>AP028910.1:28167500-28578545 GCA_036186465.1 Nesidiocoris tenuis | reverse complement strand
TCATCACAATATCTTCAATTTAAAGAATTTGGTCGAATTACACAAATCAGCAAAACAAAAATTGGAAAAAGTTGGGAACTCGGCATCGGTTCTTAGATACAGTTGATTGATCTACTTACGACCACTAGCCTATGACACCAACAAAGTGACGCACTCACACTAGGCCAGTTGCGCTTGGCAACGTGAGAGCGAGTCAAGCTTCAACAATGGTTCTGAGGCATTCTTGACGCATTTTTAAGTTAATTATTATAAATTTTATTTAATTATAAAATAATATATCGACGATGAAACTGCAATACTGCCCAATTCAAAGCATCGTGTCTTTTGGGGGCGTCTGGGTTGCCTACTTCTCAAAACTTGGATTGGTGGCAACTTGGCAAATCACGCGTCCATAGATTGCATGGCAAACGAATTGGGCAGTATTGATTCTACACCGTCGATATAAATAATAATAATAAATAAATTTATTTAATTATTCAGATAATTTAATAATTATTATTATTCTGTTAGTTACGTAGGTAAATAAGAATAGATTAAATGATGATTTCAACAAAAATTAACGACGCGCTGCGTTGAAAAGATAGATAGGTAGGTCAAGCAAGGAGGACCAAGCAAAGAGGATGATTATTTTTTGCCGGGTTGAAAAAACGTTTTTTCAAATCCCCATCTAGAACACCAATTTATACTGAAATTCTAGAATAATAACAACTAAATTCCGTGTTTGAGGAGAACCTATATATCGTAAGATTTGTCTTTGCAATCGAAAAATGAACCCCTGTGCAAAATTTGCAGAGTTCTTCGGCTACACCAAAAACTGATGTGCACATGCCACTGATCTACTTAGCAGCGTTTTTTTTCTCTATTTTTCTCCATCCCTCTAAAAAAGGTTAAAATTTCTAAATCTCTGAAAAAGTATACATTCCTCCTTTGTGCTCCTTTGTGATCCTTTTGTGCTTGGCCAAACTGCATTACTTATAGCACGTCAGGGTTGTAACTAACCGGAATCATATTATGATTAATGCTCTTCGAAGGACGGTCCAATTTATTCACATAATGAATGGAAAGAACTATGAATGACTGGCACAATGAGTCGAACTGTCTCAGTGGGCAATTACTGACAATTGACCTCAGAAAAGAAGAGAATTCAGTTAGTATTAGTCGGCCCGTTCTTGTGAGTTGGACCCGGTACTTGGGCTTTGTGGAAGTGGTTGTTTGCGGTTGATGTCGGAGTAAGTAATAGCGAGGGGCTAGGGGGAATTTCTAATGAATTGGAATATTGGTCTGGTCCTGGTCGCTACGTTCACCGTCGACGGTTTATTAGAAATTATCATCGTCGTTTTAAATTACCACCGCACGGTCGAGCCACATGATATGGATAATTGACCAGACAATACGATTTCCGAATCGACCATCGATTATGGCCGCATACATTGCGTTCTAAGCTACTAATGATGGGATTGTTGGCATAAAAATTTATAAAATTGAAGCATTTTGACAAGCTTTATAGCTCCACATTTTGATTAATAATTACTAATAATTAATTTGGTTAATAATTTTTAACCTGGAAGCTTAATTATTCTTCAGCCCAGAGACCTTCATGGTAAAAAAACTTCCATCTGCCAGACCAACCGCACAAAATGTCCCTGAGATAGGTATATATGGGATGACTGGGAAAAATCACACAATTAAACGAATAAAGTCGTGGGCGGTTTAATAGACTGTCTTTTACATGACATACAGACTTTGACTGACGCTCTCCCTGCCGGCTCCTAACTGTACTAGTGAGACGCTAGCGCCACCTCGGCAGAACTAGAACTACGAACCATTTATGGAGGCATGAATATGGGATTCTCCCGACATATACCTAACACTGAGAGCTGTTTTATGTAACTCAATGTATGTCTTAATTGTTTATGCTGGTACATATCGATACCTTGAAGCACAAAGGGGATGCGTCCAAAAATGGCATAATGAGAGAAATGCAAAATAAGTTTTTGATCAATTTACAAAAATAAAAATTTTCCCTATAGTTTTCAATTCCATAAAAAAATTTGCTAAATAAAAAATGTTCGTCTGGGCAAGATCTACAATCTCGTTTAACCAGAACTTTGTAGCACTTAACACTTCTAAGATGAACGGTCTTTAAATATTTTTCGTTTTTCTATTATATCGTTTTATGGCTCCAAAAATAGATAAAAGGATCATGATTCTTGGATTGATCGATAGGTCCTGATGAGTAGATTCTTTAGGTATCGAAATCTCAATCGATATTTTGGGACATATGCCCTTTGTGCTTTAAGGTATCGATATGAATAAAACGATGATTGATATCAGACTCTTTCCGAAGTCTGAGCATTCTACTGACTCATTCTGTTCTACTGACGGATGCACGGTGAATTATACTGATGAATTATAGCTGCAAAATGGATACATAGTTATTTGAGCGATTGAAAACAGGATGGCGAAGATTGGGATGAAAGCATTGAAAAGGGGGAGCCGGAGCAACACGTAGTCGTTCGAGACAAGGGCAAGCATAGGTTTGGCTAAGGGGTCCTTCTTCTACTGTTAGTCCTAGTGCCCTGTTCACATTTTGCCCACGAAACGGAAAACTGAAAGTTGGAAAATATCCAAAAAACTCAATATGCAAATTTTGAAACTTGCCCAAAATGAAAATATGCCAGGTTATCGGAACATAAAAAATCTCTACATATTTTGCAAGCGAAAACAAAGGTCGGAACGCTGAAATCGGTTCATTTTTGTGGCAAAAAAAAAATAGAAAAAACTCTTAAAATCCAAATATATCGGAAGTACTGTGAGTTATTCAAATTTCGATTGGAAAGCGTGTTAGGTCTTGCCAAGACGAACATTTCAGTTTAAGACATATAAAAAAAGGTTAAGAATTGAGGAAGCTATGGACATTTTTGAAAATGACCACAGACGGACTTACATGTGACACGGGATACCGGTCGCTCTTACACCTACCATGGGGCGTAACAGTCTGGCCAGCTTTGTCCGTAACACGAAAAACACATCTGCCGAGTGCGTAGCTAATCAAATACTCTCAACAAATGTCTGAGCACCTGTTTTTCCGTTAGTGCACTCGAAGACGACCACCTTCACCTGTTAAAATAAAAGCCTTTTCCCAAAAGTTCGTGCCGATTCAAGGATGCCCAATCGCCCTTCACATAGATATCACTCCAGGATCCTCTGAAGTGCTTTCGATTGCTACCTCACTTGGCAGGGAAGAGAATTGGGATTTATTCAATTGTCCTCATCAAAACGAGCAACTGCTCAAAAAAAAAAATTAAAGCAGAAATCCGAGCGTAGAGAAAAATTAAAATAAGTCATTTTCATTATTATAGCTAAAATTTGGAAAAATATTTAGTCCACCTGGAAGCGGAAAAAAATCGTCGTGTAACTTGCCCTGGACCTTTTGGATTTTCACTACACTTGGATCACTCCTACGTGCTTTGCTGCTGAAGAAGTACAGGAGGTCATATTTTTTCAATTGCGACTTTCTATCCTTCACTCCCTAGAACATAGTTAATCAGTGGAATCTCTATGAACAATTATTTTAATCTTCCTAAAATAGAAAATCGGATTGGATTTTTCTGGCCAAAAACATACCGATTTGAGCGTTCTTGGTCTTGAAATCTTTGTTTTACCTTGCAAAATATGTTGACATTTTTTATATTCCAATAAAATTATTTGTATTTTGGGCGGATTTTAAATTTGAATGGTGAATCTTTTGATATTTTTGATGAGTCAAAATATGATCAAATTGTTTCACAATTTTACGTCTCAAAATATGGGAGTAATGTGAGTTATCTACGCACTACTGGTTTCTTTCAGAAAACGAAGTTTCAAAAATGGGTGGCCAATGGCTGGTGCTTTTACCCTTTCAAGGTTGCGACGTTCTAACCTAATTACCCTTATGACGCAATCATCAACCAGACGGCAACTACAAATAAGGGTAGTGACGTAGCCGATGTGACGTCTGCGATGTGGACAACTTACAGTCTTGCGGTCGTCGGATGCCGAGCGTTCGTGTCAGGGCGAGAAACGGAGGCTCTTCCGCGGCCCTTGAACAGTCGTAGTGGCGTAGTTATTCGGCAACGTCAACCGCCTTTGATTGAGTTGACGGTGCTTGTGTTAATTAACTGAGCTTCACTTCCCGGACTACAGGGCAAATAAGGTATAGGCAGCCGGGGAAATTAGGCCCCTTGCCAGACCCTCGGCTCCTCCGCCAGATGTTCAACTGTCATCGCGCACGGCGGTTGTTGAGTCGCGACGTTCCGCCGACATCGTTAGGATGGGATTTACAGCCCTCAATTTACAAATCGAACGATCATTGAGAACGATCCGCGGGCCAACAGTTGAAATGCAATTGTTTAAACTGATTCGGTAAAAAATTGAAATCAAACCAGCGGTGCGTGGATAACACTCAAAACTTCCAAATAAGTACATTGTTGACACAATTTGATCATTGTTAATTCGACAACTAAAAATCTGTAATTTTGACGAAATAAAATCACCAATTTTTGTCAAAATTACCAACTTTTGTCAAAATTAAAAAATTCATGTCAAAATTAGTAATTTTTGTCGAAATTAGTCATTTTTGTCGATATTAGTAATTTTTGTCAAAATTAGTAATTTTTGTCAAAATTAGTAATTTTTGTCAAAATTAGTAATTTTTGTCAAAATTAGTAATTTTTGTCAAAATTAGTAATTTTTGTCAAAATTTGTAATTTTTGTCAAAATTTGTAATTTTTGTCAAAATTTGTAATTTTTGTCAAAATTTGTAATTTTTGTCAAAATTACCAATTTTTGTCAAAATTGCTAGTTTTTGTAAAAATTACTATTTTGTCCAAATCACTAGTTTTTGTCAAAGATACCAATTTTGGTCAAAATTACTAATTTAGGTCAAAATTACTACCTAATGTCAAAATAACTGATTTATGTCAAAGTTACTAATTTCTGTTAAAAGTACTAATTTTGACAAAAATTGGTAATTTTGACAAAAATTGGTAATTTTGACAAAAATTGGTAATTTTGACAAAAATTGGTAATTTTGACAAAAATTGGTAATTTTGACAAAAATTGGTAATTTTGACAAAAATTGGTAATTTTGACAAAAATTGGTAATTTTGACAAAAATTGGTAATTTTGACAAAAATTGGTAATTTTGACAAAAATTGGTAATTTTGACAAAAATTGGTAATTTTTCCAAAAATTGGTGATTTTGAAAAATTTATTAATGCAACCTGACGGTTGAGGACTCAGTTGAGTCCATTGATTATAAAAATAATGCAAAGATCAAGAATGCTCAAATCGATTCATTTTTGTGGCTAGGAAAAAATAAAATTGATAACACTAAATGTGCTAATATATCGGAAGTAGTACGAGTAAGTAAAATTCGAGTAAAACAGGGTGATAGGTCTTGACAAGTCGCACATTTCAGTTTGAAAAAAAAGTGAAAAAAGGTTGAGAATAGAGGTAGCTCTGGCCAGTTTTGTAAATAATCACAGACGGAAACACGGTCACACAGACCCTAAAGTTCCGATCCGATTTTCGTTCTCATAACGATTGCAATACTTTGATTCGCTTCGTAAATACGGAAGTGAAAACATTTTGGTTCATTTTTCTATAGAAATGAACCTTTGTAATCGGTCAGGAAAAAAAAAATTTTAACACCCCCTGAAAATTTGTTGGTTTACGTTTCAAGGGGTGTAGAATCCGAATCTGCAATAAAAAATTTTTGTCCGTCCGCCGTCCGCCGTACGCCGTCCGCCGTACGCCGTCCGCCGTACGCCGTCCGCCGTACGCCGTACGCCGTCCGCCGTCCGGGGTTTTTCAGGGGGAAGGAGTTATCGAAAAATTTTGAAATTTTTACCAAAAATCAAGTTCCGTATCTAGTTGGTCCTAACATCTCGGCAGAACCCTACCTTAATTTTAAGGCCAGTAAAACAGCTGTTGAAGTGGGAAAAAATTCGTGTTTTTCTGGAAATTTAAAACATAGGCATGTGACGCATCATTTTCTATAGATTTTTCTATGCTGAATCGAATGAGACCATCGCCACGCCGGTAGCTTCAACCGTTTAGGAGTTATTGCAGTTTTAGTGAGACATTTTTGAGTTTTTAAAAATTTCTACAATTCTTAATAACTCGAAAACGACTAGAGCCACAAAAATCGTTTTCCACTCGTTGGAATCCCCACAAAAACTTCTGTCCTCCCGATACCTTGAATTTAAAGAATTTGGTCGCATTATACAAATCAGCAAAACAAAAATTGGAAAAAGTTGAGAATTTGGCCTCGGCTCTTAGATACGGTTGATTGATCTACTTACGACCACTAGCCTATTACAACAACAAGGTGACGCACTCACACTACGACCAGTTGCGCTTGGCAACATAAGAACGAGACAGGCTTTAACAAAGGTTCTGAGGCATTCTCAGAGGCATTCTGAGGCAACGTTTTTCTAAATCCCCATCTAAAATATCTACCAATTTATACTGAAATTCTAGAATAATAACAACTAAATTCCGTGTTTAAGGAGAACCTATATATCGTAAGATTTGTCTTTGCAATCGAAAAATGAACCCCTGTGCAAAATTTGCAGAGTTCTTCGGATATACCGAAAACTGATGTGCACATGCCACTGATCTACTTAGCAGCGTTTTTTGAATGACCCGCATAGGCACCTGTAGGCTTCCGGAGTTGGGTGCATGGCATTCCTACCTGTCAAGTTAACTCCGGAGTAAGCGTTTATCATTAACTTCTCATAAAGAAATTACCATCATTGCCTGGGATCCAAAAGCATCACATTCGCTTTGAACAACTAGAACTAGGAAAGTGTTGTGGTAGGTGAAGAAAACTTCCCCCGGTCGTCAGATGACAGCAGCGTTTGCATGTGCTCCGTGAATATGAAAGTCATAGACAGTCTGCATTTGCATCTACCCTATCTGCTGTGGGAATACAAATACGGAAAATCAACTAAGAAATTCACCGAGACTTCATCGTCGAACCAATTTCCGCCGCCGGTTCGAATCAATTCCAATTTTGACTACCCCATCCCTGCTTTGGGTTTGATCGTCCAAAGGCAATAAGTAGGTGGGTGACGGCATAAAGCACAGACGAGCCCGAACATGTCCACTTAGGACCGGGTCCAATGTACAGTTGAGCCAGTGTTGTTGATATTTATTCAGGCCAGTCGTCTCACGAGCCCTCGGTCCGATGCTGTTGCAAAGCAAAGACATTTGCTATCAAGTTCATCAAGATGAGTCCGACAGCATTACAAACACGGAGCACTCAAATTGTCGATGCCCATGGTTCAAATTAAAGGTTCCCCACTCCACCTCCTTCCAATCCGCTCCACCCAGTCCCACTCCTTCTCCACCTGCTCCTCTTCCTCTTTTCCGCTGAACTTGGTGCTAATTGGATTCCTGCGAACCTTGTCTCCTCACCTTCTGCTCAAGATAAACATGGCCGTGGCATTTTCACTCGTATCTTTCACTTTTCTACGAGAATTCAATAATAAATCCGTCCGAAGGCATTGAAGGGTTGAGAATTGAGGGAGCTACGGCCATTTTTACTTTCATGTTTACAGAGTAAATGGAAGTATTGTAACTGTCCTAAAATCGAGAAAAGGAACGGAGATTCAGAAAAGACTTTTACTTTTACAAATTTACTCGGAATCACTTCCCGAACAAGTGTCTGTGTGCCCGTGTGTCTGTCTGTCCGTGTGTCCGTCTCTGGTCGTTTACAAAAATCGCCATTGCTCTCTCAACCGTTTTCCAAATTTTTTTAACTAAAGAGTTTGTCTTGGCAAGGCCTAACACCCTGTTTAATCGGAGTTTGAATAACAAACAGTACTTCTGATATATTAAAATTTTTTGTGTTTTTTATTTTATTTTTTTCCGGTCACAAAAATTAACCGATTTGAGCGTTCTTGGTCTTTATATCTTTGTTTTAACTTGCGAAATCTGTGGATATTTTTGATATTTCGATAACTGGGCCCCTGGGAGGCCCTGCGTCACTGATAACAGTTTTTTGTCTCTCCTGAAAAGGTAGGTTTTTCTGACATACGAGGCGTGACATATGACGCCATTTCTATTTACTGGCCGTTGAAATGGCCATTCATTTTTGTTGAGACACTTGTTCAGGAACTGATTCTGAGTAAAAGTGTATAATTAAACGTTTTTTACTTCCATATTTACAGAGTAAATGGAAGTATTGTGATCGTCCTAAAATCGAGAATCGGAACGGAGCTTCAGAAAAAACTTTTTCTTATACACATTTACTCAGAATCACTTCCCGAACAAGTGTCTGTGTGTCCGTCTGTCCGTCTGTCCGTCTGTCCGTCTGTCCGTCTGTCCGTCTGTCCGTGTGTCCGTCTGTCCGTCTGTGGTCATTTACAAAAATGGCCATAACTCCCTCATTTCTCAACCTTTTTTCAAATTTCTTGAACTGAAATGTTTGTCTCGGCAAGACCTAACACCCTGTTTAATCGGAATTTGGATAACGCACAGTACTTCCGATATATTTGCATTTTTAGTGTTTTCTATTTTATTTTTTTCCGGCCACAAAAATGAACCGATTTGAGCGTTCTTGGTCTCAAAATCTTCGTTTTACCTTGCAGAATATGTGGATATTTTTTACATTCCGAAAATGTGGTGTTTTTTCATTTCGGGCGAATTTTAAAATTTTAATAGTGAATTTTTCGATATTTTTGGCCTAAACATCTTTAAAAGCAGTCAAAATATGATCAAATTGTGTTAAAATTGTACGTTTCAAAATATGGAAGTATTGTGAGTTATCTACGCACCACTGGTCTGAAGCTCAGGTCCGATTTTCGATTTTCGGGCGGTTACAATACTTCCATTCACTCGGTAAATACGGAAGTAAAACCAATTTTTCAAATATGTTTACATGTATCGTGTTTTATCAGCATTCCCCGCTCGTCAACCCCGATGGCGTACGGTTCCGTTGACGGTTCCGCTTTTCCGAAATGTTCTCTTTGACGGCCGATGGCGACAAATTCGGAACATTGTTGTTTTTTCCGAGACTCATTCAACGGGAGCCATTCTGTCCTCAGGCGATGATTAGGCTTTGTTCGTCTTCAACTTCGAGCCCTCCTCCTTCCTACGCCCTCAGTTCGTCCTTCGTTCGCAATCTTCAGGGCTCTAATGGCTTTTAATAGCTGGAACCGGCTCTAACAATGAGCGATTCGTCGCCCACCCCCGTTAACCCTTTCGGTGTTGCCGTTCCATCCGCCCTTCCGCCGTTCCATCTGTCTCGAGCAATTCTTCAACGAATCGAGCTTTGTTGGGGCTTACCTGAACCTTTAGCTACGGTTTAACAGAATAAATAAAGCCCTTTTTCGATGTTGACACTGCTTGTTTAGCCGTCAGTGTAGTCGGCTTTCATTTCAACGTCGGATCCATCGTTACACATCTTTCGTGCTGCCGACCATAAATCAGCTTTTGATCCGCCAAACGGAGAGATACGAATTTAACAGCAGGATAGCGGAATAATAACGGTTTTGTCAAGGAGAAACTCGACGGATTGTATTCTTCGTAGGAATATATTGTTTGAAACAATCCAGAAGTTGAGCCACACCCAAGGTAAGACTGCATGGCCAACGCAGATCACTGCCATATTTTGATGAGTAACCACCTCGCCTTTTCTCCAAGCAGAGCTGGCAAAAAAAAATCGTCTTCCACGGCAAAAGGTTTGGTTTATTATCCAATTATCAACAATACAATTCGCCCAAGAAAAAAAGGCCTTTAACATAGACCGAATTTTTCATGATTTCTGCAATGAATCAGTGAAGAGTAGGTAACACAATACTTCCATATTTTAAAACGTAAAGAACATTCTTGAAATCTTGAAAAAATTGTATTTTTTCAAAATCGTATCAAAACAATGCTTGACATCTTGAAAAACGTCATTTTTTTCGTCATTTCGTGTTTCCGCGAATGTTTTTGAACCGAATTTTGATTTAGGTGGGTTTCAACATTTGCAAAGTGTGTTTTTTGACATTCATGATCCTCATAGCCTCAAAAGTGCCTAACAATACGATCAATTTTGGTCGAAAATTTACTTTTCGGAAGCATTTTGGGTTATCTACGTACGGCTGGTTTATATAAAAAGTACATAGTTGATAATAATTATCATCGAATACTATTATATATCATAATATGATATTATTCTATGATAATTATTATAATATAATACCTACTATATTATCGAATACTATATTATCGAATACTATTATAGTATTCGACCAGTTCCACAACCGATTATTTGGTACACCACATTCGGTATGCTTGGGATCACACACGCTGGACGTTGCTTCTGTGGAGTCCCGGGGTCCGCGGTAGTCGAACTCGAAACTGCAAAAGCTAGAAGAGCCGAGTTATGTTCATAGGGCCAACTATGCTCGACCTTGTTTCCCTGGCGTAGGGAAATTCCCTTTAATGAGAACATAGTTTTCCAGCTCGCATTGTTCCCAGGCCGAGGGGATAAGCCTAACATTAAGACTCTTCAGAAGTGGTTTAACTGAATTCAACTCGTATTGCCGACCGACGCAACATGCGACTGGAATTCCTTCCGGCGCAGTTCTCTTGATCACCTCAGATGGGATGCACGAGGGGGGGGGGGGGGTGTGAAGAAAATCCGGTGGAATGCTGGAACGGGAAGGAAGGAAGGAAGGGGGATGTCGCCTCGCGAGTGGAACGAGTTCTCAACTTAGGGTGAGAAGCGAAGCAGCTGCTTTAGTTCTCTCGGGCATATGGACTGCCGTTGAAGTCAAAGTGAGCAGTGAATACACATGGTATGGAGTTGAGCACTTCTTCCTGTCCGCAGTGAAAAGGAGGAAACTATTTGAGACAGGGACTCGTCAAAGCGGCAGTTCGGAATCAGTCCGGTACAAAATGTGCCCAGGGCGTAACTGGGCACTGGAAATCCGAGATGACCCCGACATTTCTTTTTGCGCATATTTTGTGCGCTCCCAGTTGATTGGGAGCTGGGGAACTGAGATTTTAGGTCCACAAGCATATTCATTATGTTTTGCACACTTAAAGTTGCACACTTGAAGAATTGTTTATCGTGAGTCAAATAGTGTCACGCTTAGAGCGCATCGGGTCTGAGAAAATGGGTACCTAATCCGAACAGTGATGAATGGGTGCTACGTAAGTTCTCCCCAAACTATGAGACATTGTTAATGCTATTTCATGATAATAATGCTCTCTAAAACTGACAATTTGATTCACCATAAGAAATTCTCCAAGTAAAACTCGTAACAAAGTGTGCAAGACAAAATACCTGACATTGAAAAAGTAAATTTTTAGCGAAAAGTTATTGTATGCTCCTGAATATTCAACCTCATTCCGAACACCGTACCGTAGAAAGTATTTTCCCCATCGATTTATTGATAAAGCTGTCACTAGCACATTAAAAACGTATGGGCTGCTACGTAAATTATGAACATTTGGAACGAAAGTTGGCAATTAGAAAGAGGTTTCCGGAAAGTTTACCGTAAGGACGATGGGCTAGGGATGGGCAGAAGAAGATAAAAGAGACATACATTCTGGACATGGGTTGAGGGCTGTGGAGTGTACGGCCTCCAGCTAGAGAGGACGAAAGGCCCTCAAGTGGCTACACTCAAGCTCAGCTCACTTCTCCGGTAGCAGTTGAACCTTTGTCTCCAACTTCCACAACCCTCCTCAGGATCCACTTCTTTCTTTTTTTTACGGCGAACTTTCCAACGAAGAGCGTTCATTCAGTCCACGCTTATAGCGCTTCGTCCTCTCGCTTTGCCAACAGCTCCGTCTCATTTCCCCACACGGGGTAGGACAGTACAGTACAGTTTTCTTCATTCCAACCCCCGGTAACCTGAATATTCCTTGTTGTGCGCTCCATTTCTCCTCTTCATCATCACTGCATGGTTTTGCTAGTACCAACTGGCTGCAGGTATCCACCGACCCAATTTCAACAGCAGTAACCTACCCCAACAGGATTCTGCACGTTCTGGCCTGAAGAACTATGCCACGGCCACACAATACTCATAGTTAAATCTCTCCGCAACTCTGTTTCTGTAGACGCATCTTCAACAAGAAAACTCAAAGAGCGACTGGAGAGACCTGTTTTTTCCTACCAAGGGAGGAATAGATTATTTATGAATTCCTCATTCACTACCTATCGAATATTGAAGGTGGAAATATCGACCTCTAAGTTGATATAGTTGTCAGATGATAAGGGTAAGGGTCAACCAGAAACGTAATTAACCGAAAGCTCGGCAAAAGATGCGTCTGTTTCTGGTTGACCCTTACCCCGATCAGCTGACAACTATATCTAGCGAATAGTAACTATTCATAACTGTTATGAAATGGGAATAAGATGGAAGAATTACCATCAACATTCTAATGTGGGGGCTGTACTGTTTTAAATTGGGGATCTCTAGCTTAGTATGAGACAATGTAAGAATAGATTAAATGGTGAATTAAACAAAATTATACGATTTTCTGCGTTGAAAAGATAGGTAGGTAGGTATTTGGTCGGGTTGAAAAAACGTTTTTCTAAATCCCCATCTAAAATACAAATTTGTACTGAAATTCTAGAATTCAACAACTAAATCCCGGGTTTCAGGAGCATATATCATAAAACTTGTCTTTGTGATCAAAACATGCAGAATTTGCAGAGTTCTTTGGATACACAGATAAGTAATGTGCCAACTGGCACAGTAATCTGCTTAGCAGCGTTCTTTTTTCTTTTTTGTTTTAGCTTAGTTTTGAATAATAAACCGTTGTAATCGCTCAAGAAAAAATGTCTTACCTCCCACGGAAAGTGCCCTAAGATGCCCGAAGCAGTAACAGGACTCTGTTTGACGGCAAATTTAGCGGTTTTCTGCTTGAAATGAGCGTTTTCAATAATTTGAGGAAAAATGGGGTAATGGGAGGGACAATCCGTGTTTTCCCATCAATTACTCCTATGATAAAGCAAATATTATATCGTTGAATTGGGTTCGTCAGCGCCCATTGTCAAGGTTCACTTATTACTAGTGGTAAGTTTTTCAACTGGCCAGCAGCATTGCCAGATTCTTTTCTATATACTATACAACCGTAGAATAGAATAGGAGACACGGCTGCGGCACAACGGGAGGTTCAGGTCCGATTTTCTTCTCTCAGTTTTATTCCCTGGAAGCTGCTCTTGCTACTTAGCCCTTCTTTGGATGGGAAGGAGAGATTACGCCGCAGGTAGACGCTCTAGGAAATTGAATTCTCAAGCTTTACATCACGTCAGGATTTACAGAGGTTTTTGTTGGATTCGGGACCAAGAACAAAAAACCTTCCCCCTCAAAGGATTGACTGTTTTAATAGACCCGTCAGTTCCTTTATTTAATTTATTTTTTGCTCGCTTCCGTAAGCAGGTAAAGAGAGTGCGAGGCTCTTTTAAATAATGTTAGGAATGGCGACGAGAGGCTAATTTACATCATGCGAAAATTGTTTTAGGAATCTCAAGTGAGGACCATCATGTTTATGAAAGGAGTCCGATTTTTAACTGTTAACGATTAACGAGTCCCATTGCCGAGCCATCGCACGGGGATCAACGCTGCGACCATAAAAAGAAAAAAAAACCGATTCGATGACCATCGCTCAACGAGTCCGAAGAAAATCTCATCAAGCCGTCCGAGAAGGCAATTGATGACCATCTATCGCTGACGTCAAATCTCCGCACCACTGAATGGAAAACGCTGCTTTTCAAAAGGTTCAACCCTCCTCATAACTCGGTTATATCAATTTGTTTGTACTTTTAAGAATAATATTTACAAAACGGAATGTTCCTTCAACCTTTACACGTTTGCTCGACATTGTTTTCTGATACACCTACGGGTAAGTTATTGTTCTGTGTATATCCAAAGAACTCGGCCAATTTAGCCCCAGGGTTCATTCTTTGATCACCCAGGCAAATTAATCAAATCATTAAGGGAGAAGTTGTGGAACCCCATAATTCGAATAAGAAACTCAAAATGAGGGAAAAGACTACTTCCATTCCCTCAATTTGAGTTTCTAACCTAGGCAAACATTATTAGATACCAATGAAAATTGAGTCTATCATTAAAATATTTTTTTAATACAGCCCCATTCTGACGTAGATTTGTTTTATGAGAAAGGGGATCGCTCAATATAAAATATTCTACCCTTCCCTCCTGAAAATTTGAGTTTTCAAGTTACTTGCGTGGAATCCAGAAATAAAAAATAAAAATTTGCCCGTTTTTCTTTCTCATGCATATGGTTCAAAAAGTAGATTGAGAGGTTTCTTGACATGTTAGCTTTACATTTAACCGATTAGGATTTACGCCGTTTCTGAAGAGACGAATCAATTTTCAAAATTTCATAGTAGTCTATAACAGCTGACAAGACAATCAGTAATACGACGGAAGTAACATATTCCCTAAATAGTTATTTAGCAGAAAAAAATTAAATTCAACCTACTCCTCAACGTCAATTATCAGGGGTAGGGGAACACTCTATCTCCTTTGCCAAGCTTCGGCAAATAATATTGATATATTATACTACGGCAAATAATAATAATATATCTATTATATTCTTCCTCAGGGCATAGAGACAGGTTCTACGCGGTGATACCCCAGTCCGTAAATTTGGTGGAGTCCATTCTTTAACTGTTTGTGTTGCAGGTTGGTAGAAGAATAGGTAAGTCGCTTTCTCGCTATATACACAATGATGAGCAATTGAAAATGTCGACTCTTTTTTTTATAATATGATTCGACTGTAAACCGGAAAGAGTCAACTAAAATTCGATTGGAACCTGATGTAATTCAAAACTCAAAAACCTTAGAGACAGATCTATGCGGTCTAGCAAAAACCTCCGTCTACTTGCAGCAGAGTGAGTGATTAACCAGATTAATCAGTTCGACAAAAGAATTTTCTTAACAAACGCAATTTTTGGTGAAACATTTACCTCAGGAACACGTAGCGGGGATTCAATTATTCTACAGATACCTTCCAATTTCCATGGCAGCCCTCGTTCTCCTTGGTTCAACCTACCCGAAATATCAAGTTCTCACGAAGCCTTTGAGTAATTACGAAAAAAAACTGTATTTTTATAACGCCTACCTAATAACTAAAATGGTGATCGGAAGGTTTCCCCAGGCGGTTTTTAATTTGTGGGCCTCATCTTCTCGAAAATGGAAATCCTCTGTCGACTACTAGGCTCTCTACCGAAAGAAGGGTTACTTGATATCCGTTCTGCCCACCGCCTCCGCTGCCGTCAAGATACGTGCTCTGAAAGCGATAGACTAGTTGTTGAATCTGTAATTAAACCTTTGAGAAGAACGACAGATGGCAGATGCGGGCCGACAATCCTAACTCTGACGATAGAGAGGGACGATTTTTCGTCGTCGTGATGCATTTGTCTGTGTGTTATTGATTTTTTTTTTAGACAAAGTTAGCAGAAAAAAATGTTTGAATTCCTATCTATTATATAATAATATAATTTTTCTAATTCCATTTTTTTTCTTAAATATCACTTTCTCTAGGCTCTGTGGGAGTTTTTAGGCCATATTTTCCTCAACGACCTAACTATCCATTGTCACAGGTTCCAGCATTTGAAAATGGAGTTATTTATTATTCGAATCTAATAAGAAAACTCGTTCGTCCCCACCCTTGAAGAATTGGTTTGGTTGACGAGTTAACTCGCAGAAGGGAAATTAAAAGCGCTGGTATAAAAACGACGCCGGACGGTCGACGTGGGTAAAGTGCCTGCCAAGATGGGCGGGAGATGGACGCCGGTATTTGAGAAAATCCGTTGGCCATGTTGAAAAAGTGGGAGGAGTTAATCCTTATACCTTAATTAATCTCTGAAGTGAACAATCCTTCACCTGGTGCGGGCAGGTTGCCTGGCCTCACTGCCGAGCTCCATGGTGCTTGCCCTCTCACCGCTTACCCTGATCCTGATGGGAGCCTGAGGTTATTGTTCTAGCTCATTAATCCCCTTCATTCGAACCTCAAGCTGAATATCACTATGGACAGTATGGGATTTTCAATGACGAGTTTAGCCAGTAGTAGATAATCTACGTATGATTAATGAGGCTAATTCCCCAAGCGCGTGCACCATCGAACAAGATTAGGTACCACGGAGTACCTATGGCACGAATTATTTTGGAACAATAATATTATGGGTTTAGACGTTCCAGTAATTCAATAAATTTCTTTTGGCTTGAGTATGGGGTGAGTATTTGTAGAGTCGGTATACCAGCGGGTTACAGTACAATATTTATAGAGGTCTGAAAAATTTGCAACGAAACTAGGGGCCGTATTCAAAGCAGTTCCTTTGAGTAGGAGCCCAAATTCAAGGAAGCTGGCAAGAAACCTTTAAATTGGAACTTCGAAAATTGTGGTTGGGATTGATATTACCTTGGTCGCTGCGATCGTCTCCGTACCATGCGGGATTCATGGGAACGGGATGTTTGTATTTGGGAATTGACCAATAAAATGCGCAAAATTTATTCTGGCACATCGAACGGCTCCTATGCAAAGGAACTGCTGTGAATACGCCCCTATATCTCCATTTAGAAAAAACTATTATGCCTCTTGGAATTTTGAACTATTTAAATACACTTATTACGGGTCAGTTTATCAATTGACGTAAATCTAGTTTTTCAGTACCTGCAACTACTAGTGACAACATTCAGGTACATGAACGCCCATGTAAAAAAATACTAAGTGATAATAACTCTACTTTTAAAGTACCTTCAAGTGCGTTGATAACCCGGCCTTTAATCTTTCAGTAATTCAAGCATTGAGCCATCTCAAACGATTTCTGTGACCATTTACCAACATTGAGCTAGCATTGGTAACTTTGTCATCTTCACCAGGTGTCCTGGCAAGGGAGTCGGCAGTGGATAATTAAATCGCCTAACTGTAAATTATTGAGCTAAGTCCCAACTGTCAAAGTGAGAGGTGACATAATTAGGTAGGTACAGCAACTTACAAATTGAGTTTAGTCATGGGCGATACAAGATTGGAAATTTCTCTCGATCCCAGTTTAAATTTACAGTATTCATGCATAGTATGCATAGTATTCATGCAAATTTATCTCGATATTATCTCGAAATTCTTATAGTCAAACCTGTGGTCCTCTGAGATCGAGTGTGGGCCAAGCAATAGCAGTCCCCATCCAACAGCTACATTGACCCCCACACAACAGCAACAACAACTACTGCCTCATGCGCGGACTGAAAAGAATGGCTTGTCTGCGCTGGGTTGCTTTTGTCACATCCTGGTGCAGGTCACACGGGGACTTCTCGCACTATTTTCAGACCTTTTCATATCAAACGTCACCTCCCACTCACAATTAAGGGTACGGTTGAATATCCACTCAAATTATGCCCACTAATCCAAGGATGATAGTTCAATATGATTCAATATGATGATTCAATATGTTCTATTAAAAAATTCCAAAAAAAAAATATTTCTAAAGTCGTTCTGAAGTGCAAAAACATAATAACCCTTAATAAATCCGACGTCGTCACTTTACTTATAGTTTGGGTAACTGTTCTACATCATCATGAACTTCATGCAAGGGTCATTTCAAAGAATAATTTGTTTCTCAGGCTCAGCGAGGCGAGCAAAACCTCTGTCTTGTGTTATCCTTTGAAAACACAATTAGTCATTTGACTCAACATTGAATCGATATCCCGCTTACCGATATACCTGTTATCTGGGTCAACACTAAAATGAAGGAACTGAGGCACAAACAAAATCAAAAATTTCAAAATCAGCCTTTCTTGTTTCGTCATAGTGTGAAACCCAAAATTCAGTGACAAGGTGCCTGAAAGAAGAGTTTTTGAACTTTATGTACTTACGCGAGGTTGGTACTATTGGATTAAAACCAAAATAAATAATAATCTGGGAATGAAAGAAATGTAATTCACCTAAAAACTGTGAGAATACAGAAAGAGAAAAAACAATCCCCAAATAATAACATTAGATAGATAATAAAAGACAGTCGAAAATATCTTGCAAACAGTAGTGTAGGGGAAAAATTGACTCACTATTATTAACAGTTAGGTACAAAGATTGAATTTTGACTTGATAGAAACGCTGACCTCTGTCTAACACAGCAAAACAAATTGATGATGGTATTTTATAATGAGGAGCAATATACTCCCAAGAATAAAATGAAACATTAACTGTACGCGTGTCGTGCAAGCAGAAAAGTGGCATCAATTGGAAGAGGGGGTTCCTTCGCGCTCAATCCGAACCGATCCCAATCTTGGTCCTCGAGTGGTCGGTGCCACCCACTAATTAGACCAGTGAATGATTAACCAACCCTTATTATTGTAGCTATTCGATTAGCTTGACCGTTTCCCCACACAAACCGGATACTATGCAGCTTATTCCTCCTGCAGTTGAATTCCTTACGGAAGGTTTGCGACCGCCTAAGTTTGTTCGTGCCGGATTCCCGAATGATAGTTTTTCAATTACTGCAGCAATCATGTTGATCAGTCGCAGTCCACTACAGGATCACAGGATCCGGCCTATAAACTGTTCCCCTAAAATTGGAATGATGTAATTGCCATTAAATGGCAATAAAATCAAGTAAATTTTACTCCTTCCTGTTGATCAGATATTAGCACCCTGATGCTGATGAGCATAAGTGAGATCAAGTTGGAAATTGCAAAAATCTCAATCTCCGGCAGAATATTGAATTTCCATTACCTCTGCCATAATACCTAATAGTAAGGCAATAGTTTACCTCTATCATTACTTGAGGATAAATTGATTCAAGGAATCCTCTCGGATTGAGGGACCTCCAGGTTGTAGGGCCATGCCAATACTGGACAATACTGTACCCGGAAATAGATGTAATATTCTTTCGTCATCATTTTTTGGTGGGAGACCCTGAAAATCGTTCTGTTACACGATGGTCCATGTAGAGTCTCTTTGTGATATCCGTTCAGATCAGCGTCTCCACCCACAGATTATCCGATTGACTTGGGAAAGCATTATTCGTAGAATCGGTCCTTGGTCCCCTTCTGGTTGAGAACCTCAGCAAAGGAGAGTGGAATTGATCCACCCTCGCCACTCTTTGCCTCACTCCTTGCTCATTACATCAGCTCAGGCCGGCTAAGCTCTGCCCGATGCCGATGGCCGATGGAGTTACAGAAATCCAGACTATTGTCGACCATCCAGGGTAGATTGCACCCAGATATCACAATATAGCCAGGGGGCGTGTGCTAAAAGAGAGATCGAATATATCTGCAACGACTTGGGATTTTGATGAGGTTTAAGCCATTGCATCGGCTTATCCTCCATTTTTGAGTTTAGAGCCGAAAATCGGATTCACGCATAAGAAGCCCGACGGCGACTCTGGGAGTGTATCTGGTAAGGAATATAAGGCCAGACATTTTCTTTTAAGCACAGGTATTTCTATTCTTTGTTCTCCATATATCTTTTTATCGTTCATGAGTCAGACACAAACCCAATCCTTCCGCCTAATATTCAAATTACAATCATGCATGTTGACGTATTCAATATTGATGCCCAAGGATTTCTGGACGGAAAATGGATTTTCGAGGTCGCTGGTCAATATGAGGTAAAAACACCAAAATTCCGACCCACATCGGTTGCCGATTCTAGCATTCTCCAACATGTTGGAAGCAACATCGAATTTAGTAGGTATCTAGGTAAAAGTCATGAAATTGGGATGGACTACTTATAATACATTGGTGCATTAAACCGTCACAATTTGATTGTCAATTTAATTGCCACACTGTCACTCTGAAATAAAATAATATTTGGCCGATAAAAATATTCAAATTATGAAGCCGGTTAAAAAATAGTAAAACTGCTAACAAACCTATGCTGTAACAAGAAATATCTTGAAAATTATTTCGAAATGCTTATCGGTTTATTCTTCATAAAGTGCATGAAATTTTGCCGAATAAAATTTAGAGTTTGCAATTCACGCATTCCGCCGCAATTATTGTAAGCTAAATTAGAATATAATGTCAAGTTGTTTTCTCAAAATTCAGACAGCAGGTCTTCTTGGGAGTTCGTTTCAAAAACTCTTCGGTCAACAATGCATAGTAAACCTGATCTATCTTTGTGAAAAATCGGTAGGTTAAGAAGGGCATTCTAAGCCCCAGCATCAGATTCAGTAAGTAGAAATTGTTCCGATGATAAAATTCCGTATTCCATTAAAATTCCGTATGATAAAATTTAATGTTCTCACGTCCGGGCCAAGCTAAACATTTTGGGCAGTCGTGGCCCACGTTATTGAAAGCTATACGTCATTTTTCCAGTGAATGGCCATCCAAGCTAGCTGTTGTGATGTCACTAATGTCAGTTCGAGGAGAATGGCCAACGGGTTTAGCGCGTTACGAGTCAACAGCCCTTCCATCCATCATTCAAGCCCTTGAGACCAACGACCGCCAGAATGTCGTATCACCTGATGATTATGGTCATTCATAGCTTCTTCGCTTTGCAGACACATATATGAATTTTATGAGCAGTCCAATTCTGCACTGACTGTAAAGGAGAAAAGTGCTATAAAATCTTGATGTCATAATAATGTCTGACTCGTAGTGATGCCTGGCAACGTGTTTGTGTTCAATCTTTTGTTACTAAATTTGAACATAATTTCGGTTCATTATCCAATAATAAACCATTACGGTCACTTGAGAAATTAAATTTCTATTGCTATGCTCCTGCTACATCAGGTTTTCTCGATTAAATAGGAACGTATGACAGAACCACACCAATTGACTAAACCGTATGCTAGACTTTTTGGAGATTAATGATGGTTTTCACTCTTATTGAAGTTTTAAGTTTTTACCAATTTTGATTTACAAATCACCGTTTTTGTTAAAATATTAAAACTTATTTTTAATAATGATTACTGATCAATTTATTTAATATTTTCTTCTGGATTTTATTGAACGCTTACGTGTTACTGTCTTGCATAGTATCTCACGATAATATTATCACCAAAGCATAATTAAATTAGCTGAAAATCAAGTAGGAAATCTGGTTCAAAAACAGTTCAGTAACCTTATAAGTTATTAATCGGATTGCAAAAAGCAAAGGGAATTTGACGACTGCGAAAATCTGAAGATGACGGGTTTGATTCTTGGCTAGAGCGGAATTGTTGCCAGGATTCCCAAATAAATTTTCAACTCATCCAAATGGACATTTATGATTTGTGAATGAATCTTGGCGCAGCGGTATGATTTCATGCTTATGGAGCAGTCACTAGTCCGTAGAAGTACTACAATATGTTGTTGTAATAGTAAACCGCTTTTGAGAATCAACTCTCGTCCGGACAGGTTTCTTCTTCCGAAAAGGCGACGAGGAGGAGAATATAAAACCACCGCACGTGTCACGCCCGCACGGTTTTCTTCTGCCTGTAACTGGACACCGCGTGCGCTCGCCTCCAATGCTAGAAATCCTACGCCTTCACGGGCTGTCTTTTCCACGGCAGTCAAGGAAGAACCTGAGCAAAGGAGGAGCGGAAGTTGGAGAAGCCATACGCTAGATATAGGGGAAACCAGAGCGTGAACATCCGTCTTTGAATCCTTCCTATCGAACTGCTGACCGATTCGTTTTCCTGTTCGGCTTTTACAGATTTATATATAATACCTATACATATATTATATTATACCTACAGCTGGGAGAAGAAATTATTCGAAAATTACTCAGGCTTCCCTCTTTTTGGGGGGTTCAACAATTAAGTTAATTATCGTATGCATCTATCGATATTCTTCCGGATAAAAGGTTTCTTAGATAGGTAGGTACACTATGAATTTCCGTGTCAACGTATACAAGAAAATTTATATTCGGAGAATATGGGTATTCGATTAATGAACAGAATTGATGCACCCACATACTTTGGATTGGTTTATTGACAAAATCGATCCATCCCAAGTCTAAGGAAGCTTCATAATATGAATGTGTTTACATCAAATTTCAATGTAAAAACGCTGCTAAGTAGATTAAAGACGTGTGTACACTATTTTTCTCAGAATCACAATAATTAAAGTTCGAATAATTGAGGTAGGCATATCATACGTATTATGAGAGTCGAAATTGTAATTAAATTGAGAAATTTCGTCAGTCTCACGCGATGAAAAATTCGATTGGTTCTACCATAACCTTTTACGTATAACTAAACTTTTCATGAACTTTTCATGTGAAATCGGGTTTTTTCTATATTTACAGAGTCGATGGAAGTAGCGTAATCGTCCTAAAATCGACAATCGGAATGGAGCTTCAGAAATAACTTTTACTCAGAATCACTTCCTGAGCAAGTGTCTGTGTGTCCGTCTGTGGCCATTTACAAGAATGGCCAATGCTCCCTCAATTCTCAAGCTTTTTTCAACTTATGTCTGGAAATAATGTACCAAAATCTCACGGGTGATATGTATCGGGAGCTTCCCTGGATATCGGGTTGATAAATGTCAATAAACTGGGCCTCAGTCGAACAATAACTATTATTGTTCAACAATAATTATTATTGAGCACTAGAAACTTCGCATGTAGTTTAATGGATTACCTCGCAACCATAGATCAAAAGCAACTCCATTAAACAATTAACAGGGAGTTTTTACTGTTGCATTTCGGTAAAAACGCTCAAAGTAGTGCACTAGGGCTGTGATTAAGACTACAGAAATGCTGTTCGGGAATGCAATGTTAGACCCCCGAAAGAACGCAAAGTTCTTAGTTTGCTTTCTATGCAGATTAAGCAACCGTGGGCATCGTGGTGGCCATTGGGTATCCTTCCTTGTAAAGTAATAATATTCTGTACCGCTCGTGGCACTGGGCATCCGGTTAGGAAATTAATATCAGATTGTAGGTAAATTGTAAGCTAGTATAGTGTAATTGTACGAGGGAAATGATAACGGTGTGATGAATATTCTAAAATCAGGATCAAGGGATGCGTGCTGCCCATGGTATGCAAAGAATAGTGGACGTCGTACCATAGTGGACGGACTCTCACGAAAGGTGTGAAACGACTTAATAAACTGCGATCAAACACGCACAACGTTTCATCAAGGGTATCTATCACGACAGGGACGTCAGTATGAGCTCTCAGCCACGACAATACAAACTTTTAAAGAATCATGGAAAACAATTCGGAGTGTAAAACTTTTCTATCCATCCTTTTACAATGGGGTTGTAGAGAACATGGTGGAAAGTCTAACATTTCTATCCTGGAATGCGTTCAAGGGAGTTACAGGACATATATACAATAAGTCCCCACGATTGAGAGAGAGAAAGGTCCAGTTTTACAGTTTTCTGCTCATAACTTAGAAAGGAAAAATCGGACCGAGAGAACCACCATAAATCTCCTCTTCGATCCTTTGATAATTGAATAATTTTTCAGCTGAATAGAGATTATGCACATGATGCATAACTCCATGATTGATGGTTAGTGGTACTACAATGATTATTCATTACAAGAATTCGCATATTTTCTCATATTTATTGTTCTTGCGTATAAATATTGACCTTTGCCACGTTGAAAGTGAATGAATTGGCTCAGTAGCATCGGCACCTTATTGAGGTCGCTCCTCAATTTACTTACAACGGCTACCTTATGTAATCAGATGGGATTACCCCGAAGAAGGTCCCTTGGCTAATATTACCCCAATTTAAGCACCCATTCCCCTGCAAATACCTATACAAACACACATGCTCACCACCTTAGGGATATTCGGGCTCTTCTCAACGATCACCCGCATACCTTCTACCCTCAATTTTCATCTGGACTGAGCTTGGAAATCTCCGAGTAATATTATAAAATATGAAAATTGGCTAAGAGCAACCAATCGTTGTCGTAAACGGCGATCTTCTATATTTTTAGGCCTAGCAACCGCGAACACAAACTTAATAACGTGAAAACGCTACTGTTGCTAAGGAGATTAGCGGTATGGATGCAATATTTTTTAGTGTATCAGAAAGAAAGAAGATTCAGGAGACAACTTAATTGGCACTGGAGCTGATATCCAGCTGCATCCAAATCTCCTATAATCATTTTTAAGAACCAGTGGTGCGTAGATAACACACAATACTTCCATATTTTGAAACGTAAAATTGTGACACAATTTGATCATATTTTGACTGCTTTTAAGGGTGTTTAGGCCAAAAATATCGGAAAATTCACTATTAAAATTTTAAAATTCGCCCAAAATGAAAAAACGCCACATTTTCGGAATGTAAAAAATATCCACATATTCTGCAAGGCAAAACAAAGATTTTAAGACCAAGAACGCTCGAATCGGTTCATTTTTGCGGCCGGAAAAAAATAAAATAGAAAACACTAAAAATGCGAATATCTCGGAAGTACTGTGCGTTATCCAAATTCCGATTAAACAGGGTGTTAGGTCTTGCCGAGATAAACATTTCAGTTCAAGAAATTTGAAAAAAGGTTGAGAAATGAGGGAGTTATGGCCATTTTTGTAAATGACCACAGACGGACAGACGGACAGACGGACAGACAGACAGACGGACACACGGACAGACGGACACACAGACACTTGTTCAGAAAGTGATTCTGAGTAAATGTGTTTAAGAAAAAGTTTTTTCTGAAGCTCCGTTCCGATTCTCGATTTTAGGACGATCACAATACTTCCATTTACTCTGTAAATATGGAAGTAAAAATGTAATCGGTCAGAGAAAAAATTTTTTTAACACCCCCTGAAAATTTTTTGGTTTATGTTTCAAGAAATGTTGAACCTGAATGTGCCATAAAAATGTTTTGTCCGTCCGCCTTACGCCGTCCGACGTCCGGGGTTTTCAGAGGGAAAGAGCGATCGAAATTTTTTGAAATTTTTACCGGAAATCAAGTTGTAGGGGAAAGTGACCTAATATGAGATACATGCCTAATATGAGACACCGCTCTACAGCCTCTGTATGGTGCTATTCTCCAGCGATTTTTCCGTAAACTTATACCTAGGGATGTTCTTGAGTGGAGGAATGGCTGAATCACCCAACTCCATCTCTGTGGGGGCCTCAGTTTGCGATAAGGTGGCCAGCGTGTGAAGTGAAATTTTTTGAATCAGTTTTTGCATCGATTTGACACCGGCAAGATACGTATTTTCTTACAACTAAACTAGTGGAAAATGTTGGAAATTTAATGTAGTTTCCATCCCTCATTTTAGTTTTCTTCTTATCTTCCTTTTCTAGAGTCTATATAAAAGATCAATGATCGAAGGCAAACTGCCTATTATGAGACACTACAAGTGCCCCAATATGAGATATCTCATATTAGGGATAAATAAGCGAATTTCTTATTTTAAATCAAAACCTCGTCGTTTTAGTATGTAAAGCTTCTGCAATATGAAATTTATCAATTTATCTCGCCCTTGATTAATTTAACATGAGTGTTATCGGAAATGGGAACTTGTCTCAGATGGCTACAACAAAAAGAAAAACCTGGAGTAAATAAGCAATCACTTTACCTGCAGATATTTTTCATTTCATTTTGCAAAACTTTTGTCGCATTGTTTTTTCTTTTTGAGGGGACATTTTTGATTCGAAACTTTCTTTTTTTTACATTGTGTGCATTTTTTCTCTGGTCAGTCTCAGTACCTACCAAAAATTACGTAAGGATATCAACCTAATGGTTACCAAATTTTTGAAGACGAAAGATTACCTTGTTTCTGAAGATTTCATATAAATCTCAACCAAAGATTGTTGTTAACCTAATTTTGAAAGCTGACAGTATTTTTCGTAATTTTGTAAGGCCATTACTTGAAACATTTTCCAAGGATATTATATTGGTAGGGATCTTAACCCTATATAGTATTGATTGTAAGTCAGAGATTCATTTTGTACCTTTATATGAATGAAATCTCTAACAAAATTTTGATTTTCATTATTCCTAACAAAGGAAGTCCTAATATGAGACTGTCTCATTTTAGGAACAGCATGTATCTCATATTAGGCAACCTGTTGCCCAATCGAACAAGCTGGACTGATTTCGAAAAATTGATTTTTTCGAGCATCTGAATAACGATTGGTTGAAATTTCAATAAATATCTTTAAAAGGGAATGTTAATGAACAAATAAAACCAAAAGCTGATTTTTTAAATTGCATTCAAGTGGTCATTAGCGCCTTCTGAAAAAAAGTATCTCATATTAGGTCACTTTCCCCTACGTATCAAAATATGGGAGTAGGTATAGTGTGTTATCAATGCGCAATTGGTTTTAGCTAGTGATATTTTAGTCGTTATTGACTACCAATACCTCCAGCTTCACCCCTCAAATATGTTACATTACAATCCAAATTTTCGGATATAGACATAGGCCCGCGTACTCATAAACGTCCCTAAACCATAATCACTTCACGAACAGCGATAAAAGGGAGTCCCTTTGTTCTCTAGGTTCACCGAAAAACAACGGGAACGCTATGAATACGGGCCGTAATCTTGGCTGGCACATTGTATGTACTTATTGTCAATAGCTTCGAGCCAAAAGTTCACTACCCATCCTCAAATCTATAGCTGCTATAGAAAATGTTTTGCCTCTGCGGGGACGGAGCCGCAGTAAATGAAGCATCAATCTCCGGATCAGAAATTGCGTGAAGATTAATAGTGTCTTTGTTCATCTGTCATGTGCAATGGGACCTGGAACATAAGTTTGGAACGGCCGGAGCGAGCCCTTCAACCGAGTAGCCCTTTCTGCCCTCCCCGTCCCAGTTATCAGTTTCGGGTCATTCATCGCGCTCGAAGAGCCCTTCGGTTGAAAAGTTACCTCCGCCAGGGCCAGGAAACGTTTCACGCTTGTCCCTCAGCCGCCACCGCTGCACAGCTTGAGATTAATTGATCACGTCTTCATTGCAACTGTGACGAGCGACTACATGGACACCATCATAATGACGTGACACGGATCGCCTTGGAGAAAGTACACCACGGCCTCCTACCAAGAGCCTACCAAGGCCACTAAGCATCAAGAGTCCAGACTCCAGATTTTCCAATAATTTCAATCAAGGTACACATTATGTTTCAATCCAACCAGGAAAGAGAGCGGGGGACGTGGCTGCAACTCGTGAGAGAGTATGGGCTAAAAAATCCAAATTTTGTTTTTCAAGTTCAATCAAATGTTAATTTAATCGCTCTTGAAAAATGTTTGAAAATACTCAAACTTTCACTTTTGTTTCTTTCTTACCAGTGGTAAATTGATCTCGAGCTGCTGGTGATAGCGTTGAGGTGGACAGTGTTCGTACGCCGATCAACATGCCGGTGCTGAGACCGCTACTATTATTTTCCTAAGCAGGGATGTGAAACTACCAAACGGCCGGGGAAACGTTCATTTAACGCTGCTCGCGTGATTTGTTTGCCGGATTACTACAACCAGGCAGGTCGCCTATTCGGAAACGACGCGAGCTGTCGAAGTAACAGTACCTCGTGAGAGCTAGTGGTCATGGTCAATCTCAATTCAATCTTTCCGCGGAAACGATCCAGGACACTTCGCTCTCTGCTTGCACGGACGGGCCGAACAAACGTGTTGGCACACCCAACAGTTCAGCTGCTCCATAACAACGCAAGTACATGTTGCAGCAACTACCGACGAATTGTTATCTGTATCAGTCGAATCTGTATCATTCTGAGATGGGCATCAACCTAGATAGTGAATCAATTTACAAAATGATGCAGGCTCATGGTGATATAGGTGAATTATTTGCTTCGTTCTAGCAATAAATCTGTATCAAAAACAACTTTTTCACTGCGGAAGTAGGATATCCCATTCAATAGATTTCTAATGCTGGATCAAATGAGACGACGGTCACTTCGATCGCTATACTACTACATTATGATACTATATTAAAGTTACACCCGCTTTGTTCTTGGATCATTTTGTGTAATAAGCAGCCATTATTGAGCATTATTACCTCAAGCATTATTATCTTATTATTATTAATATTATCTTATTATTATTACCTTGAGTTTTTCTTTTTTTAGCAGAAGGAAATTCCCTTGCGAATTCATCAAGTTCAGGTCCAAAGTTAAGGGGGAGGGGTGCCTTTATACCTAGGCGTCCTGTGTATTCATGAAGGTATCAGAATAACTCTGTCAACTGACTTGGCGATGTCAAGGGTGATCAGGATTCCTTTTAGCCCTGGTCTAACAAGGAACTTATATCCTTGCTAACCATAAAGAGGGCCTCTTCCACCCTGCTTGTCGGTCTTTTGCGACAAGGTGGCTTTATAATAGTTGTTCAACCCAATGCTCACTCAACTTCGAAACATTACTGCGAAGGGAGATGGGTCGGTAGTTGGAAAAATCATCGTCATCCCCGCTCTTAAATAGAGGAATTATTCTGGCTATTTCCAGCTCATCAGGGAAAATACCGCTTTCTCGGATGTGACATTTATTATATGGAAAATCATCGAGGTTGGGAAATATCTTTTGATCACTTTCAAGGATATTGAATCCACACCTGTAGCTGGATTAGCTTTTGAGCTTCATGCTGCTAATTAGCTTTTGGAGTTCGTCCTAAGCGATATTTTCGAATTTGAAAGGAACACATATCTGGAAATGTGATTCGGAACTGCCGAAGGAGAACGAAGATTCTGAGGAATGTTTTTAACGAGTTTATTGCCAACGTTGCCGAAGTGAACATCTGTTCATTTCATTCGCCACTTTCTTCAAGGCAGTTTCGTGGGTCAATTTTCAGCGATTCCGATGATTCTGCAATCAATTTTCTAATGGGATTAGGCCTGAGAATTCCTCGTTGATGATTTTCCAAGTGACTTTAGGTTTGGCAGCGATTTCAGATTTGTATTTTGTAAGTATTCGTGTTTGGTTATAATGATATATAAATAATTAGGTAAATCCCGCGTAACAGCATTAGCCTGCGCTTGAATGTTCTTATGAAATGAACATTCAAGATCAAATGTTTTAAAAAATTAACATTTAATATAAAAAACGCTAAGTAGATCAGTGACATGTGCAGATAATTTTAATGCGTAGGTATCCGAAGAACTTTGCAAATTTTGCACAACGGTTCATTTTTCAATTGCGAAGACGATTCTTATGCCTCCTCTTACTCCTGAAACGCAGAATTTAGTTATTATTATTCTAGCTGCATTTCAGCATATATTCTTATTTTAGATGAGGATTTTCAAAAACTTTTTTTCCAGCCCAGCAAAAAAGCTACACCACCCACTTTGCCTGATAGGTACCTACCTATCTTGATAGATATCAACCAATCATTTTAGCACAGCGCAACGTTTAATTTTGTTGAACTCACTATTCAATCTGTTCCTAATTACCTACATAATCAACAGAATAATTATTTAATTCCCTGGATAATGGAATTGAAAATGCGTCAAGAATGCCTCAAAAGCCGTTGGTTAAGCTTATCTTCCTCTTCTGTTGCCAAGCGCAACTGGTGGTAAGCAGTGTGCGCACGACACCTTGTTGGTGTAATAGGCTAGTGGTCGTAAGTAGATCAATGAACCGTATCTAGGATCCAAGGCCGAATCTTCAACATTTTCCAATTTTAGTTTTGCTGATTTTTGAAACACGACCAAATTCTTTAAATTGAAGATATTGGGTGCACAGAAGTTTTTGTGGGGATTCGAACGAGTGGAAAACGCATTTTGTAGCTCTAGTAGTTTTTGGTTTATTATGAGTAGGGGAGATTTTAAAAATCCCTAAAATGTCTCACTACAACTACAATAAATCCTAAACGGTTAAAGCTACGGCCGTGGCGATGGTCTCATTCGATTCAGCATTAAAAAATCTGAAGAAAATTATACCTCACATGCCTATGTTGCATATTTCCTGAAAACCACGAATTTTTTCCACTTCAACAGCTGTTGTACCGGCCTTGAAATAAAGGTAGGGATCTGTCGATACGTTAGTGCCAACTAGATACGGAACCTGATTTTTGTTGAAAATTTCAAAAATTTACGATGACCCCTTCGTCCTGAAGAACCCCGGTCGGCGGACGGCGGACGGACAAAAATTTTCTTTCCAGATTCGGATTCTACATCCCTTGAAACGTAAACCATCAAATTTTCAGGGGGTGTTAAAAAATTTTTCCCTGACCGATTCCATAGGCTCATTTTTTAAGAAAAATGAACCAAAATCAAGCTTAGTCCATTGCTGGTACGCGGGATTTAATACCTAATGAAGGGAAAGTTTAATGGAAAAGTTTAAGCCTGGTAGAGCAAGTGGTTTCCAACCAAGATTTTATCGTACTGTATTACATTATAGTGATTCATCAATAAATTTTTATGAAGGACATTATACTATCCTTTCGATTAGTCTTGACTCCTCGAGTGCTCTTGGAGTTGAGTTCCTTTAGCTCCTTAATCATTTCTGATCGTAAGTTCCTATCAACCTAGGTATACATACAAATAACTTTCCAAACAAATTTTATTTCCATACGAATAGTTTATTAATCAATAAATTGTAATTTTGGTAACTCGTCTTATTCATCGGCTTCTTGAGGGTTCTCAGACAAAGCCGAAGGATATTTTTCAAGAAAAACAAAAGTTCCGTAGTCACTTGACTTGTGGGTGGCATTTTTTATCACCCACATGCAAAGCGGGACTAAAGGAAAGGCTTATTCGTAACCCGGAAAATCATGGGTTTGGAATGGTGGGGAAAAGAAACTCCGCTCATGCGTAGGTATGTTAACGCTGCTCACAATTGTACTTCTCATGCTTCATGCTAGGTATTGCGGTTTCGCAAAGTCACAGCCACATATAGTAGCTACCATATTACGAAATCAAAAACAAAAATATGCGACGGTGACTCGGATGGTGGCATGCCCATCAATACTTACAACTACCCACACCAAAATCATGGCAGGTACTTGGACCGATTTTGTGACTGCTAAAAAGAAATTTAGTTCGGAGTGATTTTGGAAACCCTCTTGAAATAGAAGCTACGATGGGCACCTAGTATGGGATAGAACTTGAGTATAGCTCTTGAAAATTGAATCAACAACTTTTCGGAGTGACATAAAAAACAATTTTTGGTCAAAATCTTTGATGCCCTTCGGATCGGAGAGAATTAACCTCTCTTTTATATTGATCAAAATATAATGTTCCTATAGTGAAAAATAAGAGTAGGCTCCAACGTAAAAGAGAAACTAAAAGAATAAAAAAGAGCACGTTTTTGGGTCCCATTTTTTGATAAATCCCAGTTACCACAGTACTCTTGCGTTTAGTGAAATGTTACAAAAAACGTGGTTGTTGACGCAGGGCCTATCGATGAACAAAAAGTGGATAAACAGCCTAGAATGAATCATTGCTTTGAATTCCACAAGCATGACAGACTGATGCCGAACTTGCAAGCTTTTGAAGCACTTCCTCACCTTGAGAATGAACAACGACTACCACCGATGAGATGAAGAAGACAAGCAGGAAGGTCATTCTTATTGAGATTATCTGGGAGAAAATTCGGCACAGAATCACTTTTTTGAAGGATTCGAATCACCGGTGAAAATATTGTCAAAAGTTGCCGGACTAAAAACTAAACAAATTCTGACAATTGGAAATGGACGATCGGTAAAAAATATGTACAGGAGGCTATCGATCGTTACGTTATTTTCAACTGAATCGAATTTCAATCTTAGCCGTGATTGCATAATCACATGGCGAACTCATGTGCTGTTTGAATTAGCATCGCGATGTATACGACATTTGGCGCCAAGCCGACAAGCGCAGCCCGATACCATGAACCCGTTAGCGACTACCGGCAGCGACTGACGGCTGTGAAGGGTGAACAAAGCCTCTGCAACCCCAAGCCCGCCCCGCCCCCACTCACGTTCCCAACCTGTCGAAACAAGTTACAATATCTGCGGAATTTAGGATAGGTACCCGTATTGAAATCGCCTCTTTTCGATGGCATCGCAGGTGAACCCATCCACTCCTATTGCTCAACGGAAAATTAGGCAGAGCAGAAAATTGAGTGCTCGCTGTTTAACTCACATTTTGCTAGACCTGCACACTTTTGCTCCGCTGCTTTTGACAAGAAGAGGCGAAATAAGCAGACGATTTCGAAAACTTGGCCCCAGATCATTTCAATTCTACTAAGTAGTATTGTCTTAAGGATTAAGTCTTAATCGTCCAGGAAAATTTTTTTCCAAATCTCCCTGAAATTTATTTGCGTTACCTACACAAAATTGAACGGAAATTCAAACTCAAACTCATAATCGAACTTGAACTTAAATTCAAACGCGAACTAAAACTCAAACTCATCATCAAACTTGAACTGAGATTAAAACTCGAACATAAACTCATACTCATAATCATGCTTGAACCGCAATTCAAACTCGAACATAAACTTATACTCATAATCACACTTGAACTGAAATTCAAACTCGAACTTAAACTCAAACTCATAATCGAACTTGAACTTAATGATCAAACTTGCACTGGAATTCAAACTCAAACTTCAACTCATACTTATAATCAAACTCGAACTAAAATTCAAACTCAAACTTAAACTCATACTCAACATCAAACTTGAAATGAAATTCAAACTCGAAGTCATAATCACACTTGAACTGAAATTCAAACTCGAACATAAACTCATAATCACACTTGAACTGAGATTCAAACTCGAACATAAACAAATACTCTTTGATTATGATTGAACTGAAATTACAACTCGGACTCAAACCCATGATCGAACTTGAACTAAAATCCAAACTCGAACATAAACTCATAATCGAACTTGAACTGAACTTCAAACATAAACTCATAATCAAACTTGAACTGAAATTCGAACTCGGCCTCAAACTCATAATTATGAGTTAGATTATAATCTAACTTGAACTGAAATCAAAACTCGAACTTGATCTCAAACTCATAATCAAACTCGAACTTGAATTCAAACTCGTTCTTAAACTAAACTCATGATCAAACTTGAACTGAAATTTAAAGTCGAACTTAAACTCACACTCAGAATCAAAGTTGAACTGAAAGTCGAACTCAAACTTTAACTCATACTCATCATCAAACTTGAAATGAAATTCAAACTCGAACTCATAATCAAACTTGAACTGAAATTCAATCTCGAACTTGAACTCAAACTCATAATTGAACTTGAACTTGAATTCAACCTCGAAACTAAACTCATACTCATAATCAAACTTGAACTAAAATTCAAACTCAAACTTAAACTCATACTCAACATCAAACTTGAAAATGAAATTCGAACTCGAACTCATAATCAAACTTGAACTGAAATTCAAACTCAAACTTAAACCCATATACTTTGATTATGATTGAACTGAAATTAAAACTCGAACCTAAACTCAAACCCATAATCAAACTTGAACTGAAATCCCTTGAACAGAAATCCAAACTCGAGTTTGAATTTCAGTTCAAGTGTGATTATGAGTTTGAGTTTAAGTTCAAGTTTGAATTTCAGTTTAAGACGGATTATGAGTTCGAGTTTGAATTTCATTTCAAGTTTGATGCGGAGTATGAGTTTAAGTTTGAGTTTGAATTTCAGCTCAAGTTTGACTATGAGTTCGAGTTTGAATTTCATTTCAAGTTTGATGTTGAGTTTGAGTTTATGTTTGAGTTTGAATTTCAGTTCAATTTTGATTATGAGTTCGAGTTTGAATTTCATTTCAAGTTTGATGTTGAGTATGAGTTTAAGTTTGAGTTATAATTTCAGTTCAAGTTTGATTATGAGTATGAGTTTAAGTTTGAGTTATAATTTCAGTTCAAGTTTGATTATGAGATCGAGTTTTAATTTCATTCCAAGTTTGATGATGAGTATAAGTTTAAGTTTGAGTTTGAATTTCAGTTCAAGTTTGATCGTGAGTTTTAAGAACGAGTTCGAATTTCAGTTCAAGTTTGATTATGAGTATGAGTTTAATTTCGAGTTTGAATTCAAGTTCGAGTGTTATCATGAGTTTGAGTTCGAGTTTGGATTTCCGTTCGAGTTTGATTATGAGTTTGAGATCAAGTTCGAGTTTGGATTCCAGTTCAAGTTTGATTATGAGTTTGAGTTTAAGTTCGAGTTTGAGTTTGAGTTCAAGTTCGAGTTTGAATTTCAGTTCAAGTTTGATTATGAGTTCGAGTTTGAATTTCATTTCAAGTTTGATGTTGAGTATGAGTTTAAGTTTGAGTTTGCGTTTCAGTTCAAGTTTGATTATGAGTATAAGTTTAAGTTTGAGTTTGAATTTCAGTTCAAGTTTGATTATGAGTTTGAGTTTAAGTTCGAGTTTGAGTTCAAGTTCAATTTCGATTATGAGTTTGAGTTTAAGTTCGAGTTTGAATTTCAGTTCAAGTTTGATTATGAGTTCGAGTTTGAATTTCATTTCAAGTTTGATGTTGAGTATGAGTTCAAGTTTGAGTTTGCGTTTCAGTTCAAGTTTGATTATGAGTATAAGTTTAAGTTTGAGTTTGAATTTCAGTTCAAGTTTGATCGTGAGTTTTAAGAACGAGTTCGAATTTCAGTTCAAGTTTGATTATGAGTTTGAGTTTAAGTTCGAGTTTGAGTTCAAGTTCAATTTCGATTATGAGTTTGAGTTCAAGTTCGAGTTTGAATTTTAGTTCAAGTTTTATTATCAAGTTCGAGTTTGAATTTCATTTCAAGTTTGATGTTGAGTATGAGTTTATGTTCGAGTTTGAATTGAAGTCCAAGTTTGATTATGAGTTCGAGTTTGAATTTCATTCCAAGTTTGATTATGAGTATAAGTTTAAGCTTGAGTTTTAATTCAAGTTCGAGTGTTATCGTGAGTTGAGTTTAAGTTCGAGTTTGGATTTCCGTTCAAGTTTGATTATGAGTTTGAGATCAAGTTCGAGTGTGGATTCCAGTTCAGGTTTGATTATGAGTTTGAGTTCAAGTTCGAGTTTGAGTTCAAGTTCGAGTTTGAGTTCAAGTTCAATTTCGATTATGAGTTTGAGTTTATTTTCGAGTTTGAATTTTAGTTCAATTTTTATTATCAAGTTCAAGTTTGAATTTCAGTTCAAGTTTGATGTTGAGTATGAGTTCAAGTTTGAGTTTGCGTTTCAGTTCAAGTTTGATTATGAGTATAAGTTTAAGTTTGAGTTCGAATTTCAGTTCAAGTTTGATCGTGACTTTTGTTTAAGAACGAGTTCGAATTTCAGTTCAAGTTTGATGATGAGTATGAGTTTAATTTCGAGTTTGAATTCAAGTTCAAGTGTTATCATGAGTTTGAGATCAAGTCCGAGTTTGGATTCCAGTTCAAGTTTGATTATGAGTTTGAGTTTTAGTTCGCGTTTGAATTTAAATTCAAGTTCGATTATGAGTTTGGATTAAAGTTCGAATTTGAATTTCTGTTCAATTTTAAGTAACGCATGAAAATTTCAGGGGGATTTGGAAAACAATTTTCCTACACGATTAAGACTTAATTCTTAAGACAATACTACTTAGTAGAATTGAAATGATCTGGGGCCAAGTTTTTGAAATTGTCTGTTTAATTCGCCTCTCCTCATCAAAAACAGCAGAGCAAAAGTGTGCAGGTCTGGCAAAATGTGATTTAAACAGCGAGCGCTCAATTTTCTGCGCTGCCTAATTTTCCGTTGAGCAAAGAGAGATTTTCCGTAGCGAGAAAAGAGTAGAGGGCAGCATAGAAACGATATTAGTATTTCCACGAGCTTATATTAAAGATCACAGAGGTACACGAAATCACAGCTAGTCATGTTCGAAGTAAACAACAGATGGAATGCCGTCATCAAATAGAATGTAAAACGTGAGATAACACAATGGTGAAATGGCGTACGGAAATGATTGCCTCGAAACGTAGCAGGATTCACTCATGGAACTTTTCAATCAGAAAATGCTTTCGAAAAAATGTTTTCGAAATCGATCAAACGATAAAACATAATTTTGACCACGGTACAAATTTCACAAATTATTTCTTTCTTAACTAGTTAAAAGGAGCGGTTAGTGTACTCCTCTCACCCTGACGTCGTCAAAATTACTTCAAAAATCTAAAACTAGGGCTCTCTATTTACACCAGTCACGATATTGTGTGCACTGAACGGGGGAATTATAATTTTTTTTATGCTGACATGATTTCAAAATTGAGCAGATCAGGTTCATGAGAAAATATTGACTGTGCAAAAGAGGATAGGTGAATAACCAAAATGACAATGTTGGTGTTGATAACGTATAAAACATGAACATTAAAAAATAGCATTAAACAATATTAATCGTGTCATTGGTCAAGAAATTTTTATGAATAGGAACACTATTTAAACCCATATCTTTCATAGTACCTATAAAATAAATTGACGCCTCATTGCATGTTATATATTATTTCTTAGTCATAGAACCGTTGTTCCAGCTGGAACGAAATGTCGGTGGTCAAGGTAATTCTCCTAATAAATGAGGCACCAGGTTTAATTAAACAATCTGCTTTGCAATAACCTGAACCTCAGGTGCATTAAGACCAACAAAATATAGGCACTCAATTCAATTAAATATTAGGAACACGTGATGCCAATGCACTCGGACTAACCTCATATACCATAGAATCGTGACATGCTTAAAGGGCGGAAGTCCAGAGAAGTCAGTTTTTGGGAAATTGAAAAAAAAACTGTTTTAGGAATAACTTGCTCAGCGTAGAACCTCACGTCTTTAAACACTCATTACGTGCCACCAGATGCCAGGTCATTTTAACATGGAACGGTGCGCCTGGCTGTATAGAACCGAAAAATGCAAAAAAAAAATGAAAATTGACCAAAAATGGACTTCTGGTCTTTAAACAAGTCACGATTCAATAGGCTCCAACAAATTTATGAATGGTGTCAAAATTAACATGTCATTTGATCAACATTATTTGACCGATGCTTATGCCGAATTGCAATGATGAGGATTTTTTTCATAAATGCTCCACCTTTGACGCAAACAAGTTGAATTTTATTTAAATGAAGTCGGTTAGAGAAGAGACGCTGAGGATCCTCCCTGAGAAATTGCACGGATTCCCTGACTTATGCTAAGTTTTATAACATCACTTTTTCGGAACTTGTGTTGCCGGTATTTTTCAATGAGTTCGATTTATATTGTTTCCTTCAATGAGATATATTTTTTACTCATTGACTGTTGTAGTAAGGACAGACTGCAGGCTCGTACGATCAGTTCATTCCGTTCTCTTGTGTCCTCTTGAATATAGACAAAATAAACCACAGAACAGCTGATCCGAATTTAATTTTTCCTGCCAAAGTATAAATTATTGTAAAAAGCAGCTGCATTATATGTCCCTGCCACGACAAGGAAGTTCAGTGGCTTGGGGAAGTCGGGAAATTAGGTGGTCATTACTGAATTGCTTATAATGTTATAACGCGACTCCCCTATTCCCTGACCTTGTAATGGCTTAGAGCCACCATTCACAATATTTATGGTCCAAACCGGTGAACGGACATCGATTGGGTGAAACGTTCCCAAAAACTTCTGCTTGGGGCTTCTGGGCATGGAAAAGTTGATTTCTTCCTTTTCACAGGAATTCTGTTCTCCAAGGTAGCAGGGAATAGCAGCCTCCACCCGGTCAAATGCATAAATTTTTATTAATAGTAACAAGTGCATTTTGAGCACATTGCGCGCACGGAACAAATTAGAACCCTATCAAGTGGGGTTTGCTAGGCCTAGCAAAAAGTATATCACGTACAATATTTCAAGACAAATTTCGGTCTCACACTTCATTTTATTGAACGTTTGGAATGTTTTAAATCATAAATACACCTAATCGTATGCAAGAATATTGGCTTTAAACCTAGATGATATCACACAAACCGAGAATGGCAGAAAATTTCAGGAACATGTAGGCAGCAAAACAAATGGAATACAATAAATAGTAAAGAGATTGGAATGTAGCTTCATAGAAGGTGCAATGTTATTAGCTATTCAGTAGCATTCAATGTCATACATCAGTAAAAAATAGCGCCAATTACGATCCAAGTATTCTGAATAGACGATTCCTAAAGTTCCTTTTGCAATTTTTTTCATCCAAAAATATACAGCGTTTTTAAATGCGATGGAAACAGCGAGGATCATGAAGGCTCAAAGCCTCCTAGCCATGAGAATTGAAGCCTGGAAATTCACTGCTGTAACTTCCACATTGGAAAACCTACAACTGAACCTTCCAACTGATCTAAATCGACAGATGCGGTTTTCTCAGTTTTTCCAAAATGCCAAAATAGAGGGAAACGGTTTTGACGATAGATTCTATCCTTTTATGCTCTAGCACAGGAAAAATTCTTTAGAACCAATGGATGCATAATGCCCTAATGGTGCCTGACGGTACATTGGCACGCTCTCGCCTCACAACATAAAGCTCACCTGGCACGGTCATATGAACTGAAGGCAAACTCGAAAAGCGGTAGCATAATATGCTACCATGGTATATTATACCATCTAAACCATCGAGAAATCGAACATCAATGCATGGATTATTTAGAAAGTTGTAACTTCCATTGCGCCCGCCAGAGTTAAAGAATATTTTTTGCTACCACAATTTCTACTGTACAGTGGGGAACATTCAAGATAAGTGCGATTAACGAAATGTCGTCCATGAGGGCCCAAGCGCTTTTTTTTGCTGGCTTTTTGTGTTTTTAGGGTTTTAGCAACATGACTTCTTGCAAAAATACGAGTTAGCCTTCAATTGCTGATGCTAACCCTTCTAATCGAGGAGTTTCATCAAACAGCACAATTTCTCTATTCCCTAGTAGCATTTTCCCAATGGCGCTTGGGCCCGTAAGCACATGGCAACCTTCAATTGTAATTTTTGAATTTTCCCTTACATGTCACACAAGTTCCATTGAGTGGATGAACTATTTTCTTCCAGTAAATTTATCTGGGTGGAAGAACAGCGGTAAACAACGGCATCCCACAATTCAAATTACTTGTAGAAATGCATTCAGGAGGACCTAGAAATACTTTGCATATTTTACATCCATCATCATCATCGATCATGACAACTTTCTTAATTTTATTAGATAGGTACTTAAATGATCCAAACAAAATGAGTCAAAACTATCCAACTTCAAAAATATTTTTCTTATTGGTGTTTGTTGTATTGATGAGCATATTTCCTACACGCCCACAACCGTCTCAATTTGAATTTTTTTTTTAAATTTAAACTGACCCCATCTAAAACGATGAGGCCCAGTAGGATGAGTAAAGTAGGATGGAGCTGCCTCGTCTAAACGCTAAGGAACGAATCAGCAGATGTTATGGCTTGGCATACAGTGAAATCGTGAACTAATAATACGCCAAAAAAAAGTAAAAACGAATGAGTAAAATGGAGTATTGACGTCATTGACATTTAACACTGTAGTAAACTCTAGCCTAGGAGTAGTAATGAAAAAAGTATATTTGATTCTACAGACTAAATAAAAAAAAAACTAAAAAAATAATATTGTTGGTAAAAATGTTTGAATTTGCAGTACATCACGATATATGAGGTCGTATTCTGAAACCAGACTTTTGTTATTTACTTACATAGAAATACTAGTTGTCAATAAATACTTACTCAGAAAAAATAAAAAAAAACACCATAACTGCCAGTACCAACTTTGGAAGTACTACGAGCAATCAATTCTCAACCTTTCTTTCAAATTTCTTCAACTAAATGTTAATCACGGTAAGCCTCATATTCTGTTTAACCGGAATCCCAATATCTTACTTCCAATATATTGAAACTTACATTTATTTGGCATGGAACACGTTTTAGCCTAGGGTTATAATTTGACAAAGGTAGTGTTTCAGACAATTTTAACCCTTACAGCCTCCAAATTGGTCAAAAACAAACTCAGCTTGGTTCGAAATTCAACGGACCAAAATATGGAAGAATTGGGAGTTATTCACTTAAAAGTGGTAACGTTGATTTTTGTCCACAAACGGACACCCAGATACCTGTTCTGACAATGATTCTGAGAAAAAGTGAACCTATAAGTGAAATTTTGACTGAACCTCTATTACAACTCAGTTTTTTCTCCAGGACAATTTTGTGACGATGGTGTGTGAATATATTAGTAAATAAAAAACGCTGCTAAGTAGATCAGTGGCATGTGCAGATTAGTTTTTGCTATGTCCGAAGAACTCTGCAAATTTTGCACAGGGGTTCATTTTTCGATTGCAAAGACAAACCTTACGATATATCGGTACTCCTTAAACACAGAATTTAGCTGTTATTATTCTATAATTTCAGTATCAATTTGTATTTTAGATGGAGATTTAGAAAAACGTTTTTTCAACCCGGCAAAAAATAATCATCCTCTTCTATTGGTAAATACTTAAATATCTATCTTTTCAACGGAGCAGATCGTTTAATTCCGTTAAATTCACCATTTAATCTATTCTTAATCACCTTCATAATTAACAGAATAATAATAATAATCATTAAATTCTCTGAATAATGAAATTAAAAATGCCTCAAGAATGCCTCAGAACCATTGTTAAAGCCTGACTCGCTTTCATGTTGCCAAGCGCAACTGTTCGTAGTGTGAGTGCGTCACCTTGTTGGTGTAATAGGCTAGTGGTCATAAGTAGATCAATCAACCGTATCTAAGAGCCGAGGCCAAATTCTCAAATTTTTCCGATTTTTGTTTTGCTGATTTGTGTAATGCGACCAAATTCTTCAAATTGAAGATATCGGGAGGACAGAAGTTTTTGTGGGGATTCCAACGAATGGAAAACGAATTTTGAGGCTCGAGTAGTTTTCGAGTTATTAAGAATTGCAGAAATTTTAAAAAACTCAAAAATGTCTCACTAAAACTGCAATAACTCCTAAACGGTTGAAGCTACCGGCGTGGCGATGGTCTCATTCGATTCAGCATAGAAAAATCTATAGAAAATGATGCGTCACATGCCTATGTTTTAAATTTCCAGAAAAACACGAATTTTTTCACACTTCAACAGCTGTTTTACTGGCCTTAAAATTAAGGTAGGGTTCTGCCGAGACGTTAGGACCAACTAGATACGGAACTTGATTTTTGGTAAAAATTTCAAAATTTTTCGATAACTCCTTCCCCCTGAAAAACCCCGGACGGCGGACGGCGGACGGCGGACGGCGGACGGACAAAAAATTTTTATTGCAGATTCGGATTCTACACCCCTTGAAACGTAAACCAACAAATTTTCAGGGGGTGTTAAAATTTTTTTTTTCCCGACCGATTACAAAGGTTCATTTCTATAGAAAAATGAACCAAAATTATCCACAACTCCTTGTTACAGAATCACCAACAATGCCTGTTTGGAAACTAAAAGGAGAAAAGAAACTACCCCAAAATCAATATTGTTTCCTACCAGCTGGCTTCAGCAAGGGTAAATCAAATCTTACACACAGCCAATATTGAAGGAAGGAGTTACGCTGGTTTCAGAATGCGTCCCATGAACATCAGTTCTTTCCTTCGATGAGGAGGAGTTAGGAAGAGGAAAGTGGGGCATCACGGACACCTTGAGCAATTTGAGCACCTTGACTATCTGCCCAGGGGCTTAGATACGTGAGAAAGTTGTGAACCACACTATTTGAAGGCACTACCCAGCTCAAATGAATTTTTGGCCTAATTGACACTGCTTTTCTTGAAATATTGCTTCATAACACCGTTTGCTTAGGTTTCATTAAAGCTAGTTGGATTCTTTATTTGGTGAACTTGCAAATAACACCCACAGACCAGCCAGATTGGCGTGTCGCCTCTATTTGAATCGATTTCAGTTTTGCGCTTGGCCCTGGTATACCCTTTTCAGATATAGATGGCACTATTTCTGACCTTTTCAGATGGCTCGGACTAATGTTGAAGATGTACTAATTCGTCACTCAAGTTCCGATACCAGCTAATCCACATTTTTGTCAAAATGTACGGCGCGGCTGCGCCGGAGCGATTGGAACCATCGGGCACGAAGCCATCATGATACAGATGCTAACTTTTCAGAAAGAATCGCGTGATAATTTCGGAAATGAACAGTTTTTGTCTCTCCTGAAAAATAAGTCAATGTGGATTAGGTGGTATCAGAACTTAAGTGACGAATTACTTTTTCTCTGCCAATAAAGTTCATCTACCAAATTGTGAATCGCTAACTCTTGGCCCTACCCAGATTTACAACATAAAGTTCATTTACATTATTTTATATGAAGTTTGCGTTTATTTCAGAAAATACCCATCCCCCCCCCCTATAATACCTGTCCATAATACCTGCCATCCAGCTGAACTACTGATTTTGGTGTTTTTTGGAAAGTTTTAATGTTCTCAATTTGCTACCTATTTGATCCCCTGGCAAAAATTCTTCTATATAAGAGAAAATGGCAATAAAAAAAAAGCAAGCCATGAGTACGACGATTGAGTCATACAAACAGAAGGGCTGGTGTCCATATTACCCCCTTTTCCTCGATCTTGAAGAAATGTCAGCTAAGTGCAATGTCAAACAATAGAATTAGTTAACCAAGAAGCAGAATTCAAGCCCTTGTAAAAGATCAACCCTTGCAAATAAATACCGTGGAGGCTTGATTGACAAAATTTGGATGTTACGTTTAGCTGGCCTCGCTTGAAAACCAATAGTGAAATTACTGGAATGAGGCACTAGGAGGACCAATGAGCTGCAGGCAAGGACCTTTTTGATCAACATTTTACACGTCATTGCTTGATTTCTGGTCAAAAAAAAAAAACGCGAGAGGGTTCAATCTAAAAGTGATTTTCAATCTTCACCTTAAACCATCATCCTTATATTTTTTTCCGTTTGTTTCTCGGTTTGAATTACCTTTTTATGCGTTTTGCAGGTATTCTCAAACAGCGGATGGACTTTTTTACAACAGATTTGGAATGTAAGGGCCTGCTTGGAGAGGCAGTCCCCCGACTGCCAACGATGCCAAGCAAAGTCAAGCCACATTATTGAGTGGATTTATTCATGAAATTTTTCATTCAATCACATGGCTTGGTGTTGTTAGCAACTTCACCTGGATTAGTCTGGAACTGCCCCTCGGAACAGACCTTAGGTAAACCATCTAAAAAAAATGTGGGAGCTTGAAAGGGTGTTTCTAAAAAATTCCTGGCCGTTCCATAGGTGAGAAAACGAAATACCCCGTGATCAGATTGGAACTTAGCCTTGTCTACGTCTCACTGTTCCTCATTTTTTGAGTTGATTCACCCCTTATTTGGGGGACGCTGTATCCAAAAGGTGAAAATAACCGGTGGATAGGCATTTCGAGAAGTAAGGAACAGATCTGGCTGCATTGGAAGCGGTAGAGATGCGAACGTTGCATGTTCGTGTTAAAACGCTTAAAGCACTCCTCTATGTTTAGACGGGAAATTAGAGTCGACCGAGGTGACAATAGCGCTTATCTGAAACAGAAAATAGCACCCAATGGTTAATAACGCAAATAATTGGAAGGAAGAATTAGCTGTAAATAATGGACTTAGTCATCAAGAATTATTCGTGTGTTGCCATGCCTTTATACCAGTAAATGAACAGACCTTAATAATCATAGGTACTGTAACTATCTGACTCATCGTTTGGATTTTCAGTTTATTCTTTCAGAGTGCTCATTAATTTTTCTGATGCATCGGACGAACTTGATCATATAAAACCATAATAACAACTTGGTTTAATACACCCACCAATGTTTTAAAAGGTAGGCTGCAGAGCATGCAGACGAGCATAAACGATAGTGTATTGGATGCAGCTCCACATGTGAGTTGATCCAAATGGTAACTAACAGCTGGCACCTCCCCAGGTGTCATATGTTGGCACGTACTCTGAAAAGAGCAAATGTCACATTGTAATTAATCATAATCGAATGACACCTGAAGATTTTAACTTCACGCAAATGTACGTTATCGTGAACAGATTGATCGACCCACAACTCAATGTAGTAGTCAAGAGGTTGGGAACGAGGTCAACGAACAAAAAATTCTTTCTCCAAGCTTAGCTTTCGGTGTATATTACATTACCACTGGGGGAAGAAGTTGTGGAACCCCATTATTCGAATCTATGGTTGATGATGGACCCTTGAAATATTGTAGCCATTATATCACTGGTGACCGTATCCCTGATATAACGACTACATAATTCGAATAGAAACTTAAATTGAGGGAATGGAAGTAAACCAATTTCGTAGAACAAACTACTTCCATTCCCTCAATTTGAGTTTTAATGCCCACTGGGGGGATTGATTCAAAAAGACTGAACTCTTGAAAAATTTCAAATTTAATTCATCGGTTTATTATAATAAACTTTATTTTATTTTTATTTTATTTTATTTTATTTAGTTTATTATAATTATATTAAATCGGTTTATTATTATTAATAATTATTAAAGCACAACTGTTTCCCGTTTATTGTTACGAAATTATTGTGGATGTTTTTGATTTTTGACGGATTTAACCATTCTCATTTGAAAATAGTTAATGGTTATTGGTTTCCTTCTTTTCCCGACGATTAACGATGTTCTTGCCTGCAAAAACAATGTGCTGATCCCTGATGATGATGTAATATACATCGAAAGCTCTGCAAAGGAGCGGGAGTTTTCCGTTCATTGATCTCGTTTCCGATCTCGTGACTACTGCACATACTGTGAAGCCGCCATAGTTGAAGTCACACTGTATTTCCTTACTTATGCATACCACAATAAAATGCAGGTAAGACTAAGAAAATTATTCAAGAAAATTAATTAAGAAAATTGAACCACAGAACGCACATTGCACATTTCTTCACAATGGGGACAGACAAGAGCGCCCTTATGAAGCCAATTGTTCGCAAATATTTGAATCGTCAGCACTTGACCTGGATAATAGCACGTGTAGGAAATGTTGCTAACCTGAAAAATATGCAGCATAGATGGCATACTATTATTTAATACTATAAATCAACTGGTGGCATTTATATCACGTTTTGATACATTATTCCTAAAAATATGTACCTATGTAATCGGTCAAGAATTTTTTTTTAACAACAACCCCGGAAAAATTTTTTCTTTCACGTTTCACAAGTTCTAGAACACAAATCTGCAAGAAATTTTTTTGTCCATCTGCCGTACACCCGTACGCCGTGTGCAGCAAAACGCATAGAAAGAGTTGTCCAATTAAAAAAAAAAAAAATTAGCAAATTTATTCTAGTTGAACACCACGGATAAGGGAATCCGCTAAACACACTCAAAAGTACTCAAAAACGCTCAAATGTCAAAAGAGTCATAATTTCAAAAACAGTTTTTTGGGTTTTCAACCCCTAAACATTTTTTGATCGGATTCCCCAGACAATATGCACCAAGTTAGAGCAAACCACAACTTTTAGGACCAACCGCGTCAAAATCGGATCAGTGGTTCAATACGATGTTGTGTTCAATACGATGGTGCATCGAACCACTGATCCGATTTTGATGAAACTAGTCTTAAAAGTTGTGGTTTGCTCTAACTTGGTGCATATTGTCCGAGCAATCCGATTGGAAAAGGTTAAGGGGTCCAATTTGGCATAATTAGGGTATATTTTTGAAAAAACACAAAAACTCAATTTTGGAGGTGATGCCGTGGGTTTAGAATTTTTTGAGTATTTTTCCCAGGTTTCTCGCTACAGAGTTAGGGATATTTACGAAATAAAATCCAAAACGTTAGTACCATTGGTCACAAATGCGAAACAACAAATGATTATGTTCAATATTAGACAAATGAAACTGTACAACAATGTGCTGTTTCAAAATTGCCAATTTTGATACGATGGTCGGTTTTTGGTGCTGAAAGCAAAATATCGTAAACAATGCCATAAAAAGTGATAGGTAGATAAAAAGAACATACTATTACGTGAAGTAGGCCGTCGCTACATGTATACTTGTAGCAGCCAGAACCCCAATGGAGCCATTGTCGAATTTGTTTGCAAGCTCGTTGCTCCCACATTTTATCTGTGTGGTCAAAACAACGCGAATCTTCACCATACTCTTCCAAGGCAAAATTTTTATCAGGATCTGCAAAAAAAAATTGGGTTGGGTACATTCTACATTGAAATTTGTACCATGATAGTGACGGTACATTGCTGGGAAGCGATTGAGTCAATGCTTTGAATTTTTTTAAAAGTTCTTTCAATTCGGATAGCCTTCCGTCCAACGTCTTTTCATTGGCTGTACTCCTAGTCTCTTCCACTCATTGAGTGCCTAATTATTAAGTTGGCTGGGCCTCCATGATGTAAATTTTTGGAGGAATGGTGGATTGGAACTAAATTTTTATACATTATCTCAGCGCTACCTCATATCAAATAGAAACACATTATTGGGCACCTACTTGATGTCAGATATGGGCATTACAGTCACTTAGCAATACTTTGTGATTTCAAATTAAAACCCGGAAATTACTATTTCATGTAATATTGTAATTAGAGTAAAATAGCTCAGAAAAATGCAATCATTATTTCTATTGTTTTTCAAGATGCAACCGCTTTAACGAGTATACAAGGAAAACACAAATGCAAAGGGAGAAACGAATTACTCACGAGGATTGTTTTCAGGGTACTGGCAATGAGAGCCCCTTATTACAATGTTCTGAGATCGCCACGTAAACTCTTGAATATACGGGCAGTAATCAGCTAAATTGACAACACCTCCATAGTAAGCTTCTTCACCAGCTGGTATATGGGGTATGTGGTCGAAATTCTGGAAACAACACGAACGATATTTTTGTAAGGTTATAATAAAAAAGCTTAAAAAGGAAAAAACTGTCAAAAGGTGAGAGAAGCAAGAGTGCTGATTTTCAATTCTTTATTTAATCCAAGTGGCCTAATGATGACTCGTGCATGTTTAGACACACAGAAATACTATGCACGAAACAAAAATTTCCTTGTAGAGTTTCATAGTAAACAATGCTTTCATGGTGATTTTGCCATTCAAAATTGGAGGACAAGCTTGATTCCTAGTAGAGCCAACGAGTTCACTCGTAGGTAAATGAAAGTTGTCTTTCAACTTTGAACAATTGAGTTACCATCGACGCGATTTTGTGGATACTTGATAGTTTGTGTGTAGTAAAAAATACTCAAAAGATTGTTCTTGAATTCGGGCATTCGAGTAAGATTTTTATATAACATCCTTACTATTATAAGGATACTATGTTCAGGAATCACTTACTTGGTATTGGTTTGGTAACTTTTCCGGGTAACTAACCAGATTGCATAGAGCAACTGATGTGCGATCATCTGTGCATTCAGTTTCAAGGGGGTCCCGCTTGACCTTGTCACAGAACGGATGGATGGACAGACCTCTGTAAGACAAATCACAAAGTTGAGGGTTCAACATTCACAACAGATACATAGAATTAGGGGGCGATTACCGAATAAACGTTCCTGTTTATTCTAAGTCCTTGATGACCTCCCTTGAATAATCAAAATTGATTCTGTGGTATAGGATTTCCTTGGGTTGCATCTAAACCCGCAAGGTTTACCGTCAATCACAGTTTATGACAGCAATAGCGCTTTCCCCAAAATCGGTCTCTTCTGGCGATTCTGAAGGAACTCTTTCAGACATTGTGAACTAGGACAGATAAACGGTCGGAATCGAACGGATGAGGGTTTTTTGCTACCCCCATCTAGCCAGTGCTTCTGATGCTGTTATTTTGAATTTTAATTGTTAAATTATTATATTGTGGAGAACGTCAAAAATGATTTCAACATTTTCTCTGTTCCTAGATTCCCAATGTATGCCAGCATTTCACTCGAATCCTTCGAAGAGGCCTATGTCGACAAAGGCTCAAGGGATGTCAGCAACTGTTGTCAGGCGGTGTTGTGACTGATGTCTCTATAAAACACTTCACTGTTCATGAAGTTAGCACCAGAACACAACCGATAAGAAAAAACTATAACTCGATGCAAGTTGTAACAGCTGTACCCCTTCATCTCAATCAATGGTAACTCCTGTTACCAATTTCTAAGGTGAATTTAGGTTAGCGTTCAGTTTCATAGCAGAAATTGCTCACCTGGTGCGCTTGGAGTCGATCCAGTGCTTGCAGGACTTCATCACAAAATCGCAGCCTAGATTCTGACCCCATGACAAGGGCTGAGCCATTGCGTAATTGGCTGTATACCAGCCAGTATCCTCCATCAGTGCCAACGTTAAGCGAGAGTAAACTGGGTTTTGAGTGTGAGTTCCAGTCATAGCCTCATTCTGCGGACACGTCCACGACACAATGTAATTTATGATCAAAATAAAACTGAAATTCGTCAGTAGCATGGATTGACCTGACTCAATTGTTTGAAAACGTTGAAGGACTTATGCGATACCCACCTCAAATACTCTCTTCTCCCAATGAGTTAGAACAGTTCCTTCACCACCCTGGTCCTCAAGTTCGGCTCCTTCCAGTCCTGAACAATTGAAATGTTCTCGCACCTCTCTGACCACTCGAGGGGTAACCATTACTTGGATTTCCTTTTCTATGAGGCCTCCGTGGACGTTCCAGTCTTTTCGTACAACTGTCTTTATCACTCTGTCGCTCCACTGCCTTGCCTGCAGCCTGAAAAATTACTTTGAGCTGAGCGAGCAATTTTTCCCCCAGACATTTTGTATAACACCCAAGAAAAAACTCGAAAAATATAAAACGTCTCAATAGTAACTGATTCATTGTTTGCAGCATGGTGGTTTGAATAAGCAGGTATACATTTTAACGATTATAGCAATAGCTGATGATAAATATCAATGATATTAGCTAACTGTCCTACTTGGGATTTTGAAGTGGTTTTCCATTTTCTTCCCTAGGCGTCAACGGATCACCATTGGCATCTCGATAGAACGCAAAAAGGCTAATAGAAAATCCCAACGCATGGAGAATTTCGTGTTTGACTGTTGAGAGTAGAATTGCAAGTTCCTGAGGCTTTGTGTTGATACTGTTTGGGCAAAGATTTGCATGTCCAGCAATAGGCCTGAAAAATTTAAAAAACCACAATGATTTCCATTCGAATTATTGAAGGGGTAGGTAATTCACAAACCACCAAGGGAATAATTTAGAGTAACTATTTGGTGATGCAATGGTAGGGGAAAGTGAGAGAGTAGAACGGTTCAAAAAAGGTATAAAAAACAAAATACATCGCTAAAATCTTCACCAAATTGCATACTATAATGGGGGTTTTGTAGTAAATATTAAAATTGAATATTGGTATTTAATACCGATCAAGAGCTGACTCCTGTTGACAGTGAGCAGCATAGGCGACAGTCGCTCCTTTGCTGCATCGTTCTGTCTTCATGGCGCTGACATAAAACACGAAATCAGCTCCAACAATACCCTCACCCGGCACCCCATTTTCCGTACAGTTCATGCCATTAGCATTGCACGTGCGGCAGACCTGCAACAGCCAGGTTTTCAAGAGAGGGACTGAGATGTTGACATTTCCATCAAAAAACAGGTTAAATATTTTGTTGCTGTTAACGTCTCAAAGAACCTTACCTATATGAGGTATCTAAAATAGTTGTTGAAGTGGTTTTTGGGGTAAGGTGGGGTAAAAGTGGTATTCTCAAATCAGGTATAAATACGAAGTTGAATGAATACTTTACTGCTTATTAGATATACATCCATAGCATAGTTTTCACCCAACCAACATAACACTCCCGTCTCTGCACGGACCAATCGATTGGGAGTAGACCTAGGGAGCAACAGTAAGCGTTTAAAAAACACTACCTGAACTTTCTCAACCTGTTCCGAGTATCTCAACGGCCATGAGGAGGCACAATACAAGAGGACTGATGAAACGCATGCCTCAAAAAGCCGCATAGTCGACTCCCAGGAGACGACTCTGGCTCGAGCCATCAAAGAAATGACAGCCCCAGCTGCCCCATTAGCTCTACTGGTGGAGCTCGAGCAAGCTACACAGAAGACTCCGGAGCTGCTGAAGGGAACGCCCAAGTACACATATGACGAGACCTGCTCGACCTCCGCTCCATTGAACGCAATTCTCAACCCCAACTTCTTCAAGCCTCCAGCTCTTCGGAAGCAGACCAACTTGGTTTTGGACACGTTAACTGTCATTTGGTTTGCACGACAGTACTGACTTAGGAGGTTCAGCTTCAGGTTCATGTCGACTGCAGAGTGGCCCAGCAGAACCATGTCGTCCGCGTAGAGCAATAGTAGAACATCGGTGGTCCCACTTACATCGACTCCCGATGCACCTCTACTTCTGAAGAATTCCTCCACATCGGCAAAAAACAATGCAAAGAGTAACGGGCTAGTCACCTCGCCCTGCATCACACCCTCCGCCAAAGCGATCGGATGGGAGAGCGCGTCATTAACCCTGACCTGAAGCTCTGCAGAATTATAAAAAATTTTCAACAATCTTATCAACTTGGTGCTAATTCCGTAGTTGTATAGTTTGAGCCACAGTAAACGATGGTCGACACTATCAAAAGCCCTTTTGAAGTCCACAAAGACTGCAAAGACTGTTCTCTGAGGTAGACGTAAATTTATGCCAACGATTGCTGCCAACGTGGAACGTGGTCCTCACAGCAGCGTCCCGCACGAAATCCGGCCTGATTTTCCGGCAAGAGATTATTTTCAGCAACCCAGTTTGTCAGCCTGTTGCCTATGATAGAGGTAAACGCCTTGACAAGTATGTTTACCAAGGAGATGCCTCTGTAATTGCTTGGGTCTTCGGGATCTCCTTTCTTGAAGATCAACGTTACCAGGACTCGCGACCATTCCTTAGGGGGGAATTCGCATTCTAGGATCAGGTTAAAAAGCACCACGATGTAAAGCAGCCAATTTTGGGGCAACGATCTAAGAAAGTTGGCACCGATCTGATCTGGTCCAGCAGCCTTTCCAGCTATAAATACAAAGTTAAAAAATCCAAGTGCTCGCATTACAGACACAAATCCAAAATCACAAACGGAGAAAATACATCTAAAAACAGTACAACTTACCTCTAAGTGCTCCTCAGGAACTTCAACTTCCCCACATAGCGTTCGCGTCTCGCATGCATTTTTACAATATGAGTAGGGGTCACCTTTGCGGAAGAAGATTTTATTGTATTCACATTTCCTGAAAAAATGTGATAATCAGCCGGTCATTACCTACCCTAGGAAGGATCAACGTCTAGCTAGTTATCAAATAATACTGTAAGTGTTGTCAAGTTGGATATTAAGAAGGTTGTAAGGGTGAGAGAGACGTCACCGCCCTGGCGCGAAGAGCTATCCCATCCGGGAAACACAAAAGAAAGCCTTACCATATCTCTGACACTCACAACTATCCATGTTTTCAAAGAGATTTTTCAAGTAACTTTTACTGGGGATGCCATAACACTCAAATATTGTTACTTCAATAATAATGTATGAAGACTTATTATAGCAAGTTATTATGGAGAATTGAAATCGTGTTTTGTCAAATGCCTTCTAAGGCAGCAACACGAACCCAAATCATTTCAATATTATCTACTCATGACGCTCTCTTTCTTTGAAAGTGCTAGGGATGAAGGCATTATAAGTATAACCGAATTAATTTTCCAACACTTCCCTATCTATTCTAGGCCTATGAAAAATAACGCTCCATTCTTCAAATAGTTTTTTGGATGCAAATTTTGCCCCCCAAATCAAAAATCTGATATTAAAACTCCTATTCTAACCACTTTCTGACAGAATAATGAAGTTCAGGTATCAGAACAGTGTGTTACATTCCAAGGTTTCTATTGGTACAAACACCTAAAAATGGGTTAGTGGAACTCAAGGATGCTTTATCAATTTGATAATCAACTGTCTTCAAAAAATGACTACACCATTTTATATGAGATGATAAATCATCATTCAGAAAAGTCACTAATCTTGTTCCAGTCAGAATCCTATTCTAACATTCTCCTTCTAATCCTGACGTCCGCCTAGTTTGGGCGGATCCACGTTCTCTGTACAACCGTCTGCTTGACTGAGACTTGGGCTATAATATAATCACCTGTTTAGGCGGATGACGCTTTCAGTCTTTCTCACCATGAGAGCTTGTTCCCAAAATTGAAGTGCTTCTGGTAGGACAGTGTTCTGAAATATACCAGAGTTGAAAAGCTGAATAATTTATTGTTACATTTTCCATTAAAGGACCTAGGCAAAAGTGAAACTTCCCTATTAATGAACCCGGAATGTAACTGGTCAGGAAAGCTGGAAATTTGGAATCCCTATTACACAAAACATCTTAATGTGTTCACAATATACAGTGAGTAATATACAGTGGTTGGCACTTACGTTGATTAAAGCGAATTGTTCTTCACTCAAACTGAAAATGTGACCAAATTCAGCGTCAGAACGTACCACGATGAGTAAGCGCATTAATTTTAGTTAGAAAAATTACCGTAGTGGTGGGACTCACTTGAAAACACTTTTATCGTAATGAAGCTTAATTCTAAGTGGCTGGTCGATGCTCCTCTTCTTCATGACATGGGCTGGTTCAATATGGACTCCATGAATAACCTAAAAAAAAGAGAGATCATTACCTAATGCCTCAACTTTCACACTTTTTCCAAGCGTGACGAAACTGAAATATCCATCAAAATTTTGAATTGTTGCAGGCATTTAAATAGAAATCTATGATGTATCAATTGTTAAAAATCACGAATAAATTGTCATTACCTATCAATTCTATCAGATTGTCAAGGGTTGAATTTGAAGAAGAAAGCTCTGGAAACCAATTTTGGAGCTCGGACACATAAGGAGCCCTTAAGGCTGCTCACAATCAACTTTTATCAAGGACGAAAATTTTGGAGGGAAGAACGGAGGAAGAAGCCCACTTTGTTCTTCCTTAAGAGCTAGGGGAGGTTTTCTGAATTGGAATTCCCGTTTAGGAGTTCAATATGTAACTCTTCAGTTAAGGAAAGAGCTATGGAAGAAAGGTTACTGAATACGGCCTATTAAAAACACCATTGAACTGAAATTGGCATGAAAATAGTCATTGACATGAAAATTGTCGTTGCCATGCTAGGTAACCATCGTCCACTGGTTTTTAATTTTAAGATATATGATAGGTAAGTACTACAAACAGCTCAGGTAGTCTCTAGACTCTAGAGCACAACTAAATGGTTAGTTCCAAGTACGAGCATTGGAAGCGTTAAGCCTAGAACACAGGTACATTGAGGGACTTGATAAAAATGCAGAGATTTTGCTACGTGAATGCAGAAAGGGATGGCCACCTTTACTGTAAGGTGAGAAGAAGGCATACAGATCACCCTACGTTAGGCTTACGACTTACTTCATCTGGTCTCGGATGCACATGGTTACATATCTTGTTTCGAAGGAATGCTTGTGAAAAATTTAAAGCTATTATGAATAAAGTAGCGTTTTTCCATTTGTCAGTATAGCCCATGTCAGGTCACTGCTATGTTTCAATAACATCCATGAGGTTGTAAACATAAATACAAAAATACGGATACGCCTGCTTGACAATCAGGCTATCACGTTATCTAATCATCTCGCGATTCCAGTTTCCAGGCCCAAGGAGGTTAGAGCCACACCGCAGTGAAAGGACGATGCCACTGGTTCAAATAGAATGGAGCTTCCTGGCTCGAGTGTGAGTGGCGACCGAAACATCAGTTTTAATAAGAGCCCGAATAAATGGCACTGTCGGGGAACAATATCTTCTTCTAATAGAAGGTTTGTTTGGATAAAGAATGTTCCATGTTGTTAGAATTTTAGCCATAGGCTCTTAACAGGTCTCTCTCAGGATTTAATATTTCCCAAAAATTGCGAAACCGATATTGTTTTGCTGGGTTGACGGTTGATGGCATCAGCCGTTTTTACATACCATGTACTATGCAGCCGTCAATCCAGCAAGATTTAATATTTAATAATAAATAATAATAATAATAATAATATTTAATAATTTGGGAAATATTTAATATTAAAATTAATATAATATAATATAAATATAAAATGATTATTAATATTAAATCCTGATAGATACCTGTTAAGAGCCTATGGCTAAAATTCCAACAACATGGAACATGCTTTATTGAAACGAACCTTCCTCCAAGAAGGCAAACAATCAATGTATTTATAATATTTGATTGATTTTTATATTTATATATGATTTGATTAATATTTATAATATTGATTAATAATAATCAATGTATTTATAGCTACTCAAAAGAACCATAGATAGACTGTAACTGCTATACTTGAGCCGCATTTTTAAATTAAATGAAATTATTGAAAAGTAAATTTTACTTTGTAAAAAAGGATGAATAAATGAAAAAAAGGTTTGACAACGGTTTCAGGCTTGGTAAATAGTTTCCAGTTTTGAAAACTGTCACGTGAGGAAAACCTGCCATAAATTCTGGCTACGCCAAATTAGCCCATCAACGGCAGCGGGAAAGGTGAGTAGATATTACTCACGCCCTAAGCCATCATAGCGGGGGTGGGGTACCTACCGGCCGAGTCCCGGGCCGTAGCAACCCTCACTATGGATGGCAACGAACGCAACACAAACGCAAGGCATCTTTTGGTAGTTGATAGATAGGTAGTCGTAGCAGGTAGTCTTCGTCATTCTATTGTAGATAATAGGCCAAAAAAACTCAAGATTAAATTTAACGCTATTTATTCTATGAGAATTTCTATAATAGACTACAACGCCCGCTGCAGAAAGGTAAAATACATACATAGGTACACTAATAGAAACAAGAATGTACGTGAATCGTACCGTTTGAAATATTTTAGTGCAGACGGTGACGGAAGATTCGAATTTTTGTTAGACGGTCGTTAGAATTTTTGTTCATCAGCGAAGACATTTTTTTGCTCACTCAACTCAACTGATCTTGATCCTCCACAGGTAAGAAAATATTTTTAACTTCAATGTACCAAACTTGCATCAACAGATGGAATTTTTGGTTTAGAATAGGCTGCGTTGGTTGGTGTTAAGGAAGTAGGCACCTGTGATTTACTGTCGTCCCATGGGAGGCACCGCGCACGTGGTATCTTGCTTTGCAATAATATTAAAATTGTGTGCTGTTTGAGTTTATCGCGAATATAATATATAGTTTATCCGGTTTAACTAGCATTGAAGTTTCATTGAGCCCAGTTTAGTCTAGCTGGAATGACTGACTACAACTTTTTTTTTAACTGGGTGGCTAAGATGGCTGCGGCGTGTGACCTCCTCCGTTTGCGAGGACAGTCTTCAGCTCACTTTTCACTGCCCAGCTGCACTGTCGAGGCAAAAATCCTATTCTTGAGCTGGTCAATTCCTGGCTAGGCCTATGGGCTTGTCCAACGAACTCTGAACCTATTCTAACCAAATAGGTTCAACGTGTTGGTCCCTCTCCTCTCAAGAGGGAGGAGGGGGGATGAGTGTACCACAGAACATATCGCTTAGTGAGAACAATAAGGGCTTTATACCTATACCTATGAGAACAAGAGGGGTGTAAGTCTTTTTTCCTTTTTAAAAACTTTGACTTTGAACTTGACTTGATTTTCATAGCTTTGAGAAAATCACATTTGACCTTTTTCTCTATCTTCCGTTTTCGTCTATCTCCGGTTGCCAGAGGGCTGTAACTCGAAATGAACTTTTCTTGTTCGATGAACATGACAAAATCCGAGCGATGGACTAGACGCAACTGAAAATGAGGCTCTATTGTTCTTAGCAATATGGACTTTCTTCCCCATCTGCATAAGGAACTCTTGAAAATTCTAGCGCTTTCTGAGTAAACTAGGAACACAAAATGGATTTTATTACATAAATTGGATGCTCTAGAATCTCAAAGTTGGCTTAACTCAAAACCGCCAAATTTTGACTTAGGTACTCCCTCTTGTTTTCAAAGGTTTAGGTATTACGCAATTATTGTTCTCACTAAGCGATATATCGCGCATATACAGCACATATATGTGCTGTGGGACTAGAGCTACATTCCAGGCTAGTTCAGACCCTTTCCTTGACAACTAGGTAGGTCCTGTTATTGGGTGGAAAGTCAACTTCTAGAATGGTGGTTTACTTTTACTTTACTTTTTTACTATAACTATTTTCTATTCTGATTATTAAAATATCTTCAGCAGGGCAGGATGAGTGGAGACCCTCCACGAAGTTTTCAGTATCTCACAAAACCAGACAACCCCCAGAAAGCTATGAACGCTGATGAATTTTCACAGGAATTGAGCAAATGGTAAGCGGTCAAACGTTTTCACTCCTCGCTTGGCTAATGCATAAACGTTCCACAATACACTTGGCTTGTTTGGTTGCCACATCCTTGTTGAGCAGTGTAGTCCAAGGACCGGGATGAGAAAGTCATCCAGGGGCAAGAACAGCCGTCGGAATACCGAGAAAATCTCGGTGGTAGGCTCGAAAAATTTTATGATTCGTTTTCAGTTAGTCGCGAAGGTAGGTCCGGAAATGTATGTAATTTTAGCGTTCATCAAGTTGTTCAACCAACCCCTGGGTAATTACGGTTCAAAGTATTACCCCAAATCCGGAATTCGACTTACTCTCAAATGTATTAGCACTTTTAGTGTTTTTTCATTTCCTGGCCGCAAAAATCGACCAATTTGAGCGTTTTTGATCTTAGCCCAGTCTTTGTCTTACCTTGTAAAATACGTGGATATTTTTTATTTTCTTATAACTTGACTTATTTTGATTTTAGGCGAGTTTTAAAATTTGCATAGGGAGTTTTTAAATATTTTTGACCTAAATACCATAAAAAAATAGTCAAAATATAATCAAATTGTGACAAAAATTTACGTATCAAAATATAATGTCTAATAATATGTATACATATAATAGATATTATTATATTATAATGCCTAGTGCCTCTTGATCAGGTTGGGTGTTGAAGGAGTGCTTGACATGAGGTCGTACTTGAGATTCCGGGTATTGGAGCAATTCAAACCTGGATTTGTAACGCCTGGAAAAGTGGAAGACGAGGGCTCTCCGATCTCAGATGTAGACGTCGCATTGAATTTACTGGTTGTTGACTTCCTCCTTCGGCAAAAATACTTCTTTTCATTGTGCGTAATTTTGCCTGAAGTAAGTACTGTTAAAATCTATAATTAATTGACTTTCGAACAGTATTCGGTATACCAAAACTATACATAGGCACGACATTTTTCAAAATAACGGGTTTACGCGATAGGACAGATAGTTCATCTTTACCATAATGTGACGTTGTTGTTCTGAATTTTGTGTAGATGAGTGTTCCCTTCGGAAAGGATAGGCGATTTGATAAACTCAAGTCTCGTCTGTCTAGCTTGGGCTCTACTATGCAAAGCAGCTCAGCTACTTTACTGGACAAAGAACTAATTGACGAAGGACTAAAAGCGTTGAATGTTGAGCCTGGAAGTGGAATTGGATCGAAAATAACGGAAAACTACTGTGCTGTTGGAAACACGCGCAGTTTGCTCCAAATTATTGCAAAAACACTGAATCACGTGTAGGTATCATTAGACATTCTATATCAATAGGAGATCGACGGGAAGAATCTTCTTTTGACGTCAGAGGAGTTTTACGAAAAACAAATTTTTCATACCTATGTGGCGGCGAACGAATTCTCTCACAATTGGACAGGGAAGACATACTAAGAACTGATATGATGGTAGCTGACCTGAAGAGAGCCGTTGCTCACTCGCTGACAAATTGTTTGGTTTCTCCAATCTGAGAGGGCTAAGTTTTTCGGGGAACGTTCTATGTCGAAACAAATGCTCGAGTGCTGGATAGCCCCGAGCGACGTTCTTACCGCAGAAACGCTTCTCAACTTCTTACAAACTACGTTGAGACTGCAAAGTTTTATTACTAGTGAGGGCGCCTGATTTTGAGTTCTTATTTCGATTTATTTTCATGTGCTCGCTGAAGAATACTGTAATTTGTACTCGTACTTTTAAATAATTTCTTCTTTACTTGCTGAAATGAGTAGCAATCGTTTTGCGAGTCATGTAAATATTGTGAAAACACAATGTTCATTACAATAAAATCATTAACTACCTATAGGTACCTGACTAGAAGAGTAGGTACATCAAAATTTGTATCGCCCTGTTCGTATGTTTCTCAATACCGCCTCAAAATAATTAAGGAACTGATTTACGAAGAGAAAAATCTTTTCACGTCATTTAGAAATAAGACATCACTTATTACATGGGTACTTTCCACCAAAAATTGACATAAGTAGAGTTCTTACTTGTCTACAACATTATAATTATTATGATTTACCAAAGCTGCATAAAAATAAAGCTTAGTACCCACACGAATATGGGAAACAATATGGCCGGAGAACTTTTGTATGCATAGGAAATCTTATGGATCACCGGGCTCCCCATCTGACGGCGAACAGAAAAAACAGCCACCAGAAGTGACCCCGAATCAAACAATTCTCAGGAACGAAATACTGGAGGGTATCGATCTTCAAATTAAAGAACTTCGTCAATTGGTTTTATTCAAAGGATCGAAGCAGTAAGCAGTACCTAAGCTTATATTTAATAAAATACCTAAGCGTATACTTTATGAAGTAAGTGATAGGTAGTCAGGAAAATAAAAATCGGATCAGCCGTTCAAACAAAAAATGTGTTCATCATCAAGTGGGCGATGATGGAAAATATATTGTTCCCCGATTGTAATGGATTTAACTCAAATGAAATTCGTCAAAAACGTTAAAATCGGACCGGATGAGGTTCTGCAGAAAGTCTTTTCATTTGCTGCCTAGTCTATTGGACTTCCTGTTAATCTGAAGTAAAATACAACAGCAAGTCATGACCCTGTTCTCCATACAGAAAGTACAATGAGCTGCATGATGATGTCGGCGAACTGAGGGAGAAGGTCACCGGCATATTTCCGAAAATCGATGAGCACGGAGACAGAATTGGAATCTTGACAAATTTAGTGCGAACACTTCGAACCATATCAGTACAAATTCTACGCCGGTGCTCATCTTACGTTGAGCTCATTCTTAGCATGCAGCAAAAGTTGGGCACCTTCGAGGTAGGGGTCCGACTGATTTTTTGGCCAATGCATTTTCCATCGGAATTTTTTTGGAACCCCTGAATTCATACATTCGAAAACTACCTATGACTGCCTTTTTCTACAGACAACAGTCCGAAAATTAACATGGAGGCTTGGAAAACAAAGTAAACAACTCAGTAGCCTTAGATGTAGAAGGTAAGTGCTTGGCTAATTCTTGTATAGTAAAGAATTCCATCCCTTCACAGTTGGCGATTCAGTTTGTTTTCGAGTTGGCTCTGAACCAGTGAATGCAATGTCTAAAATACTTATATTCTTTCTTCCAATATGAAAGAAATTTGGAATAGTTTGTGAGGACTGTTAATTTCCAAATGAAAACAAGACTTGTTATGCTATACAAAATGTTTATTAGTTAACGTCAGCAACCTGTCAGTTACTGTTGGTCACATCGATCAACCCAGCAACCAACAAGTCAGTAACGAGTCTAGTAAAAAGATTTTTGGAGGAAGTGGCCCTAATTATTGCTAGTGTTGTTTGACTGCTGATCTTTTTTTGTGTTTGTTCTCAGATTTCGCTCCAAATTCATCAAATTCAGGCCAGGTATGTTAGTTAAACTGAAAATTCAGAGGTTTAACCATTTTTCAGAAGAATTGTTGGTGTTTCAGTGCACGTGCCTCCTTAATAGTTAGTCAATTTGTTTCAGTGCTAAAACAGAAACATGTATGTGATGCATCTATTCAAACGGATTCACCAAGCGTTCAGTGTATAAACATTTGTGATGGTAGTGCACAGACGTTGGTTCGCCTCGACTCGATACCGCACCAGGGCATAAAATCAAGCAAAATCGAGAACGACAACCCAGAAGAAATTGCAAGAACTAGGGCCAAAGATCGTTTGGATCAAATTTTGAATGACTTCAGTACAAATCCAGCAACTTCGCCATTTGTTGGACCAGGCGGAGTAGAAAGTCAGGGGTTTCAATCCAACAGCTGTTCATCTCAAGCCAAGCCCAACAATTTTGAAGCAGAAACTTCAACTATGAATGTGAGAACAAATAATATTCTAGATCGGCCCTCCACATCACTCACAATTACTAGGGGCGGGTTTCTCAAAATATTTTCAACGAAATTTATTATGAAATTCACGTTAATTTTTTCTTCATCCACCAAAAATCCAAAAACACTATGTTCATTTTTCTGCATAGATCTTTAGGGCCTTAGATTCATTTAGGGAGATATTATTTATCTCCGCTCATCCGGATTGGGAGTTAGGTGTCTTAATGTCGTCGGCACCACGCCATAATCGCGAAAAGGAGGCTAACGGCCTCTATCCTCCAAATTAGGAAATCTAAATTTATTAATACGAGTACTTCTATACAGTTACACTTTGTAGACCCTATCTGTAAGATGGCGAGGTGTGTCCGGAGGACCTAATTCCTCTTAATGACTGTTTATTTTCACACTAATCTTGGAATCAAGTTTCAGATTAACTCGATAAATCGCAGTTCAGGACAATTGCACACGCGAATTCAACAACAAGGCATAGAACTGGAAAAACTGTCAACTCAAATCGTATCGTTGGAGAAGAAGATATTGAATCCTCGTGAAGCCGAAGAAAACCGCCAAGGGCGCATCACAAAAAATACTTTTGTTCAGACTATGGACTCATTCCAACAAACTAGCTTACCACCTGATATTACTCGCCCTAAACAAAAATATTCAAAATCCTGTCAGCTATGCGTTACAGAAGCATACCCATTGGAAACACTGGTAATATCAGCTAAATTAGAAATCGCTGCCTTAAAACGAGAGCGGCGGTATTTGGAGGAAGAATCAGTTATTCAGAATCAAGAGAAGACAATTAAAAGATGAACATTCAATTTTCGTAGCTAAGCAATCAGGGTATTTTATTCCAAAAAACCCTGCATAGTAGTAAATCAGGGTTTGCTATTCATTGTGATTCGTCGATAAGCCCTGAAAGTTTCGAAATTGTCGATCCAGCCATCTCTGAAACCAGTTGTTCGTAGGCAACAGACAATACTTCCACATTTTGATACGTGAATTTCTGAACAAAAGCAATTTGATTTAGACTGATTTGGATGCTACAAAGATCAAAAATGTTAAAACACACGCTATGCAAATTTTAAAAACCGTCTAAAATATGATGAGTGCAACAGTGAAAATACATTAATTATGATAGATTGCTAATTTATGATTTGCCTACGTCAAGTCTAGTCATAGGTCCACATTATTCTCTAGATGTGCCAAAGATGTGCCTAATGAATACCCAATTAAAAGCAATGCCTCAGTATCGTCGTTTGTGTGGTTCCCTACCCGTGTTGTGTGAGCAGTGATATGACATAGGGGCATCCTTGGGGCCCGAAATTAACTAAACATGAAAACGTATGCAAAAAGGGGTATCGTCTAATTCCTTTTTTCACCGTTTTTCTGATCCTATGTTGATCCATCATGAAGGCTGTTTTTTACTCAACGGTTGTGTTGTGGCCGCAATTTGGCCCAAAAAATAGGGAGGCAGGCACATACGTTCGAGAATGGGATTTACAGCAATTTTTCAAATTATTTACTGGAGAATTCAGCATTCATTACAATATAAACATTTTCCAGAATCCAGAAGCTTTCATGTTTCTTTGTCGGGATGTTGAGTTCCGTAATGACTTTCCCATTCTCGGATTTCTTCCGCTTTGGTGTTGCGTATACTGGGAGTTTCAAGCAACCCTGAAACATTTAATTTCAAGTAATTCCACCAACCATGGAAGTTTAAAATTGATCTTCATCCATTCCCTGCTTCCCTTACTTTACCTATTATAGTTATGTATTACCTGTATTATGTTTATGGTAACGTCGAATCTTGACAGAGAAGTAACCATGGTATCAGGACCAATTTCGACAAACGTGTCTTTAAAGGGTGGTGTTTCGTAAAGATTTTTATCTTTTTTTTCGTCTCAAAAACACTACAAATCTCACTTATACTGTTGGGGTTATTTGGTACCGCATCAAAAAATCTATCAAATGCAGTATGCTGCTTAATCTCTGTTCGTTAAAAAAAAGCCCTACAAATTCTTATGCTGTTGGGGTTCATTTGGTTCAGCACAAATAAAGTATGCTGCTTATTTGAGAGAACCCCATTAGGAATCACAATTTTTCAAGATTCCTACTATTTTATAGAAGCCTTAGAAGTGAGCTAAAAGAGAGCGCATTCCACCAAACTGACCTCAACGAGCAAAGACAGACGCATCTTACAGGTATGTTCGGATGCTGAAAGAGCTGCTTGCTCGGTAAGGTGAACCAAACTCATTGGTGCTTTCATGCAAACTTTTAGAGTAGATTGCTTGAAGTTAAGTGCTAAGTTGTTCTAGTTTATTTTTCAATTCAAATAACTATGTTGAAGGTTGGCATTGAGCGGTTACTGAAAATTAATACTGTACAGAAATGATAGGTACCTGTATCGGCAGCCCACGGGCTGGTGATGTGAATAGACCTATGATAGGTAGAGGATAGATGCTCGTATCCCCTGTTAAGGTTTGCAAACATTTTTCTGCGAAATCCCACTGAGCTCCATCCAGGAAGAGACCTTCAACGTACAACCCCTGCACACATATTTCTAGGTACATAGGTGTATATAATGTATATCCATCATCTCACATCATAATAATATTATGATGCATATTACGCATCCAGAGCAAATTATGTAGAGGGAACACTGGCAGGCTGCAGTTAAACAGTTACACGCCGTTTGTCCATGTCGATGTCTGTATGTCCATGTCGACTGTTTACATCAAGCGTAATAAGACATAAATGGAGGAAGTTGAGGCACATAAAGAATTCGGAATATCCACCACTTACTGTTTTTGGTTTCGAAGGGATTGCACTACGTTTTTGATATTCGGTCACCTCAGTATGAAATGCAACGGCATCCATTGGCCATCCTTCTTCTCTGCAGGCAACTTGCGCGATAGCGGTCAAATAAGCTTGAGGGTATGCTAGCCCAGCCAACCATAGGATCCAAGGTTCCCCGCGAGTCACCTGGTGCCACAAGACAATAAGATTTAAAAAGTTGAGTCTTGTACTCTTGTAACGTAGCAGGTGGAGGTAACGATAATTAAACATGGGGGGAGGGGTCGGGCCTGTTCAAAAACAAGAACAAATTCAGTTAATCAATTACTGTCGACGACTGTAATGAATTATTTTTCTTGACGCTAAAAACTAAACACAAGGGTGGAACTCACCCATTTTTCAAACTGGTTGGATCTCCTCCCCAATGTTAGTAACCATTTTCCAACATTTTGATCGCATTCAGGGACGAATTTTGTCCACAATCTGGGAGGTGAATGGGACATCAACTGGTCCCTAACTTCACTTATTTCATTTGTCGTGACACTGAGACCTGTGACAACCTGAGCGAAAGAGATTATCGATACAGCGTTTTTTGGGCTCAGTATTATGACATCTCAAGACCTATATGGCTGGTTTCACTCTCCCCGGATTAGAGTTAATCAGGACATCTTTACAATAGGTTTAAATAAGATTACCAAGAGCAATCATGTCCGGATTATCTCTGATCCGAGGTTGGTGAAATCCACAAATAGTGTAGGTATTGTAAACATTATTTTGACCTGAACTTTAGTGTAACCCGACCTCACGTAGGTATCAAAGTTCGGTAATGAATTATAAGACCATATTCACGTGTCATGCCGACTTACTTTTCGCACACCATCCAGGGATGATTTCATTGTGGCAATCAACTGATTGAATGTTTTTAACTCCCGGATCAAGCACAGCATCATTGGTTGTGGATCTGATCCAATCGACATTTTCAGTTTCTCATATTGGAAGGTGTCTGGTATTTTGGACTCAATACTTGAAATTATCGTCAAGATTTCATCATTCTGACGGCCCAATGAGTTAAATTCACTGTCACCTACAACCAACGATCATTATTGATTCAGACGTAAATGGGATTCCATACCTATAAGTAGGGATCGGATCCGTATGTGTTCACATATTTTTTTCTAGGCAATGTACTGATGTTTTTCAAGTAGGCATGTTCATATTGACATTTTCTGAACCGTTTAAGCCCACTTTCATTTCACATATTTTGACATATTCCACTATAAATCCATATTTTTCAAATATTTGGTCCACAAAAACACATATTTGCTAATTTTGGGTAGTTTTCCCAAGGTTCACAACTAGAATGAATGAAATTTAAAAAAAAATTTAGCAAATTTTGCTAATTTTTTTTTTTTTATTGGACAACTCTTTTTATGCGTTTTGCTTCAGACGGCGTACGGCGTACGGGAAAAAATTATTGCAGATTTTTATCTAGACACTCTGAAACGTAAAGGAAAAATTTTCAGGGGGCGATGAAAAAAAACCCGACCGATTACATAGGTACATTATTTCTGGAAATAATTTAACAAAATCTTGATGTTCATTTGGGTTTAAACATTTTTTTGAAAATATTTAAACCGTTTTACATATTTTCCACATATTTTTTGAAAATATTTAAACCTTTTTATATATTTTCCACATATTTTTTGCAAATATTTCAACCTTTTTACATATTTTCCACATATTTTATGAAAATTAATACATATATATGTCACATATTTGGCATTTTTAAATACATAAAAATCCGATCCCTACCTATAAGAAACAAAATTTGATATTTTTATGTCTGAATTATACATTTTGGCAAGGGATCAATATCTTCAATATGCTACTTTCAACCCAAAAATAGATTTTAGCAGAATGATTCGGTTGGCACCAATTTCACCATATGATAGGTATGGACGAAGGTTCTTAAATATTGTGGAAACCACTTGTGCAAGACCTTTTGTTGACATTCACCATTCGTTCACAATAATATTTTAGGTTGAGCTAGTAACTAATTTCTATGCTTGAACGTCTTCGTCACTGGATTTTGGCAAGCCAACTTGAGTACAACTACTTCGTATTCGAGTTTGCAGAAAAATTGGATTTCAACTACATAGTAAGTTATTTGTGCTCTTACCTATGAGTCTATTGCTAATTATCGCTAATTTTTGGCATACATCTTCCGCTTCATCTATTTCCACATCGTGCTGACGTTTATCGTGGACGCCGAAAACTGATGGTTCAGTCAGAAGGGGTAAACTGCGAATGTAATCTGTGAATCACGCCAGAATGGATAGCATGTACAAAGGTAGGTATTTGTAAAGCATTTTGCTTATCTCAGAATTCATTGGATCAATTACTTGAGAAGATGAAACTAGGGACATTGGACCCCAAAGAGAGGTACGACCCCCCTCAATTTCTCAGCTAAAGGAAATTTCTTGGATGTGACCGGGCAACCCCTCATCACTTGGCATTAAAAAGTTTGGAGCTATAAGATGTTGAGTAGGATTTATTGAACATTATGTGATTTGGGGGTGCAGCTGTTTTTCAAAGCCCCTCAATCTTCCTTGGAACCACTGCCTGGTATCAAGTTGAGAGTTTTCTCGTGTACACCGTTGTGTTTGTCAGTTTTCAGGCTTTCATTTGATCTATAGGAACACCCGATTCCGCTAAGCTTTCCCTTGGATAATAAAATCAAACAATGCAACGTAGATTAGAAGGTTTGATTCAGGGGGTGTTAGGGAGGCCACCAAGATAAACCACCTTCAGAGATAAGTATGATTCTAAATGAAAATAGTCAGGGTTCGGCCAGTTCCGACTATTTTCATGTAGAACAGTTTGAAGGCTGACCATTCATCACAATAAAGATAAGTATGATGTATTGTTGAGAGGGCTTACCTATATAATCCTGCCTTTCTCCGAACGGTGGCAGCGGGTACTGACAAATTGTCCCCATACGGTTGAATTCGAATGGTTTCGTTGACTCCAGAATGAAATCGCCGAAATACTCATGTATGTAAGTATTCAAGATTCTTCGATCGTGATCGTCAGTAACTCTTCCGCCATATACAACCTGCAATCAACGCATGCTAAACCCTGCGTACTTATGCCATGGCTGATCTGGCCCATTCAGCTTATGTGAAATGAAAACATCATTGGTAAAATTCTAAATACAACAAGTTTCTTGGATACCTCGCCAATGAAATATCTTAGACTATCCCACGGTATCCGGAAATTGCCTTCGTTGAATATCTTATCCAAATATTGCTTTATGATTGTAATTGATACCAAGAGGTCGGTTTTTGTGAAATTGTAATCCATGTTCCATCCGTACTTTCCAAATTTTTTCCTTTCCTGGAATATAAAGTATATTAATCTTAGAAGTGAATTAGGTAGAATTGATAAATTTTATGGTTCCGCGGTTCTGAGGAAATTTTACCATTAAATGGTACACAAATTTTGTGTATCGATTTTTACTTTTATATAGTGATTATGTTTACTTCTTTTTATTTTGGAGCTTGATTTTCTTGGATTTCTAGGAAAAAGTGTACTCATGTTACTAAATTATTAGCAGCGTCTTTAGGGATGAAGAAGTGACGGAAACGTTTCTGAACCCTCTACCCATAGGACGAATCCTTGTCACAGAATCACTTGTATTCTAAGATATGATTGGATTGGAACTCCACGTTTGAGGAGCTACACCTAATTACAGTGTTCGTCGTGGTATAATCTATAATAATAAAAGCAAGTGTAATGTGTCTGTCTGTCTGACCGAGCTCTCCAGCCAAATCTATCACACCTGAAATTTTTTACACGGAAGTACAAAGGGGCTGGCCACCAGACCTCGAAACCCAATTTTCGATTGTTGAATTAGAAGAATTAAAAAAATTTTTTTTATTTTAAAAAATTACCTGTTTTTATTTAAACTAATTTTTTAACAGATTGTTTCTTTTTATCGACGGGGAATGTTGTGTGTGTGTGTGTGTGTGTGGGGGGGGGGAGAGAGAGAGAGAGAGACACAGTCTACCTAATTAATTAATTAACCACGGTTTTTTTGGCACGGGCAACGCCGGGCGGGTACAGCTAGTCGTAAAATAAACGTTTTGCAGAGTTTTTACAAGGGGTGTACAAAGTTTAATTATGTACAAGTCTGGGAAAATTTTGACCCTGTTGTTTGGGGTTATCCGTTGTGAAATATTGCAGCGTGGAGGATTCACTGTCAGAAAAGTAGGTATTTCTTACCTCTATTACCCCGTGGAAAAAGGCCAAGGCAAAAACTGTGCTACGAAACGCAGGATGGACGCATGACGAAAACTGTTCGGGGTCAAGGGATTCGTATGTGTCAAGGAGGCTGATCTTGACCGGCGTTGGTTCTTCGATGACGACTGAGATAATGTGAATTATATTTATTATAATTTTTTTCGGATCAAAATAAAACTCAAACGCAATATTATACGATCAGCTCACTCACTTTTATGCGATGACAGTACAAACTGCAGTAGAAAGACGGATACGTCTTCGGTTGTCATCCAAAGGCGGAAAGTCGAATTTTTGTGTTCAAAACTGCAGAATGTTTGATGAAGCTCATACATGAATGATGGAATCACGTGACAGTTTTGTATAATAAGCCATGTTCCTTGTTGGATTGATTGTGATACTTTTTCCAAGACCAGCTGCAGGCGGAAAAATTTTAATTTAAAAAAAAAAACTGTTTAGAATAGCGTGAGACAGATCAATGCTGTCGTTCAGATGGGAATTTTCTCGCTATAAGTAGCGTAATTTTGGAACTTTCTGGGCATGTTTGATGAAATTGTACACTTTTAGAATGATTTTGTCGCTGCGAAAAAATTTCCCTTATGCATCGGATCGGTTCACAACGGTGGTTGGTGTTTACCATGGATGTTCAAGAGGCTATCCACTTCTCTTGGGACGAATTTGGAAATTTTTGGAATAGGTACCTACCGAAAATTGTTTATTCAACGCTTGGATTGAAGCCTACGAATAAATGGTGTCTTACTTTTTCAGATCCTCTTCCCAGTGAGATGTGATCGCAAATGGGATTTTGATGTATTTTTTTGTTCAAGGCCAACAGTTTCGGAAGGGGGTCCGATCCTCTCCCAACGCTTACCAGGATTGGTGTTTCACAGGTCGTAACATGCATAATGTCCTCAAACCTGGAAACAGTGCGATACAATGAGCCAGTCACTGGTTCTCTACAATGCATAACAAGTTTGTTGATCAGCTTGTCAAACTGGGATTTCAATAGTATACAGCACTTTCGCATTTTACAATCCTTGGATCTAGTCAAAGCTCATTTACAAAATTGTAAAAAAACACCATCTACTTACAGTAACAAAAGGCCCGGGCTAAATTCTATTGCAATAAGGTTCGAAAAATATAGATCTAGACCTACATCATTTTCACTGCAAACAAACCTCAACGTAGAAGGAGTGAGAAAAACTTCACCCAAGACCTCCTTGATGAAATATTGAATGGAGTAGAGCAGTGCATCTTTTCGTAACGATTTAATGACCAAGAGCTTGTCAAAGCTAGAGTCAAAATTCTGGTCAATAGCGCCAGGTAATGTCCACGCATTCTCCCTTTTTCCTTGTAGCCACTGGAATTTGAACACCATCAGGTTACTCCATTAGGATTTCGGACGTTTTCTTAGGACCAAAATGAACTCCCACTTTATTATCGATAATGTTGGTACATGTGAGAGGTAGGTAACATACTTTCTTCCACTCTTCACCATTAGCGGAGATATCATCAATCATTGATTCAAATTGGGATGGAAAAGAAATGGCGAGAGATTCAACCATGCCCCATTGCTGTAAAATTCAAGTATGGGTGCTATAGCCAACCAGGTTCAATTTATACGTACCTATCAGTAATATTAAAAAACCAACTATTATCCTCTCCGCGATGGCGTTTGTAAGCTGAACAAAGCAAAGATTCACAAACTTTTCAGCTAGTACAAAAAGCGAATTCACATTTAATAAAAATAAAATTAAATAAAAATAAAATAATGGCTTCACCAACAATAATTCTTGCTACCGCAGAGAGGCTGAAATAAAATATTTATTCTTAGGGTGCTGACCGTATTGCTGATCCAATCATGTGGTGGCGCATCAGTAGCCGCGCGTGTCCGCCATCCGTTGACGAATGCTTCAAACTTACTGGCAGTCAGTTGTCTTGCTTCTATTTTCAACTCAGCAGCCAGTAGTAACCCGTAAACAAGTTTATCCTTATTTGATAGACCTGTAACATCAAAAAAATGTTGATGTAGGGATTAGCATTATGCTCCAACATGTCTTACGCTTACAAAAAATCGTGTCTCGTCATGATTTATTTATTCGCAGTAGAATATATCCGCTTGTACCTGCACTTTGGAAACTGAACAGATCCTTTGTGAGCCTCTCCAAAGGATTGGCATGAAGCTCTGTATTCAATTGTACCAATATTTTTTCGAGCACGAGACTGAACGTTTCGAAAGATGTCCTATTGGCGGGGCTGAGTTTTTTCATATTATTGAATGATCGGAACATGACAGCTGTCCTTTTCGCAATACTTGAGTGCGATCTGCGTTGAGCGTCTATTGCATCGAGCTGTGCTGCTTCTTGGTCCATACGAGAAACAAGCTGGAAAAGTGCGTGACAATAGTTATTCTATATTTTGGAATTTATAGTTGAGACCGAATCATATGAATACTGATTTTGATGGCTAGGCATAGTAATGCGTGAAATCTAGGATTGCATGAGTCAAAACCTCCATAGAGAAGAACAAATCTAGCGGATTGTAAAATGATTCATTGATCTGCAACTTTAGACAGCCTTAAGCACAAAAATCAGTTCATCTGTGGGGGGTCAGCAAAGAATAAACTTGAAAATCTATAGTGGCAGGAGTAAGTGCCTATTACTGGGTTTTATCGAGAAAGAATTTTGAAAATGTTGAACGTTGTGGGTGCGATGGTTCTTCTTTTATTTCTCTGTACTTTCGTTTTTGGGTCTGAAGAGTTTCATCAACATTACTCAAGACTAAGGCTTCATCACACCAGAATAATTATACCTATAGGTGCTACTTTAAACAACTATTGCTGGAAATCCACTTGCTATTACAGATAGGAAATTATTAAGTAATATGGAATAAATTACAACTACCCACATGCTCAGATTCGTTACGGAGCTTCGTCAATTCCTGAATAAATAGAAAGTCGTCGAAAATGTTTCCTTGGTATTCATGGAGTTTTTGTAAAGTAATTTCTTGGAGACTCCGTAAATTGCCTGAAATCCGGAACCTGTGAAGCTGTAGTTCGCGCTGTTCCGCGCCGATTGCAGGGTCAAAACAAGTCATTGCGATTTGAGAGCTTTTTTCTTCAATAGCCTGGAATAACATACCCACTATAAAACACTGTCATTTGCAATAGCCAAATTTTTCATACTGAGCATAAATTTTATATTTTTTCGAAAGATGACCACAATGACGTAGGTACACTTTTGAGAAATGAAACAAAACGTTATACCTCGCCTAAGGTACAGTCAATAATAGTTGCGGAGGTGTACACAGTCGGATCCAACGTATCTTGGAAACAGCTGATTATAATGTATAATCGAAAGTTCGGGTTGCATGGAATCTGCTCACTGCCAATTTGTACAATCATTGATCCATCCTCTGAATTAAAAATTTCATTATCAGCCCTCCGTGTTCGTTTTTCTCACAAAAAAATTACAATACGAAAATACAAGTACTAATTTAATACAATTGCGGAACTCCTTGATGCTCAAAGGAATAATGAATTCTCCAATTCAGACGTTGGTTATTGCCCATTTAAGTCGTCAACGTTACCTACGCTGTCCTTCAAAACGCTCAACTCTCAAGAGCAGGGAAATACCACTCAACACAAAGATTTGCCATGCCTACCAAGTTAATTATCTTTTAGATAGATGATCCGCCGATATACTGCAATAATATACCTTCATTTAACACTTGCAGCATCCAACATAAAATATACATCAGAAATCAAGGTGAACCATTCGTCATAAAAACAGCGTGGAGAATATATCAACATTTTCTGCACTGTTCACAGCCAAAATTACATCAAAATTAAAAAAGGTACCAGGTAGGGTCATTTACACATGTTATGAGGAGATGTGTATAATTGAACTACGTTTCGATACCTACCCATAAAACTCGGTTGAAGTACACACAGTAGGAGTTCATTCAAATACTTGAATTCACAAAGAACCACTGGTTTCCCATTTTTTAGCGCCACAATCAGCTTTTCATCAAATTTACTGTCGTGAGTGCTCAATGACTGGACACCATTTTCTTTTTCATGAACCATTATCCATTTTCTCATCTGCGCGACGAAATTTGACGAGTCCGTAAGAAATGGACAGAAGTTTACAATTGTAAGAAAATATAACGCTGCATTTAAATGTCTCTCGGCATACTTGCCTGTTTGTCAGGATCAATCAGTATGGGGCATTTCTGTGATTGCTTTATCAGAATAACGTTCTGAACCGCATGGCTTTCCTTCGGTAGGCCCTCCGCCAACCATCTAGAGAAATCCATGGAGCGTTTGGGATGAGAGAAGAATTTACTAGATGGGTTCATTAATTGTAGTAAATTGTAAACTAGGTAGGCATGCCTATGCCACGGGAGTTCACAAGAATATAATCCAAACTGCCATACACATACATTACTGTCATTGTTACCTTGTGATGGACAAATCCTCACTCAAATGATTTTCAACGTTGTAATAATCAGTTACACGAACTGATTTTGATCTCAAACACATTCTCCAATCACCGTAGATGATCTGGTGCCTGTTTTCTTGGTCAAACACACTTGCATAATTGAGGAATGCAGTACTGAGGAGGCAGTCACCATATACGTTCTCAATTTCGTACTGCATCTTTCGAAGATCTCTTTTCCAACTGAAAGAAATACCGACATTGAACCAGTTGAAATACTGAAGAGGAAGGAATGAAATATTTATGAATGTCTTTGTTATTGGTAGATAAAATAAGTTTTTCTGAAGACAACGCAGCATCGTTATTTTCTCCAAAAGAGCAAAACCGCAAACATTGAAATGAATGTCAACGTCAATGATCAGGGAATGGGTCAAGCAGAATACTCTCCCCCTTCGCCAAGCTTTCAAATTATACATTAAATATATAATGAAGAAGAAAATTTTTCTTCTTCATGGTTCAGAGACAGGTTCTACGCGGACCACTGTCCAAAAATTTGGTACCTAGAGTCAATTTTGTAACTGGTTGGTGGAAAAATAAGTCATTCACCATCATACACGGTGATAAACAATTAAAAATGTCATCTCTTATCTAAAATATAATTTGACTGTCAACAGAAAAACTCAACTAAAAACCTAGACACAATTCAAAACTGAAACAATCACGGAAAGACGTGAGTGATGGAGTTTTGAATTGTGCACAGATTTTAGTTGAGTTTATTGTTAAGTTTATCGTTGACAGTCAAATGATATTTTATGTTTATGTACCGTGTATAATACTTGCGAACAAATGACTTATTTTTCTACCAACCTGCAATAGAACCAGTTAAAAAATTGACTGTACCAAATTTCAGGGCAGTGGTGCCACAAGTTTTTTTCCTTCCGGCGAGCATAGTGATTTATACAGCTTTAAAAATTGATTTGGTATTCGCTAGTCAAACGCATTGATCGGAAGTGCTGCGGTTGTTTGGCTAATGACTCTTGGCCATTGAACTGACACTGTCCCTTCCCTCGGTAGCTAACTGTCTCGGCCGTCTTCGTGATTCACCTTAGCCGGGTAATTTGTCAAAGTGATCCAGTCGTTTGTACGCTTTTGATGTATGCAGAAGAGGTGGTTCTAATCATGCAGAGGACTGAGCTGGCTAGGGACTGACTCCCCTTCGATGCGACAAGTCGACACCATCTAGACCGATTGGGCGAGTCTACTTGGCTAACAATATGCATCGAACGTTGGGATTCCTGGAAATAATTGGCTGGCTAATTCAGCAAGAGGTCAGCATCAATCCAGTGCGCAGCGAAGCTGTGAGGCCATCATTATCCAGCAAGGCCCGGAGATACTTGCCGTGTCTTCTCTAAAAGGGTTTAATGCTACACTTACCTAAAAATGCGATCGCTGGGGACGGGTCCCACCTACTACAAAATTCTTTGTAGATGCCTATACTCAGTCATAGTGTGAACAGTGCATGATGTTTATAGAATCGTGATAGTTTGGCCTACTCGAGGCGTAAATATTGTCAGAGAGATGCGGTCAGCCAAATTTAGCTAAGCTCTCTAAATAATTCGTACGTGGGGAGATGGGAAGAGAAATAATTTTGAGTTATTGTTTACCTTTTAGAGTCTTCATTCAGGCTAGCAAACAGTGAATTAGCAACTTCTAGTTCCAAATCCATTTTTCGTGTTTCTTCCATCATTTTTTCTTGTTTAGAACCGCCGTCCTTCAGCTCAGCTTTCATTCCGGCAAGTTTTTTCTCCAGAGAGGAAATAGCTTCATTAGTAGAATCGACGTCAGCTGTAAGCTGAAAAGTGAAAAGCAGCATCTAGATTGCACTAGATTCAGCGGCAATAGATTATTCATCTATCTATTATCACCTATTCCAGCATAGCATCTATTTTGACTTGAATTTGTCATGGGGGTGAGGAGGAAGGGTAAGAAAAATGTGGGTCATATTTTCATTTCCTGTCCTTCAAGAACAAGGACCTTCTAAACAATAGGCCTCGGGGGCCGGGGTCCTCGAAAAAGGCTCTTCTTGGAAATCATTTGGTTGGCATCCTTTCCACATGGCCCAACCACCTCAAGCTGGCTCCGAGCCTTGATTTCCACTACCACATCATATTCTCTCTTGATCGTTGCGCCTCTGAACTTGAACTCATGACTGGCAGGGAATTCTATCTAATTGCTGATTTTGAGGGTTGCCTGAGCTGGTGGAGGCCTTTTTGACGTTTTCATGGACATTACAACTCTCAGGTAGGTAGGCACTGAGTTTTATCAATAATATTAATAATAATTTATCAGTATCTTTATTTTTCACTGGCACATACAAGGGACAACTAAGAATTCGATCAATAATGTCCATTGAAGAAGTGGACAACACTGAATTCTTTCGCACGCTACACGGGTTTGAGTTGTCCACATGTTACAGAGAAAGAAACTCATTATTCCCTTCCGGGGAACAAATGGAAATGGAGGCTCGCGGAATGCATGGTTCACCTCCTAAACTATCTTTCGCCGTTGACAACTGAGAGAAAAAACGCATTTTTTAGTTTTACAGTAGCTTCACGACAGGTACGATATGATTATACCTTGTGCCACTGTTTTTCATAATCCTTCGCTCTAATTTGCATGGGCTTGACGTCTTTGTATATATGGCAGAACTGTAAAATGTGTTCCAAGTATTTCAGTATCCCATATCCGCCAGTGCTGATTTGCTCCATCTCACCAATTCGCCTTGAACTCTAGAAAGCATAAGCACACGAATTGAGGTTAGTGGGTATTTATTTACAGGCTCGCTTCAAAGAACGTTTCAATACTACTGAGTGGAATCTATCTTATCGTTCTTTTAGGTGTTCAACTTAGAAGGGGACTGAACTTGACGCCTTCATTCAGTAATCAATGCTTAACCTGAATGACAGAATCCAAGTCTGGCTACCCACCATTTTATGCTGGTTCCTACTTTTCCAGTCAGAAATTGCCAACCAATATCAATCTACTTTGCTCATTGCAGTTACATAACCGGAGTATTCCAACATTAATTTACCACCATTTCCAACATTTATTTTGTAAAGAATGATTTAATATGAGGTGCCATTTTAATTACAAAATTTATATTTCTAAATTACCTAATTAATATTTGATATTACACTTTACCCAATCACTTCAAACGCTTTCACCGTTGAGAAGTTGTTGAACAGTTTTAATGACTACCCAGGACCATAGCGACCCTAGGGCCAATAATAATTATTGTGGCCTAGGGCACTAGGGCCACTGATGAGAGATTTTTTCAAGCTCTTCGTATTCATGAATTTCATCCAGATTGGTTCTTGCCTCAACAAAGCTTATGAAACTGAAGTTCAGCGGTGCATTTTGTGAAAAAACAATTACTCTAGATCAATATATTCATGCCAACGTATCTGAATGGCAGCGTATTTCTTCTAAGAGAAAGATAACAAAAGAAACACTGGCAAAATGAACCCTCAAGCACAACCTTCAATTTTATTTCGAATTCACATTTGACTTTGTATTGAACTATTAAAGGAGAATCAATTCAACAACCTAAGGAATAAATACCCTCAGGCGAGTTTTAATCCTTTGCTGGGTTTCGTCTGTCACCGCAGTGTGGTCCATTTCACGCAGTTTAGTCAGAACAAAGGGATCTTCCATGTACTCTCGAACTGTTGTCCATTCAAGATTTGCTGCTCCGCGCAAAATTGCTACGCATTCACAAACCACTTGTACCGGCTCAGGTATCACCAAGGAAGAACTGGAACAGATAATTCTTTGAATACAAAGTGCCGTTATTCAGAATTCATACTGTTATAATGAATCCTCAATTTATCGACAAAGTTGTAATATTATTGGTGGAGGAAAAGGTTATAATTTATTATGAAATTTTCCAGTCAAATAGCTGGAGCTACGAGTATAGCTACTGAGACTGTCACGACTTTCCGCTCCTTTTTCTACTAATAATATTTTTCCAACCAGTCCTGTATAATACGCTACTCCTTTTTACACCACCACAACTACTGCTGCTAGCAATTCAGCCTATTTCTGTAATACATACAACTACTATTTTACTATCTTATATTAATCAGCCATAAATGTTTTAAATGATTACTGATTCTAGCTTTTATTTAGTGATATTGAAAGCACCGAGTGGCGGCTACGCGGTTACGAAATTTGGAAAAGTAGGTAATGTGAAACCGGCCGTGCAAGAGAACCTCGGGTGCTGTGACATGACCCTACTGTAACAGTAGAGTGAAAGAAGAAAAACTACCTACCACATTGCAGATACAGTTTCTTGATCCAATTCACTCAGAGCCCTCCAACCCGAGTACAGTTGCGGGTTTGCTTTATTCATAAGATCTTCGATTTGTGCCTCTTGTTCATACATCATTTTTCTCACCGTCGAGGCCTGGAGAGCTGTCTCTTTCAATTCATCCCCCTTTGCGTTCAACAACTCCTCAGCTGAACATACAAAAGATTGTGCGCCACTTTTGAAAAGAAAACGCTGCTAAGTGGATTAGTGACAAGGGTACGAGATTTTCCTGCGCACCCGAAAAAATGAAGATTCGATAGAATAGAAATCATGTTCATCAGCGTTCATCAATTCGTTATCTGTTTATCCAAAGAACTCTGCAAATTCTGCACAAGGGTTCTTATTTTAATTCAAATATAAACTTATGCTCCTAAAAAGCTAAATTAGCTATTATTATTCTAGTAGGTACAGGAATTCATTTTTCATTTTAAGGTAGATTCCCCTTTTGGGAAATGGAAAAATTCCCGTCATTACAGTTGGCCTTGCACGAAGTTTTTTCCTGGTCTGTTCGGACAGACAGACCCAGACTACTTCTGGACTAGTTGCTGACAACGCCAAGCCAGGAAGTCATCAACAATTTCTAGGTACTAAGGCAAAATAATGAGTACCGGAAGAATCACATTTTGTGAGGAACTCCCAAAAAGTAGTCTTTTCCGTGCTGGCCGGCAGCTGGCTCCACAAGCTCAAATCAAATCTCTCGTAAAACCAATCAGTAGTGTGAATTTTATTTGAGCGTCTTGTCTGTTTGATATAATCAGCCATCAAGGCATGTTGTGGAGTGCTAAACCCAATCAAGCCAGCTTAATAGTTTCATCTCGTTTACGACGCTACATTTATTAGTAGTCAAATTGATACCTAATCCAGTGAGCGGCCGTAAATGGTAATGTTATGTCTGAGCAATAATATTGGCAATAATATGCGTTATGTCACTAAGGAATGTGATGATCTATGTATATCGTCGTCTGAGGCGCAGCATGGCACATCTAACAATTTGGCAGTTTTTAGGTAAAACAGAAAATCATGTTTACTCTCTGTGCCACATCACTGCTCGGTTTCAGATTCGCTAAATTCGTCGTGGAACCCACTGAAATATCCCTTAGATACGCTTGGATACCTATGTTAATGCATTCGAAAATAATTGATTTTTCCTTTTTCCTGAAAATTTGCCAAATGTTAGATGTGCCATGCTGCGCCTCAGACGACGATATATGATCTAAACTTATTATATCTGTTATACGTTGATAACATACACTTCATGCAAGTTGAAGAGTCGGAATACCTATGATCAGAACTACTATTTCTGCATTGATATAAATCGGCAGGACTCATCCAAAATTTCATTTGGGAGAACCATATTGGTTAGGTTTTCTTTTGCCACACACGGATGTTAATTATCATTGAATGATCAATCAAATTTTGATTACGCTGCTGATTTTCTCCAAACATTTGGGTTATGTAAGAATAAAGATAGGTTTTCTCCAATGACTCTACATACCCTCAGCAATACCGTCGGACAATTGGTCTATTGCCGCCAACTTCTCAGAAATTAGTTTTTTCTTTTCTGCGAGCTTTTGATTTAAAGCCTCCAGGAGAAAATTTGACTCATCGAGTTTTTTCTGCACTTGGGTTAGTTGCAGTGTCTAAAAGAACGCATAATATTCAAATTAGCTGCCAAAATATACAAAATATTGAACCGCTACTAGTGAGCTCTGAATAGTACATGCCCATGTTACTTACTTACGATCACTGGCCTATTACACCACAAGGCCACGCACTCACACTATATCGGTTGCTCTTGGCAACATGATAGTGACACAAGCTTTAACAATGGTTCTGAGGCATTCTTGAGGCATTTTTAATTTAATTATTCAGAGAATTAATTGATAATTATTATTCCGTTAATTATGCAGGTAAATAAGAGTAAATTGAACGGCGAATTTAAAAAAATTAACCGATGTGCTGAGTTGAAAAGATTGGTAGATAGATACCTATTAAAATAGGTAGGTTTCCATCAAGCAAAGTGGATACACAGAAAACTAATGTGCACAATCCACTGATCTACTTAGCAGCGTTTTTTTTTTTTTTTTTTTTTTATAAAGAATTTGTGTTTTAGATCTTTTGAAACATGAACTGTGAAAGTTTGGAGGGTTGTTGTAAAACTTTTTTTACCGGTTACAAAGGTTGGTAGCTACACTTATTTTTGGAAAAATGCATCAAATTTAACAAAATTTGAATTGCTTTTTGCTTATTTAATGAGCTTCAACTTATAGATTATTTATACGGTTATTCTTACCTTGAGAGTCATTTTTCTTCGATTCATATTTATTGAATTGAGATAATCGCTGATGAATTTTAAAAAATGTGTCGGGCCCAAGTAGCAGCGTATTCCGTTGGTTTGAAAATAATTATCGATACGTTGAGATGTAGAATGATGAACGTGAACGATAGAATCAATTATATTTGGCTTCTCAGCTTCTGGAAGTACTTCGACCTAGAGCCATGAGTGATAGATCATCAGCTTAAACTATGATTATTGTTAGATCTAGTGAACTTTCATGTTGAGCATTCATTCTCGTATCAATGTGGGTTCCAATGAGAGCATTAAATCAGATTTTGATTGTATCTCCATTGGGGTTTCATTTGGAGCAAGCATTTTTTACACTTGCTTTTCAATTTGAGGTTTGTTCAGTGATGAGGATTCATAAGATTTTTTACTTTTCTGAAATTCAAAAATTCAAATACCTACTTATGCCTTATGAAAATCGGTTTATTTTTTTCCAATATTCGTAATGGATACAGCAATAAACATGATCAAAACCAATCGATTCACACGACAAGAAATGTACAATGTACAATGTACGACAAGAATATGTACGGAGAATTGGCGAGTCGCTTACGTCCTTCAATAATGTTGTTGCGACAGCTTTGAGTGCTTGTTTGGACCAAGGGAATATCCAATCAATATATGAACTTCGAATAATACCAGGATAAACTGTACAGTTTTTCTTGAACTGATCGTGAACTGGCGAAATACAGAGAACGACGTGAAGATTGTCAAGGGATTCTTCAGAACGCTCCGAAGATATCTCATCCCTGTAACATGATCAGCTGGTGGACTTCTATTCCATGACTTATTATGGGTAATCAGTTTCGAATGACTGAATAATGGGAGACGGCGAAAAAGCGAGGGGCTAATTCCAGCGATAGTTAAAACCTAGTTCACAGAAAATGAACTTACTACAACTGTACTATAATTATCTTATATGTGGGGTTTTAAAAAAGCTACAATACCGATTGAGATCGAAATGAACTTCGATTAAAAAGCATGGTAAAGCTTGAGAAAAGTTCGGGAATTGGGCGCTTAATGTTTTACACTTGAAATGAATATTATTATATCGTTACTGGTCTGATATAGGTTTCAACGTCTGCTTCTTCACTTTTTCATCAATACCAGTTTCTTTGTGATCGTTTACCAGATACGATACCGAGTTGTTGGTGATTATTTCATTCAAAATTTCCAGAAATTCTGAAACAGTATATTGTACAAATATAGATTATGGGGCTACAAGGATAAAAACTGTCAAAGAACACAATAGGCATGCAAATTTTGAAACTCGCTGCAAATTGAAGTAAGCAAAATACCGAATTAATTACTAAATACCAATTAGGAAAGACTCTGCTGTTGAGCTCACCGTTCGGCATTGTATGTTCACATGTAACTAAGTAGGTCGTTTCTTGATTTTTCAGCCCTATTTCACTGACCAGTTGTAAGGTTTTCTCTTGAAAATATCCACAGGTATGATATCTTCTCACAGTCAGAGGCGAAACATGACACTCTGCAACAGCCTCAGTCATTGTTGACAGAAACAAACCAGTGGTGCGTAGATAACACACAATACTTATGAATGTGTTACAATTTGATCATATTTTGACTGCTTTTAAGGGTGTTTAGGTCAGAAATATCAAAAAACTCCGTATGAAAATTTTAAAATTCTCCCAAAATAAAAATAGGTACGCCAAATTATCGGGATATAGAAAATATCAACATAAGGTAAAACGAAGATTTTAAGACCAAGAACGCCCATCGGTTGATTTTTGTTGCCGGAAAAAAATAAAGTAGAAAACACTAAAAATGCGAATGTATCGGCAGTACTATAATATAGTACTATAGAACACAGTATGTTATTCAAATTCCGAGGGTGTTGGGTCTTACCAAAATAATCAATTCAGTTCAGGAAATTTGGAAGAAGGTTGAGAATTGAGGGAGCTATGGAGATTTTTGGAAATGACCATAAACGGACACACGGACACTTGTTCGGGAAGTGATTCTGAGTAAATAACTATGTATAAGTAAAAGTTTTTTCCGGAAGCTCCGTTCCGATTCTCGATTTCAAGACGATTCCAATACTTCCATTAGCTTTGCAAATATGGAAGCAAAAGCTCACTTAGCAATTTCAAAATTCTGCCAAAATAAAAATATTCTAATTTATCTGAATACAAAAATCTAAACATAATATATTTAGATAGAATATTATTCTGCATGGTAAAACAAAGATTTAAAGACCAAAAACAATCAAATCGGGTCATTTTTGTGGGGAGCCCCTTCTCAGGTAGGAAGGCATTGTCCCTATAAGACCTCCACAAGTGATTTTGTATCGGCAAATAAAAGCATCCATCTATACTCAATCTATTGATCAAAATGTTAATAGCACTATTCCGATGACATTTTTTGGAACACATTTTTCAGCGTTTTTAAACATGATTAGGCAATACTCCGCATTACACTCCGGTGTTGAAGTAAGGGTTGCCGCTTTCGATGTTCAATCTGCCAGCATTACTAAGTAGGGACGTATAGCTAAGGTGACCAGACAGTCCCGCTTTGGAGGGTTGTGTCCCGGTGTCCCCACAATCTTGTAGGGGACGGCCAAATGTCCCGCTTCAATAAAAAAGCCCCGCTTTGGGAAGGCATCCTCTAAAAAATTAGGTACCTACCTACCTATGTAAGTACGAGGTACCTAATCGATGATCCAGTGTTGCCAACTCGTCGCCTTGCTTTCCCACTGTCGAGCACCGAAAAAACTTCTGAATTCGACTAAAAACCTTTGACTTTCTATTGTATTCTTAACTCCAACATTAAAAAATGCGAACATTAAATGATCAAAGTCAACTTCGAGATCTAAGTCAACTTCGAGTTCAAACCCAACTTCGAGTTCAAAGTCAACTTCGAGATCAAAGTCAACTTCGAGATCAAACTCAACATCGAGTTCAAACACAACTTCGAGATCAGAGTCAACTTCGAGATCAAAGTCAACTTCGAGGTCAAAGTCAACGTCAACTTCGAGATCAACCTCAACTTTGAGATCAAAGTCAACTTCGAGATCAAAGTCAACTTCAAGTTCAAATTCAACATCGAGTTCAAACACAACTTCGTGATCAAAGTCAACTTCGAGTACAAAATCAACTTCGAGATCAAAGTCAACTTTGAGATCAACCTCAACTTTGAGATCAAAGTCAACTTCGAGATCAAAGTCAACTTCAAGTTCAAATTCAACTTCGATGTCAAAGTCAACTTCGAGATCAATGTCAACTTCGAGATCAAACTCAACATCGAGTTCAAACACAACTTCGTGATCAAAGTCAACTTCGAGTACAAAATCAACTTCGAGATCAAAGTCAACTTCGAGATCAAAGTCAACTTCGATTTCAAAGTCAACTTCGAGACCAAAGTTAACTTCGAGTTCAAACTCAACTCCGAGACCAACCTCAACTTTGAGATCAAAGTCAACTTCGAGATCAACGTTAACTTCCAGATAAACCTCAACTTTGAGATCAAAGTCAACTTTGAGATCAACCTCAACTTTGAGATCAAAGTCAACTTCGAGATCAAAGTCAACTTTGAGTTCAAAGTCAACTTCGAGATCAAAGTCAACTTTGAGTTCAAAGTCAATCTCGAAGTTGTGTTTGAACTCGAAGTTGACAGTGATCTCGAAGTTGACTTTGATTTCGAAGTTGTGTTTGAACTCGAAGTTGACTTTGATCTCGAAGTTGTGTTTGATCTCGAAGTTGTGTTTGAACTCGAAGTTGACTTTGATCTCAAAGTTGAGGTTGATCTCGAAGTTGACGTTGATCTCGAAGTTGACTTTGACATCGAAGTTGACTTTGAAATCGAAGTTGAAATCGATCTCGAAGTTGACGTTGATCTTGAAGTTGACTTTGATCTCGAAATCTATAATTATCTACAATTAATCTATCTATAATTATGTACGAGTTACTTGCCAGCTGTGAAGCTTGCCAATTTTGTCAAAGATCTTTTGCCAGAATTTGGAGCTCCTAGAAGTAAGACATGCCCCCTTGGATGTCGAAGGACTCTATGTATCCGTGTCACGTGTTCCAGCGCATCTTCAAACAAGATCAACTCCATGCTCTCGTTTGTCTTGTTGAATGAAAGCATGATCTGTCAACATGTTGAGGAGCACACGCATTCAGTGATAATTTCAATGATTCAATGATTAACAGGGTTATTTATAACGTATCAATTACGTAGTTATTTCAGCAAGACAATGGAAATCGAATATAGCATAATTTGAATATTGAGCCGTAAACCTATGAGGAGTTGGAAAACATATATATAAAATGAATACACCCGCTGAAGGCTTCAGCTCCCGCCGAAGGATCAGGTTTATGAACGAACGTAATACGAACCAAAGTAAATTGTGTATGACCGACACTTTATTCAATTTTGTAGTCAAATATCAGGCTTAGGGATTGCACAAAAACGCAGTCTCCTTCTTCAAGCTTTCAAAAATGTATATTAAATATACATTTTTCCTTCGAAGAAATTTTCCTTCATCAGGGCTTAGAGACAGACATCTTCAGTCACATCATGACCACTACCCGATTTTTGGGGGGTGATGTCAATGATTCCGAATCGTCCATGATTCTGTCCATGATTTGATGAGAGTTGTTAATTATTATTAAAGCATCAATGCATGGCTATAATCGTTTTTAAAAAGAATTATGCTACAATTTTAAACCAGAATAGGTAAATCTCAAAAAACCATAAATTCAACCAACTGATGTACTAAGACTAGAGTTTCTTGAAGTTCGAAGGCGAAATGTAAGAAGGCAACTTGAGACGGTGAAACAGTTAAACAAAAAGAGAAAAACAAACAAGAATAACACGACAGATTTGGAAAGTCCTTGCAGGAAGTCAACATCCCCTAGATCACCCTATAAAAGTTTCGCGACCTAAAAGATACATCGAAGAATAAGGTACGCAGAACTCCAAACCCGAAATTCAAAAAATAACGTAGATACTGAAGGTGATGAAATAATGAGTTGAAAGAAAAACGAAAACAAAATCTGCGAAAAACCCCATGGGCCTATACGCCCTATCCACAACCTATAAGCTCTCGTTTCGAGAGCCGGTTATAAATTCATCTTTTTGTGTTTCCTGATCTCAAGTGATTAATAAATACCCACATGATGTTTGGTTGGATTCTTTGGAATGTTCGAATAATATCGATGTTGGAGTCCGTAAGATTGATGATGAATCGTTACCTCAGTGAAAAGATGGTAGACAGCCTGATAATCAAGTAAATCCTCGTATTTACGGAGCTCCGTCTGTATCATTGCGTTCCGAAAATCCCCGAATAATAACGGATTCCGCATAACGTAATGATGGCAGCTTGTGAAGTTCTTAGCTACAGCTTCGTTTATCCGATTGTTCATAATCCTCTGATCCTACATAAGAATGAAACACGCATCGATAATGCCGAAATTACGATAATTTTTAGTGAGATGTGAGATGAAGATTTTGAGCACACAGAAGAATGAATGCTTTGAATCTACGAAAGGGCTTAAGATAAATCTAGCCAACGAACTGTCGAGTGAGTGTCTCCAACCAGGACAGTTCAAAAACTCTCTTCTAGAAATAAGTCATTCAAGTTTTTCTTTGCACAATAACTCTTAAACATTTTCTTTGTTTCAAATGTATGCCTATTAGTTTTTGAAAGTCTTGGAGCGGGGAAAAATCCTTTTTTGTTCGAGTAAATTTCTTTGGGGTTCAGTTCATGCTGAACGATTAACCGGATTTAGTATTAAGTGAAATTTGGCGTCTTTTGTATATTAAATTCTCAATTCTTTTTCTTCAATTCACAAAATGGTTTTTTTTTCATCTTTAACCCGATGGTTCCGATGGTTCCGTTAATATTTCTTAAAGCTTCGTATTGAGTTTTCAAGAGCAACAACAATCTTCACACAATTTTAACGTACTTCTTCATTCATTAGCCTATCACACAGTACGCGAGTGACTTCGTTTCTCCAAGCTCTGAGAAAGTGGCATTTGTCGGTGTAGAGCTCTTCTCTGGTTAACAGAAGACCGTGAAATATTTGCGTCAAATCTCTGACGCTGAAGATGTAATGAAATTTGATGGGGGAAGGTAAAAATGTCGTTTGTGCTTCCTGGAACATATCATGTACTTATACATCAACTACACCATTATCAGAAGGTATATGTGTGCATTAGGGATTTTAAATAACTTGAATGCATTGTCATATAAAAAATAAACCTTGCAATTTTCGGCTAAACTTTCTGATGACTGGAATGGAACTTGCCTTGAAAAGTAACAGCGTTGTGTCAATGATATCAGACACCATTCCTCGTATTTCTGAACTGAAGGTGGCAGTATGCGCGCCTAATACCGCTCCAAATACATATTTCATTGTGCTCATTGTTGCCGTGTTCATTCTGTATACAGCAAATAGAGACAAAAATCTCGGATCAACAGCCCCTGTGTTAGTAGCCTGCTTTCCCATTGCTCCAATACAATCTGCAAGGCAGCATTATGTAGTGTACATGTGCCTCGAGCGATCCCAGTGCTGCAGCAACAGCCGTTAAACTAGCTTTAACCGAATTAAAAGTATCCACGTCATCCGATATATTATATGTTTAGATTTATCTAAACATCCTTATAAGGATGTCCTTATAAGGACATGCGAACATGATAATGTTGCATAATAGTTTATGCGATCTCGTGTATTAAGTGACTAATAATTTCCCCTTGGTTCCGATAAATTATTAGTTAACGGTAAGTCAAGACAAGTACCTAGGTATTCTTTGTATCAATACTACAAAAGCAGCAGATAATATAGTGAGTTTTCGCATATTGATAAGCAATAAAATCCTTACAGACATCGTTAACATGTACGACGCTCCTATTCACGTCCCTGTTTCTCAGCAGCAACGCTTGCTTTTCAATGAAAAATTTCAGGAATTCATTGGTCTTTTTTGAATTAACATGGTTCATCTGGAATTGAATAATAAAAAGCGGAAATAATTACTCCATTGTGTTAACCAATTGGGTGTCAAAGGGAGTGGGTTTAGATCTACAATGCAGTACATTTCCAGAAACCCCGAATAGAGGGGTGCCTTGAGTTATAAGGCTGTGGGCCACGTTTTTAGGCACCTATGGGAATCGAACCAATAACTTTCTGTACAGCATCAACTACAGCCAGTCGCGTTAGCCACTAGGCCATCAGTGAACCCTGTCATTCAATAATTACAAGTTAAAGAGCAACTATTTGTCAATTTAAGGTTATTACTCACAATAGCCATGTCCAAATCATCAATGAAGACCAATAGCTTTTTGTTGCCTTTGGGCTCCCAGTAGTTGCGCATTGTCTTCATTAACTTTCTCTCAATGAGCTGCTGTAGCTTCTCCGACCCATAAAGTGGAGTCAAATTGATGAATAAACGTTCCTTTAAACAGAATAATTGATTTTTCGGAACTTAAATCAACGAAAATGCTTAGGGAGTTGACAAAAAAAAGTGACTTAGGGTCGGATAAACATTGCCAATAAGATTTTTTTATTGAAATTTGATGTAAATACCACCGTGGTGAATTGTATTTGAAGCTTCCTTGGATATCGGTTGGATAAATTTTGTCCGCTTCATCAATAGTCGATTATCCAAAAATCATAGACCAATCTCTTTGCCACAAATGCCTTAGAAACACAACCTATGCGCATCCAGTAATTAATAACCTTGGAATCAGTGGCCTTGTGATTAGTCCATGATTTTGGGATAATCTTCTAGGTATTGATGAAGCGGCCTTAGGAATAATTGTTTGAAAATTAACAGAAAATTGGAATTGTTGGATGAATGACAAGAATCTGATTACCCATTTTTCATTGTGAATTGTGCTCATATACTGCCGAACGATCGATGTTTTAGCAGAGCCACTTTCCCCAATCAACAGAATCGGCCTCTTGACCTAAGGAACAATGCGTTGCAGAAATTTTGCGCATGATCACTCAACCGAATTTTAGCTTCTCGTAAAATACTTGTCTCGTTTGCTTTTCATAATTCATAAATACCTTTGGTCGAGTGTTCGTCCGGTATTCAAACTGGAACGACAAGAATAATTTTTTAAACCAATAAATATAGTTCCTAACCGTCAGAAATACTCACAGGTGATTCAAGGTTCAAGTATATAATCATTTACCTTACTGTACTCAATGTCTTCACAGTTATGCTGCAAAAAATTCTCAGATTAGGGAACATGGTTGCTTCTCACTTAAATCGATGGGTATTAATATTAAACTTGTTCACCAAATTTCAAATCATTGCCAATTACTCAGCGTAGAAGTTTTTTTATTTTTAGAGTTTTTACTTTTATTTCTATTTTAAAAAATTAATCCTGTCATTGACTTTGGATATAATTTAGGTGTGTGTACAATTTTTACAAATGCAATTGATAATAGTAATAATAATGTCATACCTGTGGGGTGATAAACCCTGCAAGCCCTAATAGTGTCTCAAGTTTCGTTTCATCCGGTAGTTACCAATTAATGCAATGCACAAAAGTATTGTAGCTATTACAGCACTATGGGGAACGATATTTTCCACATTATACCAAGCATAATGCGAGATAGTGAATTTAAATTATTCAGGAATATTATGTATTCCAAGATTGGGTACGACAATATACAGCATCTATGCGACGGATAGGATAAGTAACTCAAAATCTGCAACTTAGTAGGCACTCACGGCAAAAATGATGATTTTCGGTAAGATTACTAGCTAGGTGAATTAGCCTTGGTAAAAGAATGGTAGTATAACAACTGTTTTAATAATTAAATAAAGTGTTTCGTTTGCTAATAGGCGCACTGCACCTCAAAACTCGGTGACGTGATGACGTAAAAAGAGGCTCTGTGGTAGAAAATCTTTGTTCAAACGCAATTTCATATTCTAATCCAGCCAAGGTAAAGGTCGCAGTTTGTTGCTCGAAAGCCCCATCGAGTTAAGAATTCATCAAGCTGCTTCAATCAATCCCTCCTCTTTGAATACATAATTGTTAAACCAGTTTACAGTCTTTAGGAAGCTACGAGTTAGGTCGCCAATAATAAAGCTACACGGACGGTTATGTTTCAGATTTTAAACCGCCTCGGGATATATTCTTTCCGATGTCTGGTGTTATTAGCATACGTCTATTGTTGAATTCATGAATCTTCAAGTAAGTTCGACTGAACATTTTGCTCTATCTGATCCTACCAGCCAGTTTATGTTGGAGATTCGTTAGCCGTTTTAGTAAAATTAGAGGTGCGCCGATAAGACACACAATACTTCCATTTTTCTGAACCTGAGTACAATTCTTAACCAAAATCTATTTTGAGAAATTTAGAATAGGTACCATAACATTACTATTAAGACAACACAGCAACCAAGGTACTGTGAATCTTAACCACAATCTTACGACTGTACTAATCTCTGGGGTGAGGCGAGTGGCAAATGAAAAAGTACGCAAGTGGTAGAGCTGATACCTAGTTTCCAATTTTTTCAACCATAAGTAGAGCAATGAAAAAATCTCACTACTTTGGCTACCTTGTTCAGCAACTCTAAAGTCCATCGCATCTTGGTCAATTCTTCGTTTGGCACCAAAATTTGATGAGGACTGCGGAAATTGTTATGCTCGTAGTTCGCCACTTGAGACGACCAAGGAACCCACTGCTTGTCATTAGCTTGGTAGAGGTAACTGAAAAGCGTCAATAGCCGACAAGGCAGCTCACCTACAAGAGCAACAACATGGTATCAGCTCCTTGTTAGTAGGGTATAAGGTGCATTTGCATGGTTCACACCAACTTTTGTTCCTAATTTGGAGGATAGAGGCCGTTAGCCTCCGTTAGTTGGTCCCTGATCTCACCGTAAATAACGGAGGCTTACAGCCTCTATCCTTCAAATTAGGAATAGATTCCGCTCCGTAGAGTAGCGGTGGTCAAAAGACCAGAATTCGTACTCTACAGTTACTGTAAAGTAATACTATTGCTGTGGCAGGATGGCAAGGACAAAGTTGTTATCTATCGGATGTGGGATCGGGAGTTGGGTGACTTCACAGGCTAGCTCTAGGGGGATGGGTTATTAACCCCTGTTCTTGTGGGTAAAGCACAAAGCCCATGTGCATGTGGATGCAACCCTAGGATCCGATCCAAAATCCGGATGAGCGGTATGGGGAGCTAACTCCTGGTTCCTGATCCCAACGTAAATAACGGGAGCTAACAGCCTCTATCCTCCAAATTAGGAATAGATTCGGCGGTGGTCAAAAGACCAGAATTCGTACTCTACAGTTACTGTAAAGTAACAACTTTTGTGGTTACCATTTACGCTGTGCCATGGAGTTAAACTTCAAGAACGATGGTATAATTTGAGAAGCATGAGGATTTTTTTTGGAGAGATCTACAATATCCGAGTGTGCATCTGTTTCTGGCTTTGTATGTATACCTAGTATGTCCCACTGACCCCCTATGCTTTTGTGAGAATAGTCCCTGTTTCTGATTATCAGTGTCGCGCAGACACCCATTATTATTATGAACCGATATAGGGAACGAACCTTGGTAATACTAGGTGCCTGCCTCCGGTATCGAGTTGTTTTTCAGTTTTCAATAACGATTTTAATTATCCAGATCGTTTGGCCTTAATCCTGAAATGGGGCCTGGATATTTTGAATTAAAGGTATATTTTAGAGTGAAGTTATTTGTGAGATTCAGCTGTATCAGCAGCTTACAATCTTTATTTGTATCAGGCTTTCGCCCAACCGAAAAAGTTGTGGGAGTGAGCACTGATCGTTGATGATAGTGATTTTCGAGTTTGCCCCCACAAACGTAGATTCCTGGGCATGGGCCTGTTTCCAATGTTTTAGTTTCCCCGCAGACTTTTAGTACGAGTTATTTTGTTGGAACCCCCCGTTCAAAGGAGATTGGACGATCTGGACTGTTGTTCGTGAAAATGGAGCGGAATTCCCTGGTAGGCACTCACAACATGAAATCGGCGAATCCGGCTCTTCATTGACCAAAGACATGGCTGACAGTTCTTTTATTTTGCCATCAAATGGAATTCTGCACTCCTCAGTTACCACGGCCCCCAACGATAGATAAAGGGCTTGTATGAATACGCACGTCAACTCCTGTTTACTAGTGAGAGAGCGTTTCAATGGCTCTTCCACGTCATTTCTATAGGGTGGCTCGATGATCGGTAGCTGAGCTTCGATGACGAGGCACAGGTGGGCCACCTACAAACCACAAAAGCTATTGTCAAGACACTGACGACGATTCTCTACCACAACAATCCCTTTGTAATCTAGTCACAATTAACTCGAGCGTTTTGATCGATGATATTGCCACTCGCCATCATATTTGTCGAGCAAGACTGCCGTATAGTTGATTCGCTTTCATATGTTGTGCTATAATTTTATTAGGTGATGGTAAGTAGATCGGCGAAGGTGACTGAGATTAAGCGTAAGTTAAAATGTAAGTTTCGTCCTTGTTGGCTACTCAAGGTGAAGGGCAAACAGCCATTGGTAATCAGTGTAAACTCCCCTAAATTGAATATAATGACTTTATCTTATTCTACTCTTTCATGGAATAGAATATGTTTGCAGTTAGGACTCGCCATGTTAATCGTTGAAAGAGGGACTTCAGTTTTCAAGTCATCATTCTCAAGCATTTCAAAGCAAACGGGCACGAACGTTTCGTAAAGCTCATGTAGTAATTCTCTCTCGTAATCGTCCATCCGAGAATGGGCCCAACGTTGCCAGTATGCACTGAACCCTAGTTCAGCTGGATTAACGTAGATTAGGCCATTCCGAGAAACGGTTGCGGGTGAACAGTTTTCCAAATGCCCTGTCTGCAAAACCAATTCATAGTAAGAATTGTGAAGATATTCAGTTGATGTTTCTTTTCAAAAAGAACTCAACATTTTTATGTCCAAGCTCCGGCGCACAATACGAAAAACGTAACGAGAAACCGTTATAGGAAATCGATTAAAGAAATGAACCTAAAATGAATTCAAAGTTGATGTAAGATTGTGAAGTGTAAGATGGAGATTTCCTGATTAATGATTGAGCTGACCAGATAAAAATTTAAGAGGACTGTCAAACGAGCACGACACAATTCTTGGAAAATTGTGGATAGCGAAGGAGACCAAAAAATAATGACATGTCAAGTCGCGAAACGTTGTGAGAAGTCAACTAACTGAATATGCTTTTCGTAGGGCCACTCCCACCAAATAAACATCATCTCGGTAAAGTTACCGGCTCGTTTGTTACTGTTGGTGACGTATCTATCAACAAAGCACATAACGATTTGGTAACCTTAACAAATCAAAAATGTTTTGGTAAAAGTGGTCCAGAGTCCCAATTTTAATTTAACCTTAAATAAAAGAACGAAGTAAGTCTGAAATTTTATTTTAATAATTACATACATGCAAAAATGTAAATAGATTGATTCATAATAACAAATTTTATCACTCCTGCCCATCTGTGGGTCGAGTTGGTGCTGCGCCTAGATGACACCCTTCCCTTGAAAACTAAATCATATAGATATTATATGAATGATGGAGACTATAAACTCACTTCGAATAGAAAAAAAACCTGATCACCCAAGTTGATCAAATCACCATTTGGTAGTGACAGCGTTTTATTATCATCCATAACTGTGCTCATGTTTTCAATCCATTCTGAATCCATGGATCCGTCGAAAACAACGCTCACGGTTTCATTATGATGCGCTGAGTCCTTCAAGAATTGCGTAATTATACCGTCTTTCCATTCCGTGAGTTCATCATTGTACTGACCAAAAAGTTCAGCCATCGAGCATATCTAAGAGGGTATCGGAATAATAGGCAAAGATACGTAATTATTTGCTCTGAGTACCTAATACCTATTCTGAGTCTGTTCGGACAGGCAGTCTAAATGCACACCAGGATTAGTATTGCTAACGACGCCAATCAAATTCGAGCCATGTGATTAGATGAATAACTTCATGAAACGACCAATGTACATAGGTACATTATTTCTGGAAATACTGTACCAAAAATGCATGGCTTGGCTTTTTCTTTAAAGCAACTAGTCCTGGAGAAAACTAGGACTGTCTGACCAAACTGACTTAATATGGTGACTCAAGAAAAAATTTGCTAACATTTGCTGAAAGATTTGCTAAAAATTTCCAGACGGTAAGCGAAGCCCTCTAAATTAAGAGCGATTGGGACACTAGATAACCTATCATCAAAGGCGTAGAAGGACTCACATTTGGATTCAGGTAGAATGGTTTCATCGGTTTGCCTAGTGCTGCTTGGGTGCGAATGAATGTATCAATTATAACTGATTTCCCTCCGCTGGTCGGCCCAAGAACGATAACGGAGTGCCACATATCTGTAATTGCTTGCAACTGCGCAATCTTATGAATCTGTCAACGATAAGACCAAATATTGAATCAGCACATCAAATTTTCTCCATTCCATGCTTCAGGGAGTAGCGCATCCTTTTATTGCATCCTTAAATTTCATAACGTCGCCTTGATTAACACAATCAAATCTTAAAAAAAAAAAAAATGATCTGGTTTGGAGCCAGACTCCCGACAGTCAGTTAAGAACCCACCCAATCCAACATACGCATCTGATAAATGCTGATCAATCATACTATAGATAATCGAAAATAACTTTCGGTGTCATGAAACTTTCTGAGCGTAATGAAATTTGGGTGCTATGAATAACTCCCGATCAAAGCCCTGATCAGTCCAAAGTATCCCGATCCCAGTTGGAACATTTATTACCAATCAGCTACAACTTTAATAAGTGAAGTTGGTACAGCTATGAGTACTAGTAGAAAAGAGGTAACCCACCTGGTTTGGAATTTTTATGTAACCTGATGAAGACAAGGAATCACTGATCGCAACCTCTTCTTCAGCGTTGCCCACTCGGAACAACTCAACGGCCGGGAAGAAATCTTCCAAAAGGCCATTGAAAAATACAGCATCATCATCCAGCAATTTTGGAGCAAATACGTCCCTGACATTTCAGAAATTCAATTTGAAAAACATGATTTTTTTCAAGGGAAATTTTTCACACATAAGAAACCAGTGGTGTGAAGAAAAGGCACAGGGCTTCCATATTGTGGTATGCTTAAGTTTGGACCGGATCGACCATAATTAGCCACCTACTTAGCAGCTTAGCAGTGTTTTTTTTTTTTTTTTTTTTTTTTTGGTTTTGGTTTTTCATGACCGCAGGAGTCCTCATCAGAGTCGGTCATGAGGAAGGGTTCCAAGGAACTTTGATGGCTATGCCCCATGGGACTAAGGCACTTATACTTAAGGCGCAAATGCAAATATCAGACAGCGTCAGTTGAGTCAATTGATTGGACTAACTCAAACCAACCTGAGAGCGTTCTTCAACAGGGCTTTTTCTGACACGGATGGCATTTTCCGTTTCAAGAGCCCGGCGACACATAAAATGGATTTGATAACTTTGAGTCCGAAATCGTAGTGTTTTGCTTCTGACAACTGTGTCTTCGCTACTTTGTTCAAGCAGCTCATTTTCCTTGCAAGTACCTGGAAGGGATTGGAATTGTCTGAGCTTCAAGTACATAGGGGTATCGAGGTTGAAGCAACTGTCTAACATGGACGGCGGAGTGGAACAAAGCTGACTAGTAGGGTAAAAGCCCCAGTCACTGGTCACCCTCCAGTTATCGGCCAACCATTTTTCAAACTTCGTCTTCTGAAAAGCAGCAGCCTCTGAGGCCGTGATCTCAACTTTCCTGCATTTTTCCATAATCCAGGAGATCGTGGTAAAAATTTGATCATCATTACTTGCCTAAATCGTTCTGAAATGGGTAAAACACTGGAGTCAGTCCAACTTTTACCTTCATTTAGCTTGTTTCTTATAAAACCCGTTAGCAAACATCACCCGCTGGTCGTAAGGGGTTTAATGAGTATAATCCTATTTTCTCTCTCTGTTATTTGCCGTAAGGCAATCTGGGGTTATTTACTTACGCATCCAACAAGTTTTTGGATTTTTCTATTGTGGACATGGCCAATAACAGGAACAAGAATGTTGAGATATATCAGTTATGGTCCTCTTCCTGCTTAAAGTGCTAGTCGAACCATATATCACACAAAATCCTCTTGTTGCCAATAACTGATACATCGGTATCCAATAATAGAAACATTTGCCCAATAACTGGTGCAAACGACTTAGCTATACCAAAAAAACTTTAAAACAAAAATTTGGACCCAAAATTCAGGAAATATTAGTATCGAATCCGGAAACGTTTGTCCTTCCAAAAATAAAAAAAAAGAACCCAAAAGAATTTAATTTGAGTACCCAATAACTGGTGCCTTTACCCTATTTGACTTTGAGATACTAACAACACGTTCAACCCACCCACCCCCAGTCCACCGTCCGTATCCGTCACTGACCAATGCTAGAAATGTTAGAACAGAGGTTCAGTTTTCGGTTGAATGAATGTTCGGCCAAATCGCAGTTGATGATCTGGAGGAAAGGTGATACCAACTTCAAATGGACTCTTTGTAAGCTTAACTTTGATATAGTCACCTTCGCTTCAATGAAACCTTCGGAAATGAGCGTTATTGTACATATGTGCTCTGTATCAGGATGCATGCACACAACAGGTCGAAACAGAGATTTCATAGATTCCGGGAGGCAATGTCGCCCTTTGTATCCAGGGTTCATCGTAATGAACACGTTCGTCGATCTGGATAGGGGTATTTGGTACCCTTCACACTGTAACACACCTCTTTAGTGATTTACGAGACAATAGAGTATCGGTAACAGTGGTTAATGGCGATTGGTTACTTTTCGATCTTTTTTCACTACCCGAATTTTTTGAAGCTCAGCAATTTTGAGGTGCGAGGCTACTGGTGACTTTCCCCTATACGTGATATACAATTAATTACCTAATTGTGCCAAGAGTAAACACATTGGTAATGTTCATTGGCGACTTGATTGAAGTTTGTTGATGTAATCATCGGGAGCAGAATTTGATTACCTACGGATTCCATGGGCCAACTCACGTAAAAATAATCAGCTGAGGCTAGCAAGGCTTGTCGAGCTGAGAACAGAGTTGTTGAAAAAGCTGACTGGGTAGAAAGATCTATCCGGTCAAACTTGTCCAAACACGTCCATATGCCACAAGAGTAAACGGTTTTCAACCACTGGTTCAGATTGGACAACGTGAACATGCTTCCACAGTTGATGAGGAGGTACATCACGCCAAGAACATCAGCCAGATCTTTGATGGTTTCTTTCTTTCCCGTGGCAGTGGGGCCTGGATAAATCAAAACCTGTATTGGGTAAGTGAAGTTTTATGATTCCACCCAGTTGGTTCATGAAAGGATTCCACTACACAGCCATTAGCCTGTCCTTACGATTCCACCAAGAGCCTGTCCGTTGGAATCTTTGGATCCCACCCACGCTCCCCTGAACATCAAAAAGTGGAAATGAACAACGAAATTGACAACACAAATATTTGTGTGTTCTGTATTATCAACAAAACCAGAATTATTACCCGTAGAATTAAATATTTCGTAGCATTTCCAATTCAAATCGAGAATTTCCCAAACCAAATTGAGAAGGTTCTGAAAGAAATTAAGAATTTTGACTTCCAAATCGTCTGGGGAAATTCTCAATTTTATATGGAAAATTCTCAATTAGACTTAAAAATGCTATATCACAGTATAGCATCGTACATCATAGGTACCTAATGCAATGAGACATCAATTTTGATCGATGTTATCCGAATAAAATGACGATATCGAGGGTGAAGTGGCAACATGACCGAACTCATTTTTCGGCCATATTGAGTTAAGAGAGATTCAAATTTTTGCGCCGAATCGATTGGTGAGCTCAGGTTGGACGAAATAACGGAGGATTGTGTGAAAAATCGAGATGTGGCAACGCTGCCTATCTCCTCATTATATTCAACTCCGTCAAAAAACGTTTTTTGTGCGTCCTGAAAATTTAGGAAAAGGAGTTTGGTCATTTTGCCACTTCGCCCTCGATATGTTGCGTACCAGCTCGGCGAGAGAAATTCGTTTAGCTACATAAAGTTGAATTTGGTTTCGGGGTTTTTCGTGGAATCTGAGTCTCCCATAACATGCTATTGGTGAGAATTGGTATGCGGCTCGTTCACTCCGATGGCCGTGCTCCATTGTTAGAATATTTTGAGGTGAGACAACGGTATTAATTTCAATTTCAACTGAATTACGTAGTGTGATGTTCATCACTGAAATTCAACGCCAGTCCTAAAATGCTCCACGTTGGGATAGCTCCGGCATTCAAACTGCGAACTTTTGACCTTAGTGAATGAGATCAGTGCTACCTAGTTATTTTTAGAATGGAACACGATTGATCGCCACAGCACAGTGTAGGTCATCGCGAGAGATGCTCGGTTCATTTGGCTGATGCATTAGGTACGGTGATTTTGGATAAAATGTGCCGGATTAACTATTTCTGTCAATACGACCATCAAAAAGAAAGTTTGTCCGGAATAAGCCGCGTAATTTTTGGTCGGGTTCACCGAACATGTCCCCATCTTACGGATCCGTTTATTCGTTTCTCATAATATTCTACAAATTTGGCATGGAGTGGATAGTTTCCCGTGTTATAATAACATTCCTTAATTTCATAATTATTATAAATAATTATGTAGGTTATTATGTAGTCCTAAATATTTTCTTATTTCAATAGAATGACATTTTGCCTTGCTGGGATGAAAATCGTTGTTTGAGGGTCGGTTCATGAATTTATTTTATTTATTGAATATCCATGAACTCCACGATTAAAATTTCCTGTGGAAACATGGGCACGGAAACTCATAGGCTACATTTCTAACTAATTATTTATTTGTAGCGTTCGTGGATATTTGATGAATAGAATGAGTTGATTAATCCACCTTTAAAAGCATACATTATTAATAAGGACATCTTATGGTATATATCAAACATCGACTACAATAGGTATTCACGGACTCATCAAAATATATGAAACTAGTGAATGTTGGCTACTGTTTTAATTCACCTGAAAACTTCGTATAAACTCCATGTCGTGGGTTTTTCTCCTCCGACCAAGTGTCTGCTAGCGGCAGAATTTAATCCGTTCAACAAACAGAGAGGGTCACGAAAGACACTACGCGCGTGGTCGGTTGGCATGGCGAACGCAAGTTTTTTTTTAGTTTTTATTTAATGGTTAGATTTTGCATTCTTTGAAACACCAGCCATCAATATTTCGCTGGGGATATTTTTTTACAATACTATCACATAGATTTCAATATACCTACCAATGAAATGTGCTAGATCAAATTCTAATCAAACAAACTCTATTGCTTGTGAGGAGAACTACACATATTATCCTGCGTGTTCATCGTTTCATTTCTGTTTCGTTCGACTCATGTCCGAATCCCAACCACTAACAGACAATTTTTCTTGACGAAAGAAAACTTGGTCGAAATTGCACCTGAAGAGGGCCGTACGACCTGTAATAGCTCGAGCTATAATAAATGTTGTCAAGACAAAGTCGTCACCGCCCTCTTCCCTTCACCTCACAAAAACAATACTGGTAAGTAATAATATAATTCAGCGCATTTCGAATCACTCGGCCGGACGATGAACACTGTGCACGCATGTTAATTTTATGCCGCTTTCTTTTTAAGAATGATGAATATATCGATACTTGAACTCACCTATTATAGCAGTCCCCTGTCGCATCGTTAAAGCTTGCGTGATAGTCAAACGAGCCCGCTCCGTCAGAGGTGTGATAACTTGTCGATGTACGAGACCCATGTACTCGAACCCGTAGTCAAAAGATCCTTGAGAAAAAATGGAAGAATTTTTTTGTTGCCAATGATAGAAATAGGTAATTAAGCGGTTGCAATATCATTAAGCAGAAAATCAACACTTTCTTGTTTCTACTGAATCCAGTGCAATGAAGGGCGATATGTTAAGTGATTGGACTGTTAGCAGTGAAATGAATAAATTCTTTATTCGTTGCCGAAATTGTTTCGTTGGATTTTGGGGGGTTGGTTTGGCCCTATGATTTTCTCACGTAAAAAAAACCAGTATCGAAGTCTAAATTTGACCAAATTGCTGCAACCAATTTCCTATTTCCACTCAGCAGTTCATAATCGGGAAAATAGCTTCAAATTCAGTATTAATCTGGATCCAAATTAAACCAAGTTCAGTAAAGAATAGCCAGTGAATGGACAAAGCCATTTCCTTGGAAGGAATACTCAAGAAACTTTTCGCGTATTCTGCTGATCTTTGAAATTCCCAATTTCTGTCGGATTTATGACGTCCAGATTTGATTTTGGGCAATGTTCCGAAAATTTCTTCTGTAGCCTCCATATCAGTGGTGATTAACACATAATACTTCCATATTTAGGAAGTTGCATTTTCTACCAACTTGATTTGATAGCAACAAATTTGGAGGGTACAATGATCAAAAATGTCATAGATCACACTACCTATGCTTTAAAACCCAACTAAGATATGTGGGTGCGATTGGCGCAAGGCGCGTTGGAACACCTGGTTATATCATGCCGAAATCATATCATCAAGATAATAATCGTATCATAATATCTTTCAATAAAGATCGCGTCCTTTTCATCATTTCATTTTTCAAAATCGTAAGTATTGTTGCGTACCTTCACATTGCTTTATTTCCAAAGTCTTCGAATCGGGCGACCAGTAAAAACGCAGTTGGCTGGACCACTCGAATTCTTCAGCATTCATAACGCTAGAAGAAAGTTCTTTAGTTTATACCTCCCTGTATTAACTCATCAAAGCTCCTCAAATTGTTTACTTAACTACTGAGTGTGTGATTCAGATTTTGGTTCATTTTTTTAAATATCTGTAACGTGGATATTATGCCAATTACTCAGATTTGTCTCCAAGGATACCTACTTCCCTTTACTCGGACCAAAAGTTTTAATCGTGGATCAGGATGATGCTTACCTAGTTGGATGGTAACATTGACTATGTATAATTTGATTTGTTGACAAAAAAGTTATATACTCAATTCGATTTATTATCAGGATGTGACTTCAAAATATCTTACTAATAATCGACGAATATGTAACAAGATGATTCTTACTTCAATGTAACAAACCGCTCGACTATGTCTTTGGAATGGGCGTCTTCAATCAGTAGTGTCGTCAATTTCTTCCGGTCATTCATTTTTAGATTTTCCCTGATAACTCGCGTGTCCTCGTCTAGCTCTTTGGTTTGTTTTGCTAATAGTTTCCTCATCGCTCGTTGGCTACCCTGGAAACATTTAGAAAATGAACTGGTTACCTATGTTCCTATGCCACACGTAAAATAATTACCGCTCAAGCACTGCAATACACAGTAATGGCAGTGGTACATAATAGTATAATTTATAGTAATACATAATGTGTAATATAATTTAGGGCCGGTTTATTGACAAAAATTATCGGGCCAATTTCCAAGTAAGCTTCAGATAAACTTCACCACGGAGGTATTTTCATCAAATTTCAATTCAAAAATCTCACAGGTAATGTGTATCGAGAGCTTCCTTGGATATCGGATGGATAAATTTTGTCAATAAACTGGGCCTTAATACAGTAAATATTATGCATTAGACAAACAATAGAAATCCATTGACAACTGGCAGTGTTGTAGGCACAACAGCTGAAACAAATAATTTCCATCACCTCAGAAAGAAACCCATACCAATCTAATCATTTTCATCATTTCATTTTTATTGTAGGTACCTAGTGAAAAAAACGTACCTATTACATCATCTCATTTCGCCCATTTCGGTGACTCATTCCACAAAATTTTTTTCCCCTAAACTCAAATAATATTTTATTTGATATTGATTTGATATATTTGATAATAATATAATATTATATTATAATACTCAGACCCGAACCCTCCCATTGGACTTCGTTCATTGGGTGATCTATTCATTGGGTTTTGGTTAAACACAGGAGGGTTGATTTGCGTTTATTGGAGCGTTCATTCAACGACATGTCTGTGATGTTTTAAATAAATTAGCATTTAAATTGTGTGGTACCTATCAAAACGTTTATTGAGTTTGCATAAGTTTCGGAATGAGCATGACATATTTATGGAGCGTATGACTATGGGTGTAAATATATTCCAATCCGCGTACAGCCTCAAAAATACTTGAGCATCATACCCACCCGAGTCATTTGCATGAATGCCTTCTCCACCATACAACAGAAACCCACTTGATTTGAAGTGAGGACTGTGCAGCCCAAGTGCTGAGATACCCACTCCTTCCTGAAATATACAAATAGGTGTATCACTTTTTTATTTGTATCAATTTTGATACTTTAGGCGGTACCCCTTGATCGTACGAAAGGAGAGCAAATAATTATGGACATGCCTGTTGTCTCTAGAATTGTGAAAATCCAAGACAGCCTTGTAAGTGGCGTCTTGCAAAGAAAGCCTCATTTCCTCGAGAATGTTTAGCATGAATAGATGAGCTTTGTCTCGAGGATTAACACCGTTGATGAACTCAAGCACCTCCTGTTCCGGTGAAATCATCCCAACAGCTTGCATACATTCATTCCGATGAGATTCGCTGTGTTTTGATCCATGTTTTCCGTTCTGCCCAACCGTCAATAGAGACTGAACGCCGATAAACATCTAAACAGTTCGAAGAGAAATAGTTTCTTCAAAAATGCTCCGTTCCTGGCAACCGCTTTCTGATCTATCCGTCTGAATCTCGATTGAACTCGGAGATATTTTCTCTCCAAGCTGATAGGCCCTTCCAGTCCCAATACCCATTATAGAGGATATTACTCCAGCTCCTTGCCTCCGTGACCAGTGACACTTTTTTGCTGAAATAGATTCTTCCAGAGCAAAAACAACCCTTTTAGACAAGATTAGAACGATGTTTGACATTAGGAAACTGCCGGTTCGACGCTAATTTTGGAGTTGGTGACGCCAATAGCAGACATGGAGTCAACCGGTAAGCACTCACTTTTCTATAAAGTAACCATTTTTTATAGCATTTTAGGGAAACTTGGTGCATTGAAACTCAATTTCGGGCCTTCCAGGTTGTAACAGAACAAAAATTTTGAGAATTACTCGTTCTAGATGAGCAGGCAAACCCCGCAAAATCAGCGGCCAATATACAGGCCTGTGGGTTTTGACGGCTACAACTAACAGTAGTTTTCCCATGTAATTAATCAAGGAAAATGCCGTGAAAAAATATTTTCTATCGCAGGAGAAGGTTTATTAGGAACCAGTGGTGCGTAGATAACACACAATACTTCCATATTTTGAAACGTAGAATTGTGGCACAATTCGATCATATTTTGACTGCTTTTGAAAGTGTTTAGGTCAGAAATATCAAAAAATTCAGTATTGAAATTTTAAAATTCGCCCAAAATGGAAAAACGCTACATTTTCGGAATGTAAAAAATATCCACATATTCTGCAAGGTAATACAAAGATTTTAAGACCAAGAACGCTCAAATCGGTTCATTTTTGCGGCCGGAAAAAAATAAAATAGAAAACACTAAAAATGCAAATATCTCGGAAGTACTGTGCGTTATCCAAATTCCGATTCAACAGGGTGTTAGGTCTTGCCAAGACAAACATTTCAGTTCAAGAAATTTGAAAAAAAGTTGAGAAATGAGGGAGTTATGGCCATTTTTGTAAATGACCACAGACGGACAGACGGACACACGGACAGACGGACACACAGACACTTCTTCAGGAAGTGATTCTGAGTAAATGTGTATAAGAAAAAGTTTTTTCTGAAGCTCCGTTCCAATTCTCGATTTTAGGACGATCACAATGCTTCCATTTACTCTGTAAATATGGAAGTAAAAATAGATAATATACAACCCAGTAGGTATACAGGATATTGGAATCTTGCATTTCAATGCATTTATTTCTGGAATCGGCATCAAAAGTAGTTGTAGAATTGGAGGAGATATTATGGCAATTTTTGTAAATGACCGCAGGTGAATAGAAGAACACAAAGACACTTGTCCTGGAAGTGACTCCAAGTAAAAGTAAATTAGTTCAAGTTTTTAGGACGATATTTGATTTTAGGACGATTGCAATGTTTCCATTTACTTCGTAAGTATGGAAGAGTAAAATTAAGTAAAGTCGGTATCAAATTAATCAAGATACGTATTATATTTACTATCTTTCATAAATCATGTTATTAAAAAACACATACTTTATGGATTAAGGTATACGCAGGGTCCATGTTTCCTCCTAAAATATCCATCATTTCTCCGTCCGTCAAAAGGTAAAACCGAGGACAGAGCTCTCTCTGGGTATTCAAATAAACACGAAGCCTTAATGAACACAATTCCACGTTATTATAAATGCTTTGGAGGGCAGCTTTCTTGTTCGGATGAAGGCATTGCATGAACACGTTCGGTTTACTTTTTGCTTTGCGGGTAATCTGCAAAAAGAAAACTATAATTACCTACCTATTTATTTCAGAATATTCGAACGAAGCCAAACTTTTTCTGCGCTTATTTCTTTATAGGATAGGAGCCAAAATAATTACTTCTGCGTAATTGACATAAGCCGTTCTAAATATATCCGCTCCTGGCGTATCTTCAGGACTGTTTTTATAAATGTGTTCTAGATTCATCCACCATTTTTGGACGGTTTCCCACAGGATTAACACTTCCAGCGTTTCAGATACTTTAAATGCCCAATCTTCAATTTGGGCTTTGAAGGGACCTGAGAACCTAAAATAATAATTACAAAATTAACCATTTTGTTTATTTTCGTAGTGGCTGTTATTTTTACGTAAGATTATTCGTCAGAGAAGATACAAGGTCTGTCTTCTGAAAGCACTCCATGATCCTCAATGATGAGGTACCAAAACACATAGCTATCAATGCGTTATATACTGAGCGTATGAATTACACCACTATAATAGTATAATAATAATAATTATAGTGGTATCCTAGGCTCTGAGGGTTCTCCACTAACCAGCAGGCTTGAAAATGTGCGGGCTGATTTTAGATTTAAGCACTAACTGCTAATTAACGGCATGACGAAGGCCAATAAAAGGTCTCTAGGCTGAAATTGTGTTCTTCTGATCTGGTACACACTCAATGGAATAGCTCACTTTGATTTTTTCATTACGAGGAGTTCTTCGATCAAAGATTCCAGGCCACTCTTTAGACTGATCGTGACGTCACCCAATGTATACTGAACGCCATTGTCACCATTCGGTTGGAAGTGTTGAACTATTGGAAGCTCTTCATCTATCCATCGCTTCAAGTTTTAAATGATGAGAGATAGAAAATGTGATTAGAGAGGTTCTTCATTTTTATAGTTCAGCCTTGCAACTATGCTGATTGCCAATTTAGTATCATAGTAGATGGTAAGTACGAATAAAACAATTTCTTACTGCATAGAATATACCCCTTTCCTCCATCCCAAATGGCGCACCCAGGTTCATTGTTGAATCGTTCAACTGATTTATGAAAAACCAAATTTCTTTCTTTAACCAGTCATTATTTGTTAGAAAACAACGATTTTGTTCACCCATGTCAAAGTAACAGAATGACTACTGTGGGTGTTTGAGTTTGGATACCAAAACCTAAATATTTGGAGTTTCATCAAAGTCAAGAATTTTTAGCGAGATATCTACTCACCCAATTAGGCATAGATCCTGTTTTCAACATAATAGGCAAAAATGAACCCTTGAGTAGGGACGCGGGCCGCGAGAAAAATGAACCCAGTGTATGAATTAGCTGCGATTTTCAGTATTTAGGTACTGCCTTAATCTAATGTTGCTTTCCACACGCCTAGACAAAATGATCAGGTTGAAATCAAATTCTCTCGAATGGCAATCAATGCTAACCTCTGATATGATGGACAATTTGGTTTCAATGTCGGCTTCTTTTTGGGCGTTGGCAATTATTTCAGCAACGAGGGAGTAGTGCTCGTACAGTTTCATTGAGAATAAATGTTTCATTTTGGTGTGGAGTGGATCCATGTTGAACTCATGCCCTGTGATGGTAGAAACCAGTGAGGCTTGATTTATTTCAAGTCAGAATGTGAATGAGCTACTTTGATCAGAGGTGCACATACCTGTTTTGACCATGAGTTCATTCCAATGTCGTTGACGTAAGGCCTTGTTCTGCAAGTCTGTCATCAGTGGTATTGATCGTTTGAAGTCCAACATATGTTTCTTGATTGCTAATGAGATTGGCATACGTTTGCATTTTCCCGATAGTTCTTCAAACTCGTTCAGGTAGGAATCTATGCCAGCCAGAAGTTTCTTTGGGTTGAAATTATTCCAAAGAACTAAGCTCCAATTCTCTTTTTCTGCCTGAAATATTAAATTATTACCTTCGAATAAATCTCAAATTTGCGTTCGATTGTTTCATCCGGAGGAAAATCCGCATACACTCAGTAACTCATCGTTGACTTGATTTACGTGAGAAATATTAACTCCCTCAACTAACCTGTAAGCGATTGTACAAATCATAAACCAGAACCTCATCCTTGAACATTTCATGAGCTTCACAGAATACGTTGAAGTTCATTGGCTGGAGGTCGAATAGCGTTTCAGCTTGAACGATTTCTTTCCTTTTAGCTTCTGTCTCAGCAAATTCAATTTTGAAGAGCTACGGATTGAATAACAACATTAGGGTGCCACACTTGCACTCCAGCTTTTAAAAAACCTCTGCAAGTCAACTTGGGTAATCTTGTCCTTCTTGAAGCAGGTTAAAAATTCTCATTTTGGTTTGGAAAATTCTCAAATTGATTTGGAAAGTTCTCAAATCGAAATTTGATATAACAAGGTTTAATAGACCATATGGGTCTATTGCTATTTGAAAGTAGATAAGATTTGAACGCTCAGTTGAGATCAAACTCGCGGTGGGAATAAAACATATGAATTTAAAATTTATCAGGTCATAAAACTGAAACTCTATAAATAACTCTATAAACAGGCACTGCTTGTTTCATCTTGAATAAAAGAACTATGCTCACTCCCAGTATTGCTGCTCCTTTTGACAAATCATGTAAGTATGTTCCTGGGCCTTCGTTAGAATACTTTTTAACGAACACGAGGCTTGTTTTCAGGAATAAATCACAAACTTCGTTCGCCTTCGTTACGAACAATTTCAATGTCGGGGCCAAGAGATAGGTCCTGTAGGCAGCAATCCGTCTTATTTTATGCCAAGATTTCTCCACGTCGTAAGCATTTAGGTTGTCTGATTTGGGAATCTGCAACGACGGAGAGGGATTCCACAAAATGCCTTCTACCTTATTCGGGATGTATTTTATTTGAATGGATACACGAGAGAAGAAAACTATTTTACAACTGTTGAACAAGAAATTTTCAGTTATGGCTATTATCTAGAAATTATCAATCTCAAAACGTTAGAATAATGGGTAGCGCATCGATTCATTAGGTTAATTACTCCCATAGCTACAAAGTAAACGGGAGAATTGCAATCGTTCTAAAATCAGAACGGAGCTTCAGAAAAAACGTTTACTTGTACACTTTTACTCAGAATCACTTCATGGACCTCAGCATGAATGTCCGTCTATGGTCACTTACAAAAATGGCCATGCCTCAGTCAATTCTCAACCTTTTTCCAAATTCCTTAGTAGGTGAGTTAAGTTGGTACACGATTCACTTTTGGAATATCCAGTCGCTTCATCATAGAAAGGGCGAGAGTCGGCCTCTTTACAATCAAGCCCGAATTCAGTCGACGAATTATAAAAAGAAGAAGAGATAATGAAGATCACAGAAACTAGAACCACTAACCTTCAGCTTCCACATTCTCAGAAGATGATGTCTTTCGTATATTTCTTTCAAACTGATTTCTGCTTCAACCTGATACGCGGAGCAGCCGTTCACAGCTAATAAAACTTTCTGGAACGTTTCTAAGGATATAATCGGTTGCGACAACTGTTCAAACAGCTCCTGGAAGAAAACGGAGTGTAAAAAAAAAACTGCGTTCATTGCTCTCAATTAGATAATCACTGACCCACATGATTTGAAGACTATAAGGGCCTATTTTCAATTTTTTTAAAGCTTGATTTATCCAAGGACGCTTGCAATAACTAATTTCCAAGAAATTTTCAGAATGACAGTCAATGGAAGTATGTCCTAGGTAAAATGTATTGCAAGCGTCCTAGAATAAATCTAGCTTTAAATGAATAGAAAAACCAGCGCTCCCCCACTAGGTCCCTGTAGGAATACTATTTGGTTTAGGGTAACTACCTGAGTTTTCTGTTTCATTTCGACGACGAGAGCCCTCGATGAGGCGAGTAGTTGGTCACCAATAATAGATTTCCATTTGTAAGCGATTTCATGTATTTTTGTAGTCATCTTACTGATCATTATCCTAAAAATAATATTGTTTACTGGGCACTCCTTGGGTTCCTTTGCAATTACTTTTTCTGCTCATGTTAAACATGTTATTACTATCTAGGGAAAATGATCACATTGAACAAGAAAAAATGTTTCACACCAACTTGCCTGACACAATATATGCTTGCTGCTGGTTTTCTTGATTTTAGCTTTTCCATCGTGTTATGGTAAAATGAAAAACATTCATCGTATTCTGCTAGTGTAGGCTTTTGGCTAAGGAATTGTTTCATTGTAATTTCAGAGTCGAATGTCCACAAATGGCTGAATTTTGACCATCTGCAAACGGCAAATAACTAAAAATAAAGATTGAATAAGATGGGAACAGGAACAACAATTTTTCCATCATGGTGGGACCAATGACGTTTTGGCTTTTCGCCCGGCGTGCTGAGAGAAGGTATCAGAGAATGGATGCGTCTTGTTTAACAACATGATCCAATTATTTCGCCTGTTTCATTTAAGTAGGAAAGGAATCTTAGGCCCGAAATTGTTTGAGACTTGACCCTTGATGTACCAATACCGTTTTTTCGTGGGCCATGTTGTGTCACTTTGTGTAATCAAGATAGCTGATGTTACTAACCATGGGAGTTATGCCGGTTTTGCTGAGACAGACTGTCCTTCCCTCATGAAATGAAAATGAGTATTTATGGGGCTAACACAAAAATGGGAAAAGGCCATCCATATTTCCAAAAATAAACTCCAAACTAATTGTGGATTTCTCCAACCTCGGATCGGAGTTAACCAGTTCAACAAAGTTACCGGGAGTAGCAATGTCCGGACTAACTCTAATCCATCCAACTTAGGTGAAATCCGCCATGAGTATACGCTACTCTTGTTATAGCTTTCAAAATATCATGAGTAACGAGTAATGAGTAAGTTAACGTAAATTTTCCATCAGCTATTAAATATCAGGCAGTGCTGGGAAGTAGGAGAGGGTAACGTTTTCGTATTCTCGTTGTCGTTATAATGGGGACGCTCTCGTCGTAATCGAATTAAACCAAGGATGAAAGAGTAACAACATTTTCGACGAGAAAAGACGCAACAAATGGATTGTTCACCACGATTTCTCTCGAAAATGGCAATACCTCCAAGTATGGCAAAAAAACTGACACAATCGGATGCGCAACTCAATGCTGCAAGTATGCTATAAAACGCCTAAAAATCTTAAACATAAAGCTCTCCTGGTTAAATTGTGCAATCCCATAAAACACTTGGAGATGTGGGATAAAATCAATTCTTATGGTGCCCCTCACTTTTCCAAGTATCGATCAATGTGCTCAACGACGACTGATACCGTCTCGTAAATATGGACGAGAGCAGATTTAACTTCGGGGCATTGCACGAGATCCTCAACGAAGCTATAACGATGAATGGAACCAGAGTTGGAACTTTCTAATTGAGGCACAAAGTGGCAAGTTCCTTCTTGCCACCTCACCAGCGTCGAGAGTCTGTAAACGTAAAATGACAAGGGGAAGTAATATTTCCCGACCTTTACTATCGCAACTTCGGAACTTGTTTGGTAAACAATCCCAGTTCACGCTCGGCATGTAGCGCAAGGGATCGCCCGACATTTTCAGGATTTACTCACGTTCCAACTATGTTTTCTGCTTGCGTTGACAGTTGAAAAGCAATTTGAGCTAGATCTGGATTCACCGAGATAGTTCCGTCATTGAAAAGAGCTTCGATGCAAAACTTGTGTTTAGGTATCCCCAAGAGAAATTCTTCGTATTTGCTCAAATTTCTCACAGCATATCTGATGAAAATGAACCCGCCGTTGTAAAGTGGTAGCAATTCATAAAATGTGGGTATCTACCGATTTTGATCGATTTCCAATAGTTTGTTGCTGATTAAAATGAGACTATTGTGAAATATCAAGAAACAAAACGGTGGCAAACCGTCAGACTGGTCGAATGTCAAATGTCAGAGGCACGGCAAAAACACGATTTTTACATTTTTATTCATATCTTTTTACGGTAGGGTTTTTGTCTGGAGATCTCAATGGTGTAGACCTCGGTCACTGAGGCCAACATGAGCCTATCGTGACATTCCTCCCACTGTGAGCTGCATTCATAAGCAATGAAAGAATGTTGAAAATTAAGTACTTAACCGCTAACCTTCTCGAGTTATTTGGTAAGATTTCAAAGGCCTTAATCCAATTCAATACTTCTGTACAGTTCTATATCGAATTCAATATAATTATACTCTCAATAAATTCAATTTTACAGAACAGAGTCACGGTGGAATTTACTTTAGCCTATTTGAATAAGGCCGTATTTAAATCGGCCTGAATTTCGATAAAGAAACAAGCAGAGACATCTTTCTTCTGGGACATGTTTTGCACGCTTGGGACGTTAGAAAGTAGAGATAAAAATCGTTCACGCTTATCCGATTGGTATATTTCCCTTTCCTTAGATAACGCCCTAGAAAGGGAAATAGAATTCAACGTCAATGATTTTTTGTACCTTTCGTTTGTTTGTAGTAAAATCATGATAAAAGGGGATGAATATTTCCGATTTCCAGGTGAATCTATAAGGCCAACGATTGGATCTCTTCTTAATTTTCACGAGTAAATATTCCCGAGTGTTTGAAAAACCGCGTTATTTACAACATACTTACGCGACGAGCCCATTGAACATTGTGTTTTCTGCCCAGATGTAATAGAGGAGTAAATATTCCGAGCTACCGGTCATTTCGGAAAAAAGCAGGCATTCCATTCTGTAAAGAATTCGCGTTAATTTATGATAAAGCCGCTTCACGTAGGCCACGGCTTCCTTCCGTCTGTACTCGGAAAACTTGAAAAACACCTAGAAAATATTTTGAATGTGTTCACTTTTTGAACTGTGTAATCCAGCTGTAAAATTATCATTAAATCATGGCATTTTTACAAGCTGAGGTGCAATTTAATAAGCAATGATGCATACTTGGAAACTGTAGACATCGGATGTTGGGCATTGGAAGCTATCTACTTCAATGATGTCCATTACGATGGATTCGATACTGGCCTCCATGTGGCGCAATTGATTAGCTAGGTATTCGAGAGTGTTCGACTCGGTCATGACAGATTCACAAAATTCTGCTATGTTCAGGCTACTCCACGTGTACTGAGTAAACCCAAAGTACAAAGTTTTTTCCACATTGCTTATGTAAGGTTTTAGCGCTGCAACCTGAAGAAATTGCAAAAAAAATAATCCTGCCATAAACTATCATAAAAAATGTTGGCCCAAAAGGATACACATAAGGATACAAAATATGGGAAGTAGGTAGGTAAAGCGAATTTCTTCTTACGATAAAATTGTTCATCACGTGTTGTGCTGATCCTAAACACTGTTCTAATCTCATAATTTGACATGACTGTAAAAATGGTTAGGCAAGTCACCTGAGTAGGCTTGAGACTCTTGATAACTGCCGAATATATGCGAATCATTTTTACTGCAGCCTCAAAGTCCGCATGCAGACTGTCTTTTACGACGCTGATTCTCCTCAAGTCTTCTGGAATTTCGTAGCCAAGCTCTTCAAACAGCTCTATCTCACGGATCGCCACTTCGTAGGCTGCTGAGTAGTTGATCTGAACAGAATAGCCGTGTTCCATCAAAACGTCTGATCCCATAAACTCGTTCCAAGAGAAACGTTTGATGTCGTGACGGCATCCGGAATATATTTTCGGCAATCCTCTCCTAATGTTGTGCAGTTTCTCCCGCAAATGTTTGCGAACCGAAATCAAAGCTCGGAGAGATTTCATTGGACAAAGTGGCCCGGTAAATTTTTCTTGCTGAGCATTTTTCGCCTTCTTCTGCGCTATTGCATACGAATCTGACCAATCTTCAACTTCCATCATCTTGGGTGGTAAATCAGCGTGAATACGTTTTTTTCTGTAATCAGCCTGATATTTGGCATACTGAGCTATGCGATTCTTTTGAATTTCTGCCGATTGGAGGGACTTTACGCTAGAAGATTCCGAACTACAACTGTCCGTTTCATGATTCAGCCAAAACGTTAACGGTTTTATCCTTCTCTTAAAAGATTTACCCTTGGTTCTTCTTCTCTCTGATTTTTCTGTCATTCTCACTCTTTCATGAGTTATTTTGCTTATCGAGAATGACGAGGGGTGACGAAGCTTACTTGGATGGAGGCATCTGTCATCAAAATTTTGCAACAAATGGGAAACATTTCTTGAGTCGTAAATATCCCTGGCAACGACAATGGCTGTCTCCGAAGATCGAGTGGCTTCAGTAAGACCATTTAGTTGTTTTTCAGTTTGAAACCTAAGTTGCCCTTCTACGGCTGGACATTTGTCCGATTGGTCAAAATGATCTTCATTACTGCCCGATGTTGAATCTAAATCGTCCTGATCGTTAATTGATGACGATCCAACTGACTCGTGCAGGTCCTTGGTGTAACGCTGAATGAGCATTTTGCGCCTAATTTGCTGTTTCGTGTAGCTGCTGTCTGTTTCACAGCTGTCTTGATCGTTGAGGCTGGAACTATCTCCAATTGTTGTTGCGCTCTCATTTCCTCTTGATACCGCTGATCCTCTACTTGAAATACCACATTCACGTTCACTGTTCAGCTTTCTCCCCGCTATCGGATTTCGCAAGCCGGTTGTCACTGAGGAAAATAAAACATTAATACTATTTAATGCAATACTGTCTACCTACCTAACTTTCAGCTGTTGAACTGGACATCAAACCAAATTGATGTATGTACTTTATTTACCTACGTATACGTACCCAGTTGAAATGTACATCCTGGCGATCGATTAAAATGAGAGAATGGGATCAAGCAGGCCCGTATTCACGATTTCATTTTGGGGGTGCCAACGCCCAAAAATTAAATCACTTTTAAAAAATCAACATTAGGAGAAAAACCTATTTATGGGTTATGTAGGTACTTCCGTATTGATAATGAAAATAATAATGGACCAATATATCATGTTTGTGGTATTTATGTGAACGAATTCCAAAAAATTTTGTGGAGGGGGAGGGGCATGGCCCCCTTGCCCCCTGGGTACAAGCCTGCGATCAAGTATCGGTATGAGTTTATGTTTGTTTTCGGGTTTGGTTTGAGTTCAAGTTCGAGTTTCAGCCCCAATTTCAGTTTGAGTATGTTTTTACTTTTGAGTTTAAGTTTAAAAAGGCGTAGAATAAAGCACGCTAGCTCCAGCCATGTTAATACTGAGCCCCAGTACAAGCAGTATTTCACAATTTTGCTAGGGAATTTAAAAAACCGTACATTTGTGCGTCCTCCCAAAGGTTTGGGAGAAAACAGGACCGGTACCTAAAAACAGGACTGTCCCCCTGAACAGGACGGTTGGCGACCCTACGTGGGACCGAACGTACGCCCCTCACTGTCGGGGCTGTCCTGTGAAGTGAGCGACTCAGAGAGCACAAAGGACTAGCGCGGTTGGACCTTTACGCCAACTAAATTAAATTTACAAATTTTGTTATACTTACCGTGGTTTTCATTACGGTGATCACTCGTACCACGTTCTGGACTCCATGCTATGCTTCTTGACTCAGAATGTAATAACTTTGCTCTACCGTTTTGAAATGTCCTGTGACATGTTAATGTAGCCTTTTTAGGCTTTTCTGGCATCGCTATCTGCTTAAGCCTCACCAATTTTATCAATGATCTGAGGTACGCGTTGGAGTATTTTCTTCTCGTTCGACGGGATTGATTTTCGCTGGAGTCTTTCGAACTTGACCAACCTGAAGATAGAAAATCTCTAGACATCGCTCTTGTTGATTTCGTAGATTGCTGCCCCATAGAAAAGTCCATTGATTCTCCGTCATAGCCCTCACTTCCATCTGATTCGGTCATTTCTGAATCTGTAGATAGTCCAGACGTGCTACGATAATAATCATGGTAGTTACTCAATACGTTTTGGCACCTTGGTACACCTCGCTTGCTCAATTCTTTGGATCTCTTCTGTTCCTTTATTATTTCTGACAATGGTTTAAACACTCCAGATCCTAATGGAAATACATCCATTTTTGGTTGCACACTTTCACCGTCTGTTTTTAACTTTCGGGATCTTCTCTTGAAGAAGTATCCTGCAATGGGCTTTCGCTTTTTAGGGTTTTGGGTTTTTTCTTGATATTCATCATCTTCATCCATCAAACGGGATAAACTACCGGTACTGCTGCCCTTCGAGACCAGAGACAAGACATCAGATTCGTCTGCTGATGAGTAATCTGAACTTCTTGCCGACGAGCATGAGCTCTCCGACAAACTCTCAGAGGATTCTGTTCTGCCTTTCAGTTCTCTTTCAATTGTTTTGTGGACTGGTTTTGCAACCTTATTCCTTCTGGCGCTCTCGCCATTCTTTTTCGGGACACCTGATTTCAAACTCAACATTGGATTGATTATTTTCTTCTTTATGATGAAACTCCAGTATTGTTCCATACTATCGTCATCGCGATGGGGCACTGCAAGTGACAAACATAATATTATTATTATTAATATATTATTTTCACTTACACCTACTTATTGTTAAAAAAATTCCCCTTTCTTTCATGAAGATAGGCAATTATCACGTCATATTACTTTTGAGAGACTAAAGTTATGACTCGACAAACCTTGGTATATATTATCTGAGTAGGTACTTTGATAAAATTAAATTACCTATTTCACTGCTTTAATAATTTTTATGGCATCAATTAAAAAAACTTCTTGATAAATGCATACGCTTACGATCAAATAATTATGGCTTATTATGGCATTCTGTGAGTCCTCACCTTTCTCTTTTATAATCTTAATTATATTTTTTTCGAACACTTTAGGAACGATAGGTTGGTATTTGTGTAACATCTGCGTGAACAATGATTTTTCATAGTATGCAATCATGTCGACAAAATTTGCATAATCTTCCAGAGCCTATAAATGGTTGATGGTACATTAGTGTGTAAATTATTGTGATATATACAGGCTCAGAAATGTAGGCAACTGTGCTTTGAAAGAAAATAAACTGCCATTTCAATCCGTACCACTAATTAACTCTGTAGTGATACATAATATATTACGCTAGAATTAAGCATACCTCCTTATAATGTTGGGTCTCTTGAATATGTGGATCTTCTTGCAGCGTAAGTAGGATTTCTCGAACAGCACAGTACAAATTTCTCGACCAGTACACAGAACCAGAATATTCCTCATGGTACCTCAATATAGGTGGGTTGTCTCGGTTTTCCTGCAATTAAATTCTGTCATGCGTGTGCTTGATTCAAGTCTGACGAAAGAGTCAGGAGCTTTGATACTGACAATGAAGACGTCCATGATAGTTTTGACCTCGTGAGAAAATCTCGACCCAATTGCTTCGAATTGACTGAGGAGTAGCTTATCCAGTTTTTCAGAGGTTATCACAGCGCGTAAATCGTGTAATAGCTCTGTCGCCTTGACGGCGGATCTGGAATTATAAAATCGAGATGAAATAAGTATGGGAAGTTAGGGTCGTTGCTTTTCGTACGGCATCCGAATGCTCCGTGGGCTTGTCTTGTCAGATCGTATGATGAAAACCGTAGCCTCAAGCCCTCAAGCATAACAACGGATTTTGAAAATTAGGCCTACTTAGTCATGCTCAAGTAAATAAAAACAAAAGTTGAAGGATGAACTTTAATATAATCTCAAGTATGGAAACACAGCAATTGCGATAAAGAGATCTACTCAGACAAAACTGCGCATTCTGTCGACACTCCGCGTTCAATTTAATTACTACCTATTCATCATAGTACCTACAGCATTCAGTAATGGTAATGGTTAGTCACAATCACTACGAATACGCTCAATTACCACTTAAAATTTCAGGCACCCCCAGTATGTACCTTAAATTAGCAAATGAATGCATGATGACCCTAATCGCGTCCGCTTCAAGATTTTTCATGTCAGTCCAAAAACACTCGACCAAAATTTTCCAATTTTCTGCGTACTCTCGGTCAAATAAATTGAAATCAGCCGTGATCAATGGCATCGTTAGGTCCTTCACCTTGTGGACTATAGAATCTATTCTTGAACCATTTCTCACTATGTTCTTGAATTGTTGACAAAACATATCCTCGTAGTTTTTGATAACCTGCGGAAGTGAAGTGATTTTCTTGGACTCATGGTTGCCAGTAAAAATTCGGCTTGATGAAGCTTATGTTCAACTAACATTGATGATGTCGAGAAGGTTTCTTGCAACTTGAGAAATGTATTCGGTTTCTTGGAAGAGCAGATCCCTCTCAAATTCCCATCGTTGTTCACAACGAGTATTTTCAATTACGGACCGAGTTTTTGAATACGAATTCTTCCACATGTCCATCAAGTCGATAGCTTCTTGACATAGTTGTCGAGCCAGGTCATTACCCATTCTGCAAGGAAAAAATGAAACTGTGTCAGAGCAAATGAAAAACGCTGCTAAGTAGATCAGTGGCACGTGCACATTAGTTTTCTGTGTATCCGAAGAACTCGGCAAATTCTGCACTGGGGTTCATTTTTTTATTGAAAAGACAAATTAGTATAATATATAGGTATTTCTGAAACACTGATTTTAGTTGTTATTATTCTAGAACTTCAGTATAAATTTGTATTTTAGATGGGGATTTAAAAGAACTTTTTTTTTCAACCCAAAAAAAATTACATAATCTACTTTGCTTGATAAAAACCTACCAATCTTTTCAACTCAGATCATCGTTTAATTTTTTCGAATTCACATTTTAATCTATTCCAATTTACCTACATAAGTGAATAATAATTATCATTAAATTCTCCGAATAATAAAATTAAAAATTGGATTCAATATTTTTCTACTGATTCACTACTGGGTTTCGCCATGAAAGTGATCTAAAGTATGCACTCAAATAATCTTGCACAAAAACCAAGGATAATTATGTTCTCATAGCATTACTTGAAGAGCTTCGGTACGTTAAGGATTTGGGTCACTTTATGGCAAATAACCCAACGGATACGAGCAAGTAATTCCACGAAATTGGCCTCGGTGCCCCAGTATGTTGATAAAACCCACATAACTCTCAGGCCGTTCACCGTGTTGGGCACAACCGCTGAAATTTCTTTCAACTCTCTACTTCTTGAAAGAATCTGTAATCAAGCAAACGTTATAAAATACATGTAAATATCGGTGTGCCAAAAAGAGCGCCTTCCACAACATTAAGCGATGGAAGGTTTTAGGATGCTTGGGGGAATTGGCATGCTAAATAATCAATAGTTATTGAATGTGCCAGTATTCAGAGGCATGTAGTACTGAGTGTTCTGCTAGGACTACTCCACAACACTGGTACTTCCATAGTATTGTAACAAGATAATTTTGCTTGGGATAGGTATACCCTCACCGTATTGAATAGATTCGTTAGATGCATTTATATTTCTCCCAAAACTGACCCTGATAGCTGTGTGTTGTTATTAGTTTGCATTATTAATAAACTTCAATCAATCGTTATTACTTCCATATTTACAGAATAAATAAAAATAGTGATCATCCTAAACTTGAAATCGGAACGGAGCCCCAGAAAAACCTCTCACTTTCACACTCTGCTCATAATCACACTGCTGAACATATTGTACGTGTGTGCCCGTTTAACCGTCGAGGTACCGTTAATTCGTTCCCATTTTGAGTCACTCCGTTCCCGTTCCCGTTAAGCTGTGATGATAACTCGTTCCCATTGGTCCAGCCCCCACGCGGAAGAAATCAGAATCACAGTTTTTTTCCTACAATGTTAATGTAACTATCAACGAATATACCAACTTTTAATTCCGTTAATGTGCTCTTCAGGTATTCAACATTATCGGAGCATAAGTTGTAGTAGTTCCTCAAATGATTCCTCGCAATTTTATAATCTTTGGCGGGCTGTGAATTCAGGGTTCGCAGGACTGAGAGCATGTTGTCCACAATGGGGTGGTGGCATTCTTCTATGAAAGGTGATAGCAGTTCGTGCCTCAAAGACCAATACTCGTACAGGGGCAATGGCCCTTTTCCATCAGGTTGCTGGAAGCGTGCGCCGTTCATGAGAAGGAAAAAATTGAAGTCCGTAAATTGATATAGCGTCATCAAAAGCGTGCGCTCCAAAAGCGCTGAGAAATTGGCAAATCCTTTTCTTACCGCTCCTTGATACTTTTTCACAATACTGTCAACATATTTAGCCCAGGCCTGCACAGTTCTCTCGAGGTATTGCACGTAGGACTCGTTGCTAGTTAAACCGGTTATTTTTTCTTTCGTCAGCCTCGCCAATTCGGGGAACGATGATGTATCGAAATTTTTCGGGGCAGTACTGCTACTTTTCATCGAGCTATAACATTTCATAGGCGGATCCGGGCAATTTTGGGCGGCATCAGAAGTTTATTCGTTTTAGGGTGAGTTCATCAATTTTGTTTATTCATCGAGTATCCATTTCTTCGAATACAATATCCCATGGATACGTCCACAAGGAAATTTATGGTCCACATTTCCGAGAAACTAATTATTCGGAGAATAATGGTTATTCGATAAATAAAATGAATTGAAGAACCCACCATTAACATGGACATGTATATGCATTACCTATTGATTGCCAAGAATTATGAAAACTACGGGTGATCAGGCGATGGTTACCTCACAAACATAGAATTGATATCTGTTATTGAGTCAAGTAGACTTCTCTTGATAGGAGGGATTTCCTCTTCCGGAATTCGGTCTGGGCACTTTTTGATATTCTTCCGAATGGTTTTTCTCAATTTGGACACCAATTCGACAAGATCAGGGCGGTCCTGCAGGGTCGTATCGGTTTCATCAATGTTGGCTATGTGAGGGAATTTAATGGTCCGCGTAAGATCAGCTTTTCTCTGTTTTGGGCTGTAGAGGAATATGCATATTGTTCAATATCCATTCAACAGCTCATTCATTGCATATTAGTTAATTTTAAAAACGCTGCAAAGTCTTACTCGGGGGTTTATGATTCACCTGGCTCTCTTCCCTTATTTAATGCATGTTCTGTCTGACGTTTAATTCTTTTACTCGCTGCCTTTATTGGAAACAAGGACGATTTTCCCGGGGAATTGCGGAGAGAAAAAATTCCATGTGTTTGTTAGAAAAACGTTTTTTAGTGGCGAACGTACGGAAATTTTTTACTGCAAATTCGGATTCTACATCAGATCAAACGTAAACCATAAACATTTCAGGAATGGGGGGGGGGAGATTTTTTTCTAGGACGTTTACAATGATTTATTATTGAATAATAAACCAATAATGAATTATATTTAGGAGAGTACAATTTAGCGGCAGCGAATTTGGTCTCGACTCAAAGGGAGAGAGCTTTGGGCCGGCCCATGATCTAAATATAGCGCAATATTGCTAAAAATACATTATAGATACGATAAGAATTGGATGATTGGCTCACTTCATGATGTAGGATGGATTAACTCGGAGGGTGATGCCGCCTTCCGATTCCAAAGATCGCCGAAGAGCAATCAATCGGAGTTTTACTGAGTCTGCAGTACAGTAGGCCTCTATTGATGGACAGTTTTGTTTCTCTTGTTTTCTGTACTTTAAAAATGTCTCCAGACCATCAGTTTGTGATTCTGCTCTATCGAATGGATACGCTAGAAACTTTTTCACAAACTCTGGAAACATCTGGAATTTCAGGTGATGAACTCTCAAGTTGTTGTATTTTTTGGTACCTACTGAAAACATTAGCCTTGCATAGGACTAACCTAATTGTTGTAAAATTGGTGCAGAGCTCGGTCGGATTGAACGCCAGTATCACAAAATGTAATATGGCCTCGTATCTTCCATAAAGTTTTGATAATTTTCGATACCTATTTAGCATTTCTATAGGTGCTAAGTCATTGCAAGAAATGCTTATTACTTATTACACTTCCCAATTCACACTCTGCCATACAAAAGAGGAAAGATGCATATGACTTGTGCAGTGATGAAAACGTTACCTGGATGTGCCGTGAAAAGTCGTCCATGATGATTGATCGTCTCACCTGGCCCAAATAGAAATATTTTGGCATTTCGTTGTTCGCATCAGCGTGCGACTGAAACAGTGGTACTCCTGCAGGATCGCGTAATAGAAAATAGACGAACACATCGTCAGTCTTGGCTCTACTCCATGAAATTGGCCCGAATTTTGCGTGTAATTGGCACAGTTTCTTTTCTTTCCTCATGATCCTCTATTGATGAAGAACAAGATTTTTTTATCACTTCTCTGCTTATTATTATTAGCAAGTATTCTTTGGATTTGTAATTTCAATGGATCGCTAGTAATTTTACTCTGTGGTTCTATGGTATTTTAATACCATTTTTATGAACGCTGCAGGAAGGTACCTTATTGAATACCGAATATGCAATATGAACCCATTCACATAGTTGCATTCTAATTTGAGGGTTTTGAATTGTCTGAATGACAGCAAAATTTAACTGCCGGTCGTCCAGAGAGCGGTTTTTTTAAATTAAAATTTGTTATACATCAATGAAAAACACTCGTGCGAAATAACATAAAAAATTGTCTCAACGACTAAATATGATTTGGGTTTGCTACGGAAGGTCGAACGGGTGCTAACAGCCCATGTAAGCCGAAATTGTTTGGTTTCTAGTTGAATAAAACCGACTATCATTTATTTAGGTAATATTGCTTGGTTCTCATTTTATTCACGATTTATTTGTCACCTTCATTTTGATTGTCATAGTAGCTGAGGTCTCTTTTTGCTTCTCGGAGGAATCCGTTGGAAGTGTTTCTACAACTGAAACAACGACCGAGAGAATTAAATGCTATTTAAGTGACAGTTATCAATCATTTTTCTACTTAGCATTGTTGAATAAATAGAAATAATTCATAATGAAGCCTCTTGTCGAACCGTTAAGCAGTTGATTGGAATGGTTTCGAGAATAGTAAAGTAGGACTAAATCTTAAAAATAAAAATTATAAGAACTATTTTCATGGTAATGAAATATATTCATATGCATTCAATGCTAATGTGTGATCGATTTCTTAAATTATTTCGTTACTTTATTCTTAGGGCCAATCAACTCACGAGATTTTGCAAATTACTGTCTCTGCTATATAACCTTAAAACTTATAACCTACCTGTACCTTAATTACCCCACTTACGTTCCCCAATTGCATCAAGCACACAGAATCTGTCTACATACCCATATACTATTGGCATACCTGCAATCTGATCTGGTAGGTAATGTTCATTAAGAATTATTTCGCATTAATTACCAGAAGCTGGACTTTGTGGCCGTTTCTTGGATTTTGGCGTCTTCGCTTTTTTTGTCTTCTTCGCCTTCTTTGAGTCAGCCTCGTCTTTTGAATCTGATTCCATTTGCTCAGCAGTTCCTCCAGCACCAGTGTCCTCTTCTTGAGCAGACATTTCCTCGTCTTTCGTCTCTTCCGATGGTTTCTGCTCTTCTTCTCCCACTGTTTCTTTCTTGTCCTCTTTATCCGTATCGTCGCCTCCCCCCTCGTCACCACTTGCAGTTTTACTCACTTTCTTTTTCATGAGTTTCTTCTTCTTTTTTTGATCTTTCTTCTTCTTTCTATCATCGGCACCGCTTTCCTCTGATTCTCTCTCACGATCCGATGTTTGAGGACTTGAGTCGTGTGGCCTTGGGACTGAAACCAAAACGGTAGGCAGGAAGAATTAACTAATTAGCTGACGTTAATACTGCCGTCCTAAGATAAAACGTCCTGAGTCGCCTGCAATTTGAATGGGACTTAGGACGTTTTATCTTAGGACGGCAGAATAGGTGCCCCAACCATATTCAATATTATTTCTACTTCTTATGTCCTCCGAGTTTTGGACTTCCTAGCCCATAACTGCAGGGGATAAAAATTTGTGATTCTCAGGAAATACCTACCTACCTTGTCCTGACATTGCCCCAACTTTCAGCAAGATTGATAGTTCAATGTTAACAGGGACAATGTTGAGGGACAACAAATGTTTATTGCAAATTCGGATTGTACACAATCAGAAACAAAACTAACAAATTTCCATGGGGTGATAGCAATTTTTTGACACTTAGTTAATTACGCTATAGAGCTTCGAGATTGCTCCTGCAAGCAGAAGCCTTAATTTACTTATGCTAGGTTACCACCTTTTCTCGTGATCGTTCGTAGCGCCTTTAACCCGTTCATCTACCAGGCTATTCAACACGGCCCATCTAGTTGGTTGCTTACGTAAATACATGACGCTTGAATGCGAGGAGGGAGAGTACTCACCTTCTTTCTTCAACGTGACTTCCTTGTAGAATGTTTTCGTATACGTCGTTTGATAAACGTAGAAGATGGACGGCGTGTTGTCGGAGCCGGCAAACAGGCGATGGAGTTCCTTCTTTGCCCTGCCATCATGACGTTCAAGCATGTTGACTGCCAGACTTTCATCCTTGAGTTGGAAATATCTTAAAGCCTGTTCCATCAACCACCTCAGTCGCGGGTCGCTGTTGCACAATGTCTTTTTCTCTTTCATTCCGCAATCCTCCTATGTTGGCCTTGTACCTCGTCCACCTGGAGCACCGACATTCAACTCGACAAAGGCTCAAATTCATCCGCGCAATACGCTGTTAGTAATTTTAAATTGCGAATCAGCTGAGCTCCTCACAACTTAATCCTACAGTCATGTTTGGATTAAGGCTCTATTGACAAACAATGTGGTAGTCAAGGGTGACTAGTAACACTGCCTGGATACGCTCCCTGCCCTGAAACTCCTTCTTGCTCCAGCTGCTCCGGTAATATAATATATTATATTACCGGTAGCCATGTGTTCATTAAACAAAGTGAAACTAAAGAATTGCAAATTTGAGGCGACATGGTTCAGGGATCTTGATTGAGCAACCGTGACTCATAGCCGCAAATTTGTTCAAGATTTACGAGGTGATGTAAATAAAAAATGTAAATGTAAAAATAAACAATGTAGGGTTTAGTTCTCAAATTTCGATTATTCCCAGAATACCCGATGGATTCCAGGGATGACATGAATTAGAAGACTATGGTCCACATTTTTCCACACCACCCGGTGTGGTCTTACAAGGCGTTCGACATGCACGAATCTTCATCAATTCAAGACGATTTCAATCAAGTATGGTTCATTTTTCTTAAAGAACAAATCCGTCATGAAAAAACAAAAGAATTAACCCCCCTAGATAATTTGTTGGTATACGTTTCAAGAGGTGTGAAATCTGAACCTGCAATGGAGATTTTTTCCGTCCGGGGATTGTCAGAGAGAAGGAACGTTCGTAGATTTAGATTTTTAAGGAAATTCAAGTTCCGTAGATTTAGATGGTTCGAAAGTCACGGCTGATCTCTACGTTAATCTTAAGGCCGGTAAAACAGCTGTTGAACTAGGATAAACATACCGTGTTCCTTTGGAAATATGCAAAGTAGGCTTGTGAGGCATTTATTTCTACAGATTTTTGGATGCTGAATCGAATGAGACCATCGCCACGTCAATTGCTCTAACCATTCAGACTTTATTGCAGTTTTAGAGAGCCTTTATTGAGATTTTCAAAATTTACCCAATTCTCAATAAATCAAAAACTACCAAATCTAATAAATTTGTTTTCCACTCTTTGGAATCCTCTCAAGAACTTCTCCCTATCCAATGTCTTAAATGTAAATAATTTGGTTTCACTAATCAAATTAGCAAAACTGAAATAAGATGAAGGGGGAAATTTCGCCTTGGTTCTAAATACGGTTTTTTCCTGACCGATTACATAGGTTTATTTTTTGAGAAAAATGAACCCAAAGGAATTGGTCGTTACTAACGGGTAGGGTATATAGGTATATAGGGTATATATATAGGTATAATACCTATATATATACCCTATATAGCTATATACCCTATATACCTATATACCCTATATACCCTATATACCTATATACTAACGACTATATAGGTATCGTCAGGATCGAACCACTAGGTATGGCATCGTAGCTTTTCAGCTGGGCTGAAAAAATGATGGCAAGGTTTTCTCTTCCCACCCCATAAGTAGGACACATTTATGCCGAAATACTTCAATACTTATAACAGAATTCCGCCTTTCAAGAATAGGTTTGTCTTCGTAATCAAAAAATGAACCATTGTGCAGAATTGGCAGGTTTCTTCTCCAACACAAAAAATAATGTACCTACATGCCACTGATCTACTCAGCAGCATTCTTGCGTCAACTCATGAATGCCAAATTATCTTTTGAAAAAATCGTCCATCAACGTCCATTTATTGACCGTACGGGTCTACTGTATTTCCTAGACGTCCTAGCTACAATATGTCTCTGCGATGGAGACTTGCAAAACAGCAGAAAATCCATCCGGCCCATGTAATAAAATTTCCAAGCCTGGAAATGGCCTTGGGCATTTGGTGGCCGTGTGATCTTGCTGTATAGTGCCTGACCGATTAGCGTACCGACCTCCAACTACGCGTTGAGTGGTACGATCTGGAGGAGTGTTGGCGAACTAATCGCCTGGTAGGGAAGGAGGAGATTGGGCATGGGGTAAAGAACGGCCCGGCTAGCGTGCGCTGTTTACGATTCTCACCTTAGACTACGCCATTACATTACTTTGGTATTATAATAGGGCAACGGGAATTTTCATGCAATAATATTCCATAACCCCGTGATTTTGGTATTGTAATCGATTTTAATGTTGCTATTGCTGTGAATGGGAAGATCGGATCGTCGAATCTCAAGACTAGTTTCTCATCCTCCCTAATATTGTATAGGCCCCTTGTTGGTGTAATAGGCTTGTGGTCTTAAGTAGATCAATCAACCGTATCTAAGGACCAAGGCGGAATTCTCACCTTTTTCCAACTTTAGTTTTGCTGATTTGCATCATACGACCAAATTCTTCAAATTGAAGATATTGGGTGGACAGAAGTTTTTGTGGGGATTCCAACGAGTGGAAAACGAATTTTATGGCTCCAGTAGTTTCCGATTTATTAAGAATTGGGGAAATTTTTAAAAACTCAAAAATGTCTCACTGAAACTGCAATATAAATCCTAAAGGGTTGGAGCATGGTTCAGCATAGAACAATCTATTGAACATGGTATTTCCCACATATTTGCAGTTTCCCTGAAAAGCACGAATTTTATTCCCACCTCAACAGCTGTTTTGCTGGCCTTAAAATTAAGGTAGGGTTCTGTCGAGACATTAGGACCAACTAGATACGGAACCTGATTTTTGATGAAAATTTCAAAAATTTACGACAACTCCTTCCCCTTGAAAACCGCCGGACGGCGAACGGCGGAAGGACAACAGTTTTTTATATTACCCGAATTGATATATCTGGATCATTAATCTTGGCCTCGAAGAGGTCGAAACGATGCTGAGCACCATCTATAGACTGGCAATAATGTGATTCACTAGTTTTCCTGCGAATGGAGATAACTTTATGGTAGAGCTTGACTGTTGAAATATTATTATTATTTTGCTTGTAAATGTGCAGTAGAACGCGCAACTCAAGCTCGTCAGCACAGGCTCTGCCTTTGACGAGCTTCATTCTTCCCTCTTGTATCTGTTTTCAGAAGTTTTGTATAATTTTTTTTTAATAAATTGATTTTTCCATGTCTCTCTCTCCCAGCTCATTCTTAAGTTGACGGTGCTGAGCCGAGACAGGCTGAATTTCTGCAACGCTTGCTGACATCTTCAGCCCTGCGATAAATCCACCGACCGATAAGGATTTCAGGACCTCTGGGAGTCTCGTAAAGCTATCGCCACCCCCTCCTCAAAGTCTTTCAATAATTAATTGTAGGGTGACTCTCTTGGAATCTTCACAGCCAAGGGCTCCAAAGGCCTAGCTGATCTCGTCTCCGCTGACTCGAAACGTCTGAAGAAGATGTACATAAGAGTCGACAAGGGGCGGATGAAGTGCCATGCCATTTGGGGTTTTTCGTTTGGTGATTATAAGAGATTACTTTTGTCAGTTGTTTCAGCTCTAGATGTGCATTTATTGACATAGCAATGGGTAATGAACAGTGTTTAAGGCTGTGGGAACGGACCCAGATTAACCTGCGATCTGATTTTTATATTCTACACGCAATTGTTGTACGATCCTGAATTATCAGCAGCATGGCTCATTCGGCGATTGATTGCGTACAGTTCGTCAAAAATTGAAAGTTCAAGTTAACTAATTGTCTTTTTATTAATGATGCCTGTTGGTTATCCACGGCTAAGTGACCGGGAAGGGCCGCTACAGCCCACGCGGGATCCAGCATAGGATTAGGAGGCAGCTGAGATCCCGGAGGGGTGAACACATTCAGGTTCGGGAGGGCAGTCGTGGCTGGGGGCGTTTGATCGGGGGTGGGGGCTCTTGCCTCATGCTGAGGACCTCCCCAGTGTTCAACCAGCACTCGTATCAGTCGGTCCGCGAGCATAACGACGCGAGACCGTTCATCGTCACAGCACGATCGGAAGGCCCACGTACCGACATCTTCATTCTATCGGCATCATCATTATCTTCAAAACTACAACCTCGACCCGATTTGAAAGGTAAATTTTCCCAATTTCACTCCACACGAGTCGTAGAAATAGATTCTAAAGAACCGCTACGTATTCTGTGTGACGGAATCCGAGAAAAATGGGATAAATTTGGAATTGGCCCCAGACACTAAATTTTCGTACACGGCTGCTGATCGGTGGCAACCGCCGTAATTTGCTCTTGGCATTTTATTGCATGGTCGCTTCGGCACAAGTACCGCTCATGATAGGTCAAATTAAGCTCCACAAAACTATGGAGGATTTATAAAGAATTCTGTTCCTCATGTTCCTGCGCATGATGAATAATTGTAACGAAATCAGGCCTAAATAACTCAAAAGTATAAGCCTTGTATTCGATCTTGCACTCTTGGTGCTCATTGCAAATAAATCGCGCGGGTAATAACACAACAATTTAACGTAAATATCAAACCTCCAGCAGCTCTCTCATGCCTTATGACGAAATACTTAAATTTTGAGCATCGTGGAGGTGTCCTGGCTTCTACTTTATACTTTTCTTTTGTCAACTCACTGTGCCCTGGTGCTTCGCATTAATTTATTTTTCAGATCAATAGCTACTTTGACAGAAGTTGTGACTTTAGTTTCATAAGTCAAATGTTACTTCTCAAACGTTTTGATCGTCATACGACACTCTGTCGTATAACCAAACAAGCCATAAAAATTTGGATACAATATTTCAGCAAATTATTGCCTAGAAGCTTGTTTCGATTGGATATAAGTAGCAAAATGTGACCAAAACTACTAAAAAGGGGTCTATTATTCCATTTCGCTTGCGTCCTTTATTTGATGCAAATACTCTGCACAATTTCACTCGCTATATTGAAAGCATTGTCTAAGCCTAATTCTATAGCTAGCACTTTCACAATTCATGTCAATTGATTGCCGTACGAGTACACCCATGGAAACTCTATATCTGTATGCGTCAAATAAATAATAAGTCTAGCTATCCGTGCAACCGAACATCAAGTTGCCATTCTGTCACTTTGGCCGCACTTATCAAATGATTAATAATTTTTCACCGGAAAATATGCAGTGTCCCTTGGTGTAAAAAATGCGGGTGAAACCAGAACGAAATTGGAACAAAACGGGTTTTCTCCGATCTCAAGTTGGATCTCAACCCGTTTCCAAGACACGGTTTTTTAAGGATTTTATTTTCTCAGAAAAACCACACTGTGCGTCATGAATCCCAGAACCCGGATGGTAATGGGGGGGGGGGGGGGGATACTCAGATTTCTCAAAACCACTTTTTCCCCATGTTGAGGACATTTTCGAATTTATCGTAAAATTCCCTATAAGCTAAGTGTACAATTGTAACAAAAGTATCTCCTATGTACCGCAATTGCGGTTCAAACGTCAAGACTCGAAAAAATATTTTTCCTGAAATTACTTATGCGTTGCAAAAATTCACCAAATAGGTAAGGTATCTTAATTGCTAAGTAGAAGTGCGCAAAAAACTCAATTTTTCCATTTTTGACATTTCTGTAATAAATTATTAAATCTATATATATTATTCTATATTGATATATCAAGTTTTGGCTCAGATTATTTTAATGCTCTCGGACTGGGTGCTCACCGACGGTTGTCGCGGCCTAGATCTTACACATGTAGGTGTTGAAAAATCATAATGCGGGTTAGTCGAAACGAGTTGGTTATCTTTATTAACTAAAACGTTCAATCCAAGGGCCAGGAGACCACCAACGCTGGCTCACTGATTCACGCAGTGAATAAACTAAGCTCACACCAACAATGAACACAAAAAACTGAATCCTACACCACAAAACCAGGCGTTGGGTATTTGCCCGAGAACCGAAGTTGTCCCGGCCGTGTCCTGCCGTCTTCAAGGAGAGGGCTGGAACTAGCCAAGTACATGTGATCAGCATTAGGTAGAAACCGCAGGCAGCATTAGGTAGGTATCAGGTAAAAACAGTTAAGGAGGGCGAGGGGCTCTCATGTGTAAAGGCAAACGAGTCTCACATAAATTACTTTTCCGAAAAATGTTTCAAAAAATTCTCCATTATTTATCACACACAGATTGCTTACCATCATCTGCTTACCATCATCAATGTGGAAATTAATAAACTCCTCTATCCATTAAATCATTAATCTCAAGCCACAATGGATGAGAAACCTCAATACTATACGATTTGTAACATTTTCATTTCTAGGTGGTTGGGAAAAAATGTTGAGGGCTGACGGATAGAAATTTCTTTCAGACTCATCCTAAAACCATTTCATTTTCGATTCGGATTTTTCACCCTTAGAACGTGAGCAATGAAAATGCCATGGTCAGTTGTTGGAATTTTTCTTTTTCCTCGAGGAAATTCAATGGATCTTCGATTAAACTAAGTACCAAAACGAGAATCCCATAATGAGACTGTAAATCGCCATTAATCGGGTGCAAAGGGGTTGACGTTACGCTTGAGATTGGGTGAAGGGTACGTACAAAGCAATTTTCCTTTTTCTTTTTTAATCATCTCTTTTTGTTTGTGTTTGACAAAGGAAATGGCAGCGAATGGGAACGGTTGGGTGTAGCAGCACCGGCGCCGGCGTGAAAAGCGAACTCGTATTCTGACCAGGGCCCTTCCTGTGTTTGCTTCCGGACCTCTGCATTAGCTTTGTTCCTTCGGTTTTCCAGCAAGGCTGCCATTGCCTCGTTGCTCTTCCTGTACCCCGTCGCCCTCATGCGTGCAATGGATTTCAACGGCGTACCATTTGGTTTTCACGAGGTGTTTCATTGTTTTCGCTGAGGCCTGCCTTTTCCGCTTTTTCCAGAGATGGGAGAAGGCCTTGAAATTGAAGGACTGCGACGCCTTCTAATGTTACAACTTCGTGACATCGTCACTGCCCTAGGTGACCAGCGGTGCTTGTTGACATGTAGTAATCCCATTCTTTAACCTCATCCAATAAGCGTTTGAAGTGTGCATGACACTCAGTCAGGTCAGTTAAACGAAGGGTTGGCTACTGATGCTGAAGTAAAAGTTAGGCTTCGGCCGGAATGGCTTGATGCCATAGCTTGGGCGAATCGGTTCCTTCTCTGAAGCCCGTTTGCAGGAACAGCCTCCGGCTGTGGTCAATGAAAATGGATTGAAAATTGATGGAACAGTCCATTTTCCTCCTGACCAGCTGAGGCACTCAAGGCCCATGACAGGTACATGTGATCAGCATTAGGTCGAAACCGCAGGCAGCATTAGTTAGTTATCAGGTAAAAACAGTTAAGTAGGGCGAGGGGCTCTCATGTGTAAAGGCAACCGAGTGTCACGCCCCCCGCACCCCGGCCGGGGACCACCCCGGGCCCAACCCACGAATGGCGGCTCTCGGACCGGGTGCTCACCGACGGTTATCACGGCCTAAATCTCACACAAGTAAGTGAATGGAAAATTTCCAAAAACTAAGGGGCCGCCTTCAAGACCAACCGGCAGCAAACTTAGCCAAGGGCCAGGAGACCACCAACACTGACTCACTGATTCATGCAGTGAATAAACTACGTTCACACCAACAATGAACACAAAATACCGAATCATATACCACAATACCACTTATTCTGACGGGAGTACTCTTAATATTCCCCTGAATGAGTCTCGAAGGGGTGGTATCTAGGTTATGATCAGCCATTCGTTAAACCATGACGGCCAGCTGCAAATTAAAAAACGCTGCTAAGTAGATCAGTGGCATGTGCAGATTAGTTTTCGGTATGTCCGAAGAACTCTGCAAATTTTGCACAGGGGTTCATTTTTCGATTGCAAAGACAAACCTTACGATATATCGGTAATCCTTAAACACAGAATTTAGTTGTTATTATTGTATAAGTATAAATTTGTATTTTAGAAGGGGATTTAGAAAAACGTTTTTTCAACCAGGCAAAAAATGATCATCCTTCTCGCTTGATGAATACCTACCTATCCATCTTTTCAACGCAGCAGATCGTTTAATTCCGTTAAATTCACCATTTAATCTATTCTTAATCACCTTCATAATTGACAGAATAATAATAATTATTAAATTCTCTGAATGATGAAATTAAAAATGCCTCAGAACCTTCGTTGAAGCTTGTCTCGCTCTCATGTTGCCAAGCGCAACTGGTCGTAGTGTGAGTGCGTCACCTTGTTGGTGTAATAGGCTAGTGGTCGTAAGTAGATCAATCAACCGTATCTAAGAGCCGAGGCCAAATTCTCAAGTTTTTCCAATTTTTGTTTTGCTGATTTATGTAATGCGACCAAATTCTTTAAATTGAAGATATCGGGGGGACAGAAGTTTGTGTGGGGACTCAAACGAGTGGAAAACGAATTTTGTGGCTCGAGTAGTTTTCGAGTTATTGGGATTTGGGGAAATTTTGGAAAACTCAAAAATGCCTCACTAAAAATGCAATAACTCCTAAACGGTTGAAGCTACCAGCGTGGCGATGGTCTCATTCGATTTGGCATAGAAAAATCTATACGAAATGATGCCTCACATGCCTATGTTGCTTTTTTTTCCTGAAAAGCACAATTTTCTCACTTCAACTGTTTTACTGGCCTTAAAATTAAGGTAGGGTTCTGCCGAGACGTTAGGACCAACTAGATACGGAACTTGATTTTTGGTAAAAATTTCAAAATTTTCCGATAACTCCTTCCCCCTGAAAAACCCCGGACGGCGGACGGCATTGCTAATGCAACGCCAGACGTACGGCGGACGGCGTACGGCGGACGGCGTACGGCGGACGGCGGACGGACAAAAAATTTTTATTGCAGATTTGGATTCTACACCCCTTGAAACGTAAACCAACAAATTTTCAGGGGGTGTTAAAAAAAATTTTTTCCCGACCGATTACAAAGGTTCATTTCTTAAGAAAAATGAACCAAAATGTGGATTTTCCAATGCCGAGCCCGAAGTCTTGCAGGTAGCCTGTACCATAAATGTCGTCTTGGAACGAATCATGGCAATCTGTTGTTGGCATCGTTCCAACCCTTCATGCATTGAATGATGTTTTTCATTAATCCGTTTTTGCTCTTCTCATCAGCTAGGAGGGTTGAATAAAAATACACTTATAAAAAAGTTGAATAATCATCGAGAAAATGAGGTGTACCATACCGTGGGGTACGACACTACACAGGTCAATATTTGAGTGAACGCTGTTGAGATACCTACTTCATTTTTTCGCAGAGGTACTCAAATCAAAAACTGAATATTGCGAATGTACACAATCATCAGGAAGGAGGAGGGAGGGAGGGGGGGGGGGGGGAGGGAGGGAGGGAGGGAGGGAGGGAGGGAGGGAGGGAGGGAGGGAGGGAGGGAGGGAGGGAGGGAGGGAGGAGAGAGGAAGGAAAAGACGCCACCCCCCCGGGGGAGCACCCACCCAGCCCCACCTGCCCCCCTTCTGCCCCGCCCCCCCCCGCCCGGCGCCTGCCGCCCGGCACAGCACGCAGCCCCGCCCCGCGCGCGCGCCCCCCGCCCCCCCCCGCGCGGGGGGGGGGGGGGGGGGGTGGGGGGGCGCGCGCGCGCGCGCGCGCGCGCGCGCGCGCGCACCTCGGCGCACGCACGCTGCCTGCCCCCCTGCTTCTTCGCCCGCGCGGCGCGCGAGCCCCGGGGGCGCGCCCACCCACGCGCGCGCGCGCGCCCTGCCACGCTGGCATAGCTGCCTCTTGCACGCGCCCCTCACCCTCTCTCTCTCACCTGCCTTCCATCACACCCCCTCTGCCTTTCCTTTGTATGCCTGCTACCATATGTATAGCCTCCCACCGCCTTGCTTCCGCCCGGCGCGCGCGCGCCCGGGGGGGGGGGGGGGGGGGCGCGCGCGCGCGCGCGCCTACCGCGCGCGCGCGCCTGCCCGCCGCTGCCCAGTGGGCGCGCGCGCGCGCGCGCCCCCGCGCTGTCTCTCCCGCGCGCGCGCGCGCGCGCGCGCGCGCGCGCGCGCGCGCGCGCGCGCGCGCGCGCGCGCGCGCGCGCGCCCCCCCCCCCCGCGCGCGCGCGCGCGTGTGTGTGTGACCCCCCCCCCCCCCTGCTGCCCAGGTGGAATCCGACTCTTTGCTAGTTGAGGCGGGTTGAGTGGCAAGCGAATTCGATCTGAGAACATCCTTGTCAAGCCTCTTAACAGTAATGATGTTTTCGGATCAAAAACGCTTGCTACCAGTCCCACCTAAACCATAGCGGAGACGGATCCACCTAGTAGGTTTTTTTACTGTGAAGTTAAGGTGAAGGCACCAAATAGGTATGTTCACAACTACTACATAGTCGGACTCGCTAGCCCTATTATTTTTTCGATAGGGAAGGTAGTTTTGATCTTACTAAATCACTTATACTCAAATAGGATACTTAATGTGGCCAAGGAGTCTCAAATATAGTTAAATATGGAGCTAAACAGAGTTGAATTTGGTGGAGTCTCAGCGGACCCAAATTCATTTATACTATTACATTTATATTTGGAAAATTCGTTTATTTACTGCAATCATGCATTCATGCATCATTCATTTTGGGTGCTTGATTGCAATGAGCATTACATTCTTTCATATTTCATCATTCAATCGTATTTTAAAAATGTTTAAAGATTACCTGCTACATTATTGCTCATAATTTTGCATAGCAACGTTACGTGACTACTCTGCGTGATGTTGAGAGAGAGAGCAGGTACCCCAAAGAGTGCATATTATTACCGAGGTTTGACAACCATAAAAATTAACCCAAGTGCTTACCTATTTGGTCGTAGGTAATAATGTTTATTTAGATGAGAATGAATATTCAACCTGACTCTAAATGTTCATTCCACCATAGGGTTAAAATGTAGGTTACCCATTCCAATATTATTTACTCGGGGCAGAGCTATACGGGACGGAGAGAAGTTTGAGGAATTCCCCATAGAGCTGTTCAAGCTATTTTCCAACGAAGGGTTGCAGAAATATTTTGGAATGCGGTATGATAAGAGCGAGCTAACGGCTTGGAAACAGCAGTCGAAATGCATTTACTTAATAAAACGTTTGGAGATATGAGTAATTTAATTTAGATATTTCAGCAGGTCGGAGGTTATAATAAATTTCAAGGTTTGCTGAGAGTGCAATCCAGAAATAATTGGGAATCTTTCTCTCAGGAGAAGAATGCTGGAGGGGTAATTATTTCGATGCGACTCACGCCCCTACAACATACCTTCAAGTTTGTTGAGTAACCCGTGCCGTTATTAAAACGTTCAACCATTATGGAACCCGAATGCTCTGTTGAAGCTTTAACTTGCTGATGGAATTTGGAGGAAATCATTTTTGCGGCAAATATTGACAGAAACAGCCTGTCATTCTATGTTATGAGGATGAGCATTCCAAATCGAGTATGAGAACTTCTGGGTTGTAGCTCTGGTAGAAGTCCGATAACTTTCATCAGACGTTTGACAGCTCAGGATACAAAAAAATGTATTTCTCATTAACCCGTGGACCTAATTAGAAATCCTTCTTCCAGAAATAATGAGTTGTGAGGTATCCCCAGACATATTTTTGCACTCTATAATAATTGTAACAATTACCTGTTTTCTTTGATTTTTAGACGAACTAAGAATAATTATTATTTCGTTTGATTTTTCGGACGTTCTGATTCATTTTTCCAGGTATATTGAGCATTGCCTTATTTTGATGGGACAAATAAACAAATAGATCAAGAATGGAACGAATCGCAAGACCATTGGGCCACCAGTAGGGTTTGCTCGAGCCCCTCGAAAACCTGGTGAGGGAGGGTTATCAATTTTGTCGAACGATTTAATTGGTTTTATTTAAGATAATAAACTTTAGGAAATAAACTGTATAGGTAGGTAGATACCAAGAAGTAGCTCGAGTTCCATTGCATTTAACTACTGCAGCTTGCCTCAATAACGGCTAACTACGATTCACATGAAGCTTATAACGAGTTTTGGTGTCTTGCGTTCTCGAACTTTATTGTGTGCCCCTACACGCTTCGTTTACAACAAATCTGTAATAATATTTGATAAATGCAGGAACACCGCTGGAATCGCCTGAAGGCGACTCGGCAAGGCCTACCGCCCTGTTTAACCGGAAATTGAATTTAACAGTACTTCTGGTGCAGTTGCAGTTTTACTGTTTTCTGTTTAAATTTTTTAGCCACAAAAATGACCCGACCTGGGCGTTCTTTGTCTTAAAATCTTGTTTTACCTTGCAGAATACGTGGATATTTTTATATCCCGGTAACTGGAGGTATTTTGATGTTTGGCGGATTTTAAAATTGTCATACTGTGTTTTTGACATTTTTGAACATTTTAGCCTCTAAATTAGTCAAAATCAAAATAATTTGGTTCAAAAATTTACCTGTCAAAATATGGAAGTATTGTGTGCTATCTAAGCACCAATGGTGTTCTGAAAAGATATTTCCCGCAGTCAGGTGTTTTTTTTTTAGGATCGATTCATCAACTCAGTTTATTCGTCAAATAAACATCATTCTCCGAATAGGTACCTATGTAGTTCCTTGGAAATGTAGACTATAAATTTCTTTCTCAGCGTATCCATGGAATATTTTATTCGTAGAGTAATGGATATTCGATTACTAAACTGAATTGATGAACCCGGGTGGGATTATTAGTGGTTTGGGGTTTACCGGCATGTGTAAAGATTCATTTTAAAAAAGCGTGTGTCGCGTGAATTTTCTTTTCAATTTTTCATGAGCTGCGTGCACGTACTCTGGAGCTTCTAATCAAATTTGAGAACACGCTATACTCGAGACACCAAAAACGCGCAGAACGCCTCATGTGAATCGAGCTTAATAGAGTAGAAAAACTTCATCGATGCTTAGACACTTCAAAGGGTCGTTTAATCGACGAGGCTTTGGTTTTTCGTAGCGGAATCGTAATACAAACGGCTGGAAGACACCTCGCATCATAGTTTGGTTAATTGCCTCCAAGAAAATTCAAATAACCCGAAAAATGAATGCCCCTTCTTCCCTCCTCCAGTCAGCCGTCATATCTTCTCTTTTCACGACCTTATAAACAATTCCTTTAGCACCCACTTTCATGCCCTCTCTCGGTCCTCCAAAGCGACCATACTCCTACAACTTTCATAAAGATCACATCACCATCAGAAAGTTCCAGGTGTAAGAAAAGTTTTTGACACTTTTTTACGTCTCCTTCGACTCCTTCCCTACGATGAGGCGTAGTTGTTCCAGGGTTTCTTTTAAACGTTACCTTCCCCTTAGCACTCGAGTCCCTGAAATGAATTTGCACCCGGTTAGGGAAGAAACGCTGGGAACCAAGTTCTCGACTTAGCTCCTTCCTTCAATCTTTCATTTTTTTTGCTTTTGTTTGGCGTTCTGGGAACCATTGCTATTCACCGACTTTCCATTCCGCAGTAAAACAGAGCACTGAGAATAATTCCAATATTTTTTCCTTCATTGGTAACAAAAGAGAAAGAGTGAATTTTTTTCTTCGCAACCAGTCGAAAAAGTCATTTTGACGAGCGAGAGTCTCGATTTGCATTAATTATATTGAAAAAATCGACGGATACCTAAAACATCAAATTCGAAACGAAAAAATGATGCAAAATAGGCAAGGGACATGGTCAACGGCTCATTTTCGGTGGCGTTCCTCAGGATCATAGTTTAGTTCAGTATTGGTAGTACCACAATATTCAGATGTCATTAACCACAGCATCAAACAGAATAATATGTTAATTATTAATGTACATGTACATCAATTTCATGTACATCAATGAATGAAATGTAACGACAAGTTAATAAAAACGTTGCTAAGTAGATCAGTGGCATGTGCACATTAGTTTTCTGTGTATCCGAAGAACTCTGCAAATTCTGCACAGGGGTTCATTTTTCGATTGCAATACCTTAAGATGTATAGGTATTTCTGAAACTCAGAATTTAGTTGTCATTATTCTAGAACTTCAGTATATATTTGTATTTTAGATGGGGATCTAGATATTGATTTAGTCTAAGTACCTAGTTCTTATCGCTCCGCAAGGCTACCGAACTTTGGGTTCAACTAAGAAATTGGGAGAAAGATGAAAATATAGATCAAGGCATTATTTTGAAGCAAGTGCTTGATGAAGCACATTTCGTAAACAGCCGTCCGGCTCTGAATAATTTCCTCATCTCAAATGCATTACTTTGACGGCGTCGAACATCTTCAATAATAAATACTCTGAAGACCTTTGCGCCAACCGATGGAAATAGTAGTCAATAAAGATGAAGACGAAGGATTTCCAAGGTGGTGCCAGTAATGTATTCACTGCTAGTGTTAACAAGTGGTTGATGAAGTTTCCATCAGTTATTATTCATTGCATAAACAATCACTCGACTTACGAGTAAGCCCCTTCTCCGCCCTATCTCTCGACTAAGGTAGTATGATTCTCATTTCACTTCCTCTTCAGATGGGCTCTACCCAGTTCCTCTTCCCTGTTATTCTGGCATTTTCTGTCCCAGTGGGCGTCCGGTAGAAGCAAACAATCTCACTTCTCATTTACGGATTGGTGGTGGTTACCTCGGTTTTGATTAAGATTTGTGTTTATCTACTGGACGGCAATAGCTTACAACCTGACAACAATAATGTTTTTACGACTCAACAAATAGAGCTACGGTTTCCCTACAGCGACTACCTGCCCTTCTGATTTAATTCATTAAAGCGAACTCGATTTCCATCCACCTACCGATCGTAGTATGCATTCCTACATGATTCTTTTAATAATTTCTTCATCTCGTCAAACTCCCTCATCGACCCCCGAAAAAAGAATCACTTCACGCCCTCTCCTCGGTGGTAGTTGCCACGTCTCCAGACTCCCCCAAGGGTCGAATCAGGGCCGTCCAGAGCCAAGCCGGGCCCCGGGGATAAAGACTCGACCGGGCCCCCCCCCCCGGTCAATAAAAGCATTTTTTCTAATTTGCATATTAGTACGTAAAAGGCCCACGGGCGGGCCCGGGCCCCCTTGGGCCCCGGGCCCCGGGGATTTTGCCCCCCCTGCCCCCCCCTCTGGACGGCCCTGGGTCGAATGCGCGACTTCAGTCCCGCAAGGGCAATCTACCAATTCGCGCGACTGCAGCGACTCCATTTTTATGTCTATCATGTTTACCGTTAATTGAATCACTAAGATTACAAAGCAAAATGCACATCCATCAAGCCCATTCAGGCTCCTTATTCTGAGTGCCAAGCTGGCTTTTTTAGCTAAACTCGAGCAGTTATGCCCAGCCGAGCAATAAATTTGTTCTCGGCATAAATTTTGGTGCGACAAAGACCCCAGGGCTGTCTATAACAACGTTTCCCTACACAAAAGGCAAAAAATGGGGGTTATTATTCTTGGAAGCGGTAACAAATCATCCATCGCTAAATCCTCTTTAGCAAGTCCTATGCTACATTCACGTAAGCTGTTTGGTCGTAGTTGGGCTAAGAAAAGAAAAACTTTCCATGTGTAAAGTTTTTCTGATTTCGAAGGCTGGGGCGCACGCCCAGTTCTAGGACCAGTAGCCCTTTTTCAAGGCTTCCACTACACAAGCTGAAATCGATATTTAAGTGCGTGTCACAAATACTGCAAAAACCTCCATTCAACGTATCAGAGCCACCTTAGCGTTGGCCATAAAAGTTGGGATGAAAATTGGATTGCCTACCGTAACCTGCACTCAAATTAGGCACACCACCAAAGAAATATAATTTTTTATCGATTCCCGCTTTGCTTTTGAACTACCGTGGCAGCATGAATATTATGGTTGACGAGGAGTGGGAACGGCGATGTCCAGACCAGCTATAAAATAAAAGGTTCGTCAAATTTGGTTCAAGTGGTGATTGCTCATGGATTGGAGATAAGTTATTCAGGTGACCAAATGACCTAATGTTTATAACGCCGAAAGAGACAGGTAGCGTCTGCTTCAAAGTGAATTTCACTGACGCGGCGATTCGTCTCAAACGGGATGAGAAAAAACGAGACGCAGATATGGGACGGTATCTCTCGAAAAGCTGAGAGAAGACTGGAGTGATGATCAAGGAATGGTGAAACGGCCTACCTACCCGTCTTATCTGAGAAGGTACATGGTCGACTTGAAATATACAAGACTTGTATATCACTGTCACTTAGTGACAGTTCAAACATGAATGGGGGTTACTAACGTATGTCGGAGCGGCGCTAACGCTGACCATTTGAGCAGAGATCTTTATTTTGGTTCTTTTTTCTCGAGAAATGTTCCTAAGAAAATTAAGGTCAGGAAAATCTTTTTTAACACCCCCTGAAAATTTGTTGGTTTACGTTTCAAGGGGTGTAGAATCCGAATCTTTATTAGAAATTTTTTGGTCCTAACGTCTCGACAGAACCCTACCTTAATTTTCAGGCCAGCAAAACAGCTGTTGAAGTGAGAATAAAATTCGTGCTTTTCAGGGAAACTGCAACATGCACTGAGACATGTATGTCACTGATCTACTTAGCAGCGTATTTTTCAAATTAGAACTCCAATTTTATAATTTAAGATAACTAGTATCACACGAGCGCAGAGCAAATGCTACCCCAGAATTAAAATTTTTTAAACCGCAATTGTAGCACTTGACAATATTTTGACGCTGAATTTCGCGAGGTGACAATATCAGAGTAGGTTTAGTTCTCCGATTCCGACATTCCCAGAAACCCCGAATACCAGCTATGACATGAATCAGATACCTATAAAGCTACGGGAAAAATTTTTAATGACACCCGAAATCACTTTGGTTATTGTGTTTGGAAAGATTTGACGTAAAAGTTGAAAGAGCATTGGGTGAAATTCATTTTGACGTCTTAATCGACAGACTGGGCCAGTTCCAATAAGAGGGATGGAATTCAGAAACTCACTCTTCCAAACCAAGACGTGGAGGCGAATCAAAAGAAAACCGAGAGCTTTTTGCTGCCTGGCAGCTTTTACCGCCCACGACTAGAATAATCGTATCAGTCAACGGTACAGTGGTTCAACCAGCCATTCTGAAAAAATGAGCAATCAGTACTATGAATTACTGGTAAAATTGTGATCCTATGGGTCCTCATGGGTCGCTAAATTTTCAGATGAGAGGCTGACGAACCGATTTTGGCGTTTTTGGTCTCAGTGAATAGATTTCGGTGGGGGCTGCTGGGTGGGTTGGCCCGAGAAAAGAACTGGAGCGTTGACATGGAAAAAGGTGTTAAGTCACACGAGGCCAAAAAAAAAAATGTTTTTCACGGAAAAGATAGCCAGATTCAAGACCAATGGCATAGTAAAGGGGTTATACCGATAGCTCAAATAGTTTAAGTTGGAAGAGCTCTCCAAAGATGGCACTCGAGCTAACTACTAGTCATGAAAAAGTGGCTCTCCGGTAAAATTTTGGTAAAACACCTTTTCCATGTCAACGACAGCCATTAGGTAGTTTAGTTTTAATGTTTCTGAAAAATTGTGTTTTTCCAAAAACTTTTCGCCAAATAAGTGGGCTATTTCATTTGATAGATTTTTTGATGCTGAATCAGATGAGACCACCACCACTGCAATAGCTTCCACCATTTCCAAGGAGTACCCCTGATTTGGGAGCCCTGAGACAAAATCATCACTAATTAATTATGCAGGTTGGATTTCGCTTTAATAAGGTTGTTCTCCAAAAGGTTTTTGAATTTTCGGACTTGAAGAATCCATCGCTGCATTCTTTCCGTCTTACATGGCCGGGATCACTTTGAGCCCCTGAACTCGGTATTTTTTGCCAATATTTCGACAACTAAACTACTTTCAGGTTATTCTTCAGGAAACTTGGGCAGTGCAAGGTGAAAGCTGCGGTGGAACATTGAGTTTTATCGATCCGCTAACGCCTTTATACGCGTGCTCTAGAGGCAATTCAATTCAACAGCTCTACAACCTGTCGACCTCCATCATGAAGAGATCTCCCATTACCGGGAAACCTTAGTGAGTTTATCGCGTCGGAACAACCGACCACTCTGGCTCCAGCTCGTCGTAAGTTGGCACTTGAATGAAGTCAGGAGCTAGTTGTCGAACATGGACTCCTCGTTCGGCGTTTGTGGGCACTTCCTACCGCCAAACAACTCCCAGTTTCCTTATATCTGCCGCTTTTATACTTTATCGATAACTTCCAACTCAGCGCGAATTCGTTGAAAACAACTGCAGTCAAAATACCAGAGGGAAAGGATCCACTGATTCCAGGCGCTCAAAGGGATAAGGATAAATTAACGTCCCTTGACAGGCAGAATGTCGTATGCGCCATTTTCCAAATTTTACAGGAGAGACGAAAAACTGTGAGTGTCTTTTTTTAATGAATCAAGTGAAACTTGGTGTATATCGTATCTTTGGGCCCTTTTCTACCATTTTGTGAAAAAAAAAATTGGAAAAAACCCAAGGGAGGTATTGTTTTTTGTGAAAAAGGGCGCTTACGATAGTCTTACTTTTTGACTCTGCTAAATCAATTGTTGTAGTTACGATACATACTGGCGCATACGATGTTTTTGTGGCTTTAATTGATAGACGTTTTGCAGATTTGTAGCTTATCTGCCACACACGGATTGGCAGCTAATTGGTGGATAGGTACGACGTTTAAAAATGGTGGTTACGATTCAAAAACTTTGAATAATTTTTTCTATGCCTAAAAATTTTGAGTCGCTTAAGATAAATAGCCAGATCGATGCGCTGTTTCAAGACGAATCCAACGGTTATAAAAAGTCAAAATCGCAAAAAATGGCGATTACGACATTCTGCCTGTCAGGGGACGTTAAACTAAATATGACTCGAAGAAAATTTATTCTCTTGAAGAAAACATAAACCATCGGCACCTAATTCCTGCATACTATAATAGCCTGTTCAATCGATATGCTCAATTTGAGTTCCCTTGCATTGGAGTCGCAAGGAGCGCACAAATTGCAGGTAACTTGTAACTTGTGTTTGTTTGGTCATGAATACGGCACATAACCTCTATCACTAGGACAGAGGGTTGATCCTACTTTTAAAACTACCTAAAAGCCGAAGAAAAAGAATTTGTGGTGTGTACATGCCCTATATTTTCAAGAAACGGCGGTTAGATATCCTCAGCAACGGAGGAATTCGGCCAAATGAAGCAGCGTTCTTCTGAATACCGAAGTATCAGCCGGTCATTTCAAGAATGTCCGCAATCGTCGTTGTGGTCTGCTTTGAGTATTCTCATACTTTCAGCTAAAATGTTTACTTAGCTAATAAACCTCCTAAAAGTTAGTCAAGAACTCCCCTCTTGAGGTTCCTCCGGCGAGGCGCTGGCTTGAATACCAACGCTGAATGCCTAGGATTTTTGTTAATCGCTCCCGCCGGCTCTGATACAGCCACTTCTATATCCGTCAGTTTATACACTCTTTACTATATCATCTTCTTCATTCAATCAATCCACGTAGAAAAATAATGTGCAAGTTGGTTATTTCCGGGGGGTTTATGAGAATAGTGTTTTACATCATGTATTTGAAAAAATGTCTTGATGTCTTCGATTCCACATTGAAATTTCCTGGTCGAATGAATACACCTGATCACACCTCTTTGCTTTTTTTGCTTATAATTTTAAAAATGTGCTATTTTAAAGTCCCAACCTCCAATTATTTGAGTCAACTGCAAGATGCCTATCAGGCTGGCTTGATCAGTAGCAATGGAATGCGATTGATGCGGGATAATAGGGCCCTGAAAATGAATCATGATCAAAGCGGAGTCAAATTGAGTTTTGTTATAGGAAAATCCACTTGTTTTCTAAGCCCTCAGAGTTGAGATTACTCAATTATCCAGTGCAGCAATTTTAGTGAATAAATGTCCAAAATACAGAAATGCGAAAAACAGGGTTTTCTATCGGTCTACGAAAAAACGTCCGAGAGAGATAGAGAGAGAAATTTGTATGAAATGGCTTCCTTCGCTATTGACCATCGAAGGCGTGCACAGCTTGTACATGGGATAGATCAACTGATTCCAAAACCGTTATACTTGTTATACTTGGTGGAATACTTAAAACAGGTGAGAAAGTAGATAATAGACTGGTCGTGCCCTATCGTAATTGGGTATTAAATTGCAAAACATATAAATTAATAAAAGTAAAATCGAAGAGACCGACAAAGCATTTTCTCCTATACAATCACAAAAAATCGGTTTTTGAACGAAACATCTATTAGCCAATCAGAAACAATCAGTGCCTAAAACCTCATGAACTGTGATGGTATCAAAAATTGCTCTCAAAACATTTGCCAACAAACCATGCTACTCTCAATTCCAAAGAAAAACAATTACCATCATCCAATGAATGATCATAATACACTTACAATAATAGTAAACCTTATAGTGTAAATTAACCATAGTACCTTACTGTGCTCTACCTCTTGTTTCGTTTCGATTCACCGAGAAAGGAAAATAGGTATCTCTAATTATTGAGGGTAACGAATCATTTTTCAACTGCCAGCAATGATTTATTCTCTTGTTTATTTTTGGAAAATATCTTGACACGATTACACCTAGCAAGAATCCGAAAATATCATTTTGCATTACTTTTAAGGACGCCAACGAAGCCTGTCGCCATTCGACGAGACCGGTTTCCTTTTTTTCCCTCAGTGATGTCGACACAAAAGGGTTTCCGGACGCAATGTAAGTTTAATCCAGCTTCAATCTAATTAAATCCGAATACCCTCGAGGCAAGACGACAAACTGCTTTCCGTCGTCGGAAAAAGGTAGGAGTGAAAAGGTGAATTCGCCGTACCACCTGTCTTTGCCCGGGTCCCGCACTCTCCTACTCAGTGGCGGACAGTTCCATCCTATTCAAGACACTTCCTCCCACTCCTTTTAGTAATTGCTTTATCTTAAATTGAATCAGTTGACAGAAATCGCCGTGGTTTTTCCACCGAGAGGATTCCACAGAGAAGATTCAACAAAACATCATTCAAAAGAGTTTTGAATAAGCCCACTTCTTGAAGAGGTAGATATTACTGAAACTGTTCCAGGACATTTTCGGTATGACGGCCAATGAAATTATCGATACCTTGAAGCACAAAGGGCATATGTCCAAAAATGGCATAATGAGAAAAATGCAAAATAAGTTTTTGATCAATTTACAAAAATAAAGATTTATCCCATAGTTTTCAATACCATAAAAACATTTGCTAAATAAAAAATGTTTGTCTGGCGAAGATCTACAACCTCGTTTAACCAGGACTTTTGTAACACTGAACACTTCCAAGATAAACGCTCTTTAAATATTTGTCGTTTTTCTAAAATATCGTTTTTGGCCCCAAAAATAGACAAAAGGATCGTGATTCTTGGAGCAAACGATAGGTCCTGAAGAGTAGATTCTTTCGGTAATGAAATCTCAAAATCGATATTTTGGGACATATGCCCTTTGTGCTTCAAGGTACCGATATGTCCTACTTGAAATTTAGTGCAAGTGTCATTAGATAAATCCAACTTTAAATGAATTGATAAACCGGCCCTTAATGATCGATGAGCTTTGCAAACTTGATGAAAATTGAAGGTCTCGGGCGGAACAATTGTGATTCATGAGAATGAACGTGAAGGAACCCTAACCAAAAATGATTCCGTGGGTTACGTTACCCGAAAAATTCTGAAACTAACAGGAACGGAGAGAGCCAAAGAATGGGAAGTATCAGATGCAAATGCAAAGACTGAGATAGTAAAACACGCGATAAATTAAGTACTCTCAATTTTTGAATCAACAGTAATAGCTAAGAAGGAAACCTTGCTAAAGAGTATTGAAACGCATAAAATCGGGAGATAACTCGAGAGTCATTTGAGCGAAATTTCGGTACATAATTCCAGAAATTAGTCATTAAATTTAGTGCAATATCTTCGGAGAGAATTCAATTAATTCGGAATCGCTATCGAATCCAGAGTGCCACCATGTACTAAAAACCAGTGGTGCGTAGATAACACCCAATACTTCCATATTTTGAAACGTAAAAGTGTGACACAATTTGATCATATTTTGACTACTTTTGAGTTTGTTCAGGCCAGAAATATCAAAAAACTCACAATGCAAATTTTAAAACTCGCCTTAAACAAAAATAAGCGAAGTTATCGGAATATAAAAAATACCCACATATTCTGCAAGGTAAAACAAAGATTTTAAGACCAAAAACGCTCAAATGGGAAAAAATAAAATAGAAAACACTGAAAGTGCTTTTTCTGGAGCTCCGTTCCAATTCTCGATTTTTGGACGATTCCAATACTTCCATTTACTCAGTAAATATAGAAGTAATAATGGAGGAAGCGAGGCCCGAAGAGAAATTGAAAATGAGCAGAATGCATTGTTTGGAATAAGTTATGGAAAACCAAATCGATTCCAGCAAAATTCACAACCCTCACAACCTCAAGTGAACCAAAGGCAACAAATTCAATTCAGACCTCGATGTTATTCATCGATTTCCATGATGATTGGTCATGTGGCTCGGTATTGTCTAGGTATGAGAAAATTTCTCAGACGACGAGAAGAAAAGCATAAGAACAATAATTTTTCAATCAAAGGGCATTTCAACGCCTACGACGGTTATATGAAACTCCTAGGAAATACAAATTTAGGATTTGAAAAGTTGAATGTTGTAAAACATTTTATTTTAAGACTACTTACCTACCAACCGTGACGTTCTTGTATTTGGTATATCATAAACCAGCAATCCTATTCTTAGCAGCCATGTGGCTAAGAATTGCTCGATCTCCTCCTACCCTATAGTTCTTAATGCATTGATTTTAGTCCAAACATCAACCGTTAATGACCAGATATTTTCAGTAGGCAGTGGCCTTAAATCCCACAAGCAGCCATTGCAGCCTGTTAGTGAAGACGTTAATTAAAGCAAAACCACATCATAGTTGGTTAACTCGGTTAACTCATCAGGAGTAGCTTCAATCCAGAGAACTAAATAACCACCCCTCGACTTCAAACCGCCTCCAGTCACTGCTCATTCCTACATCGCTTGGAGACCTGCACATAACTCTAACTTTCTATACTATTCGACTTCTGTGTGAGGAGCTTGTTTCGAGACTTGATTCAACCGGGTTGTTTTGGATCTATTAGGTTTAAAGAGCGGGTAACTCGATGGTACCGACGTGAATCCCAAGTTATCTACTTGTATCTAATCCCGAAATGATGTTCTCCATAGCGCTTCTTGAGGATCACGGCTTCTCAACCACAATATATCGGTTCTAGAACCTTGGCGCGGTCATGTCCTAATTCGTAATTAACGTTAGAGTATAATTTGAATTAATCTATTGAACTGCATTTACTCTAATGAGGCTTAGTTGAGTGTCGTAACGGGACAACTCCGTCCACCGCAGTGAACTGGATTAAATAGAGCAGAACAACTTAATTGTGAAGATCTTAGAAGGAAGAAACCCCAGGTCCGATTTTGATCACAATGACGTATTTGCCAAGGCACCTGTTACGGATTATTTATTGCAATCCAACGCTCAAGCACATTGACATTTCAACTAACATAATTTTTTTCAATATCAAGTGATCAAAAATGTTAAGTGACCCACAACTGTGATCGACCTCCTTTTTGGTACATTATTTCCAGAAATAATGTAGGTACCTATGTAATTGTTCAAGAAAAATTTTTTTACAACACCCCCTGAAAATTTGTTCTTTCACGTTTCAGAGGTTCTAGAACAAGAATCTGCAATAAAAATTTTTTGTCCGTCCGCCGTACGCCGTACGCCGTACGCCGTACGCCGTACGCCGTCAGCAGCAAAACGCATAGAAGGAGTGGTCCGATTTCAAAAAAAAAAAACGAGCGTTTAGCAAATTTTCCTGTGACGTGCACCTCCTATAAGGGAATCCTCTGAATCAACTCCAGACTACTCAAAAACGATCAAATGTAAAAAAAGTCATGATCTCAAAAACAGTTTTTTTGGGTTTTCGACCCCTTAAAATTTTTTGATAGGATTCCCATGACAATATGTTCTCAAGTTGGAGCAAAACGCAACTTTTAGGACCAACCGCACCAAAATCGGATCAGCGGTTCGATACGAAGTGGACGGACGAAATTTTGGCCAAATATTTCGTCCAGCCACTTCGTATTGAAATACTGATCCGATTTTGACTAAATTAGTCTTGAAAGTTGTGGTTTGCTCCAACTTGAGGCATATTGTCCGGGCAATCCGATCGGAGAAGGTTAACGGGTCCAATTCGGCATAATTAGGGTATATTTTTGAAAAAACACAAAATCTCAATTTTGAAGGTGATGCCGTGGGTTTAGAATTTTTTGAGTATTTTTCCCGTGTTTCTCGCTTGATTTACCATAACATAGGGTGGTTTTTCCGAAAAAATTCGAAAATTTTGTTTTTGAATCGGTTTGGCTTGAATTTCTTAATGCGATTTCTGCGTTTTCGCGTTTTTGGCAATTTGAGGGAGTCCTACTGGACCGATTTTGAATTTTTTGAGCTCGTTGGATTCCTTGAAGGTTTTTACACATTTTTCACTCCCTATAAGTCAAAATCGATTTGGGTTTAGTAATCAAAAACTGGTTTAAAGACTAATTTTTGACCTAAACAAAAAATATTTTTTTGACCCTTTAAAAAAAATGTTAAAATTCCAAAAAAAATATTTTTGAGTAGGTTTTGGGCAGGTACATGACACAAAAAATTTGCAATTTTCTACAACTCTCCAGGACTAAGAAAAATGAAAAAAACCGATTTCAGCTGGAAAATCCAAGGTCCTAGCCTAGGAAAAATTTCAAAAAAATGATGGATTTGACTTCGGGGTTTTTTGGCGGGAATCTTTAGATATTGACTATGAAACATGAAATTTGGCATTTTTTCGAGATTTTGGTCAACAGGGTCAATTTTGGGGGCAGTGACACTGCTGAAATTGCGGTTTTGCAGTTTTCTTGGGTGCACGGCCAATCGGTTCAAGGCGTGAGGAATACGAAATGGCGGCTGTAACATTCCCACCCTTGATCTTGGTAGGGTGGGGAAGTAGGGGACCTCCCCTACCCCTACCGGCTCTTTCGTCGTTTATTGGCTCAGAACTGCAAAAATGCGATTCGGCTATTAGAAACTAAAAGTGTGAAGCTGGGATTGGACAGCTTATGTTAATGGGGTGGATCTTGATAACAGTTGTCACCTGTTAACGCGGTTAACAAAATGGCTGCCTTCTTGCCTCCAGGCCTCAGGAAATATTTCTTTGAAAGCAGCCGCCAGGTATTTTCTTTTTATACCTACCTATTTATTATCATTGTGAAAACGTACCTTTTCGGCATAATTGAATTCACGATTGACCATTACTCCACAAATGATATGATGATAAACCGACCTACTCCAACTATTTGAACTTTATTTTCTGAGATACCCAGACAAATAATGTACCCATGTCACTAATCTACTTAGCAGCGTTTTCATATTAAGGTTCGTCTCATTGTTCAATTATCGAATACCCTCTTTCTCCCAAACCTCTTTTTATCAACTAATCTTTCTAGCTGCCATGCTGGCTCAAGTCTTCGGTAGAAGCTGTTAAAAATTCATAATCTTTCGAGAAGGACTGTTTGGATTTTCTCCTGCTAAGAATATTAAAATTAGCGAGAGAGGAGGGGTTCTTAATCGAGATGAGGAATGGTGCTAATTGCTCCCAATGTTTTTTTTCTCTCTTCTCTCACTTATCCGTTTTGCTTCTTCAGTTCCCGTTTTTTTCAAACGGCGGTGGATTCAGTTTACGGCCTATCATATTTCCCTAAAATTCTAGCCTCTTCCAATTTCATCATAATCAATAAATAATTTGGCAAATGTACCTGCCTTATAAGAAGGGGAAGCGGGGCTACTTGACATAAGGTATTTATATCTTTTACCGGTGACATTCGGGAAGGCAGCTGTTGAAACTAGGTGCAGTTCAATGTGGAGGACCATCTAAATAAGTTGAGGCGCGCTAGGAGTCGTTGATTCTTGGACATGTGAGTGAAATTGTTTTTCAAAAGTTAAAATGATATGGAACCTCCATCAACAGGTGACAGCAATGTGAGCAGTTTCATTAGGTTACCCACTTGAGGTAGGGTGGCTTCTGAAAAGGACTGGCATAAAAATCGAAAATCGAGCGGAGCTTCAGAAAAAAATGTCACTCATACACTCTTACTCAAAATCACAGAAAAATTACTGTGCCCACGCGAATCGAAGCCGACAACACCTGGTAACTAACGGCTATATTGCCGCGGTGACTGCTTCAGCCATATGAGGAACCTCGAAGTCAAACCCACAATGAAAAATAATCTCAAACTCGTAATCGAAATCGAAGTCAAACTAACAATGAAACAGAAACTCAAACTCATAGTCGAACTCGAAGTCAAACAAACAATGAAATAAAAACACAAACTTATGCTCGAACTCGAAGTCAAACTTACAATGAAACAGAAACTCAAACTTATGCTCGAACTCGAAGTCAAACTTACAATGAAACAGAAACTCAAACTCATAGTCGAACTTGAAGTCAGACTCACAATGAAAGCGAAACTAATGATTAAACTCGAAGTCAAACTCACAATGAACGAGAAAGTCGAACTCATAGTCAATCGCGAAGTCAAACCCGCATTGAAAAAGAAACTCCAACTCATAATCGAAATCGAAGTCAAACTCGCAATGAAACCGAAACTCAAACTCATAATCGAAATCAAACTCAAACTCACAATGGAACTGAAACTCAAACTCATAATCGAAATCGAAGTCAAACTCGCAATGAAACAGAAACTCAAACTCATAATCGAAATCGAAGTCAAACCCACAATGAAACAGAAACTCAAACTCATAATCGAAATCGAAGTCAAACTCGCAATGAAACAGAAACTCAAACTCATAATCGAAATCGAAGTCAAACCCACAATGAAACAGAAACTCAAACTCATAATTGAAATCGAAGTCGAAGTCACGATGAAAAAGAAACTTGAACTCATAATCGAAATCGAAGTCAAACTCGCAATGAAACAGAAACTCAAACTCATAGTCGAACTCGAAGTCGAACAAACAATGAAATGAAAACTCAAACTTATGCTCGAACTCGAAGTCAAACTTACAATGAAACAGAAACTCAAACTTATGCTCGAACTCGAAGTCAAACTCACAATGAAACAGAAACTCAAACTCATAATCGAACTCGAAGTCAAACTCACAATGAAACAGAAACTCAAACTCATAGTCGAACTTGAAGTCAAACTCACAATGAAACCGAAACTTGAACTCATAATCAAACTCGAAGTCAAACTGACAATGAAACAGAAACTCGAACTCATCAAACTCGCAATGAAACAGAAACTCAAACTCATAATCGAAATCGAAGTCAAACCCACAATGAAACAGAAACTCAAACTCATAATCGAAATCAAACTCAAACTCACAATGGAACTGAAACTCAAACTCATAATCGAAATCGAAGTCAAACTCGCAATGAAACAGAAACTCAAACTCATAATCGAAATCGAAGTCAAACCCACAATGAAACAGAAACTCAAACTCATAATTGAAATCGAAGTCGAAGTCACGATGAAACAGAAACTCAAACTCATAATCGAAATCGAAGTCAAACTCGCAATGAAACAGAAACTCAAACTCATAATCGAAATCGAAGTCAAACTCACAATGAAACAGAAACTCAAACTCATAATCGAAATCGAAGTCAAACTCACAATGAAACAGAAACTCAAACTCATAATCGAAATCGAAGTCAAACTCACAATGAAACAGAAACTCAAACTCATAATCGAAATCGAAGCCAAACTCACAATGAAACTGAAACTCAAACTCTTAATCGAAATCGAAGTCAAACTCACATTGAAACAAAAAGTCAAAGTCATAATTGAACTTGAAGTTGAATGAACATTGAAACATAAACTCAAACTCGTAATCAAACTCGAAGTCAAACACACAATGAAACAAAAAGTCAAAGTCATAATCGAACTTGAGTCAAACTCACGTTGAAACTGAAATTTAATCTGATCATCAAACTTCAAGTCAAACTCACGTTGAAACTGAAATTCAAACTCATTAACTTGAGTTTCTGTTCCATTGTGAGTTTGACTTCGATTTCGATTATGAGTTTGAGTTTCTGTTTCATTGTGAGTTTGACTTCGATTTCGATTATGAGTTTGAGTTTTTGTTTCATTGCGAGTTTGACTTCGATTTCGATTATGAGTATGAGTTTCAGTTTCATTGTGAGTTTGACTTCGACTTCGATTTCAATTATGAGTTTGAGTTTCTGTTCCATTGTGAGTTTGACTTTGATTTCGATTATGAGTTTGAGTTTCTGTTTCATCGTGACTTCGACTTCGATTTCAATTATGAGTTTGAGTTTCTGTTCCATTGTGAGTTTGACTTTGATTTCGATTATGAGTTTGAGTTTCTGTTTCATCGTGACTTCGACTTCGATTTCAATTATGAGTTTGAGTTTCTGTTTCATTGCGAGTTTGACTTCGATTTCGATTATGAGTTTGAGTTTCTGTTTCATTGTGAGTTTGACTTCAAGTTCGATTATGAGTTTGAGTTTCTGTTTCATTGTGAGTTTGACTTCGATTTCGAATATGAGTTTGAGTTTCTGTTTCATTGCGAGTTTGACTTCGATTTCGATTATGAGTTTGTGTTTCGGTTCCATTGTGAGTTTGGACTTCGATTTCGATTATGAGTTTGAGTTTCTGTTTCATCGTGACTTCGACTTCGAATTCAATTATGAGTTTGGGTTTATGTTTCATTATGAGTTTGACTTTGATTTCGATTATGAGTTCGAGTTTCTTTTTCATTGTGGAATTTACTTCCAGATTGACCATGAGTTTGAGTTTCCATTTCATTGTGAGTATGTTCCCGAGTTTTACTACGAGTTCGAGTTTCTGTTTTATTGTGAGTTTGACTTCGAGATTGAGTTTCAGTTTCACAGTGAGTTTGATTGCGAGATTGACGATGACTTTGTTTTTCTGTGCATTGCGAGTTTCACTTTGAGATTGACTCAAACCCATAATCTTTCTCGAAGTCGAACTCACAGTATTGAGTTTCTGTTAAATTGTGAGTTTGACGACGAGTTTGAGTTTCTGTTTTATTGTGATTTGAGTTCGATTTCGAATACGAGTTCGAGTTTCGGTTTCATCGTGATTTGGACTTCGATTTCGATTACGAGTTTGACTTTCTGTTTCATTGTGAGTTCGACCTCGAGTTCGATCATAAATTTTTCTGTTTGGTTCATCGTGTATTTGACTTTGTTTATGGGTCTGAGTTCCTGTTTAATTGTGACTTTGACTTCCTTTTTGATTAAGAGTCTGAGTTTCGGTTTTATTATGAGTTTGTCTTCGCACGGGTTGCGGCAAAGGGCCATCCCCCCCCCTCAAAATCTTCTGGATTTCCTCCACCTCAGTTCTACGAACGTGATATATTTCGCATTATCAACACTGCAGGTACCTAAATTTTACCTATAAATAGGTTGTTTCCTGATGGTGATAAACTAATGTTATTAAATAACATTAGTTATTAAATAACATAATAACAAATTTTGTTAAAAGTGATTTAATTTTTGGGGGTTGGCCACCCCCCACAAATTTTAATCTTTGGTAAGCTCCTTGGTTAATCGCTTGGGGTAGGGTTGCTTCTGGCGGGAAAATCGAAAATTGTGTTGAGCTTCGGAAAAACTTTAATTCATTTAGATTTACTCAAAACCTCAGAAAAATTGCTGTGCGCTTGGCAATTAGGGCCAACAGCACTGGGTAATGCATGGCAATGTTGCTGAGCCGCCCTGCCCGCTTCGGCCATAAGGGACAGTTTCTATTGCCTCAACAAAAATTGCTAGTGTGAAAGCCCTCTTACCTTCAGCAATACCTACTTCTTCAGAAAAGCCCGTAATGCTTCGCTATGTCACGCTCTCGACTCATCAGGACTGAGAAAAATGCGAAATCCCGATTTCTTATGAAAAATTCAAGGAGGTCGAGCCTTGGAAAAATTTCAAAAAATTATGGATTTCACGTAGGGTTTTTTGGCAAGGATCTCTAGATATTGGCTAAAAAAAACCTTGAAAGGTGTTTGTCCTTAGAGGTTCCAAAATATAAAGTTGAAAATAATATTTAATGTTCTTCGTAACATAAAATAACATATTATGTTCTTTATCAAACAAGTAGCATTCATGATTTTTTGACGCTGAATAGAATGATCGATGCTTTTGTCGTGATGACAGATTGGTCATTATTTAACCAAAAAGCATTAAAAGTTTACCACAATAGTTAGTGTTAGTGGTTAGTTATCACAATAAAGTCCTTCTTTCAAGATTACCGATAGAAAAAATCGAATGGCTAATCCCTTTTAATTTATCACAACATCGGAATCGTGAAATATTGAAAATAATTAGCCCTATTGAAAATCATTAACCCTATAGCAGCGATCTTGTTCAAGCGTTTGACAACGCCACCAGTTGGCTGTCAGAAACCAGTTACAATGCTTTTCAGATCAAGGTAGTTGGCAGCTTTGTAATCGAAACTTCACATCAATAAGAGAGTGACACTTTGAGTAAGGTGTTCCGAGAACCGCTAACTGGCCAAGTCCGATGCTGAGAGTGAAATAAAAAAAGAACAAATCGAAAGTTATAGAATTGGATCACTTTGGGAATATCGTTGATCATAATGAATTCGTTCATCATCGCTTTCTGCTTCTGATTGTCGGGTAAATGTAGTTCGGACAATGGTTTGGATTCTCAGCTGCTTGATGCATCTACGTGATACACAACTCTACGCCTAGCCCCAATCCGCACCCAACTCAATCTTTCAGCTATTGATGACGGATCGTGTTGATCGGGGACTACACGTCAACAACGTATTGGGTCTTAAAAGCGATGAAGATGAATGAAACAGCCCTCGTCCCGGCATTCACACGTCGGTCTGAATGTTGGCATCTTGACAGGAGTGTGGATAACCCCCTTCCCATATCAGGTCCCGCACGTTGATCCTTTCTTCAGGCGACAGGTTGTTCCTCACTTGAGTGGTAGACATGGAACTACATGTTTGACGAACGACGACAAGCCAATCGGCGTTTGTCTGGCGCGGAGCGCGTCCTATTAAAATTATTGTATGTAAATTAAAAGTTGTTCTCGTTCTCAGTACTCACTACATATTGAAAAATAAACTTGCATCTTGATTTATTAAAATTGTTTCATGAGTGTATCTCCACAGCAAGACGCGCACTAACTGCTTAGGTTAGGTTGGTGAGTATTTCACGGCAATAGCCCGGGTAATTTGCAAAGACGATCCAATCAATAGCTAAATATTCTGCGTTTTATGAGTAAGTGTTATAAGTATAGTGAACCGTGATTACCTCGCTCCGACTTCGGGCCCAATATCATGGGGGGATTGTTATTTTACCAAATCGTTTCCGCCTGTGCTAGTGCCTTTTCTCGACCTTATCGGACCTGGTGCTCTAGCATTCGTTATTACGAACGTTGGAACAGTCCAAATACAGGGTGATTGTTGGGATATCGGCGAAATCGTTTTGTCCGATGAATGAGTCTCGTATATAAGTGAGTAGGTACCTAATGCTAAATGCTGTTGTATCCTAAATGTTGGCTCATGGTTGCCACGAATCATTCATCATATCGAATGGACGTTTCATAATACAAGAATGCCGCATTACAAGGCACAGACATTACAAGGCCATCGTGGGTGGAATGCAATCCTAAGTTGGTGTTAAATGGCAGCACAAGAAAACATTGTGAACCTATAAATTATTGCATGAACCCGCTATAACGCCATTAAAGAGGGGAGGGGGCACTTTCTAGTTGTTCTCAGTTCTTACAAGTATTTTATAAGTACCTAGGTAAATCAATACCTACCAGGGCTACGAAATTCGTTTTATTCTGGTTGGAATATCCGTAAAAACTTCCGTCCAAATTTGATAATAAATACAGAAAAAAACGCTGCTATTATTGTTCAGGGTATCCGAAGAACTCGCAAATTCTGCAAAAGAGTGTTTCTCGAATACGAAGACAAAAGGGTTCATTATACTAGGTATTCATTTTTTTTATTGTGAAAAACTAAAAAGAGGCTCACTAAACTTGCGATAAATCCTATACGGCTAAAGCTACCATCATCGCAATGGTTCAGCACCATTCGATTCAGCACCAAAAAATCTATAAAAAACGATACCTCACTTGCCAATGTTGCAACTTCCCTGAAAAACACTGATTTTTCCCCCACTTTAACAGCTGTTCTACAGGGGGATCTATCTGTCGAGATATGGGGGAAAACTGTATACAGAAAAGTTAAAGATTTTACGAAAAACCCCTGAAAACCCCCGTACGACAAATGGCGGACGGACAAAAAAAATTTTATTGGAATTTTTAAAACCAAGAACGATAAAATTGGTTCATTTTTGTGGCCAGGAAAAAATAAAATGGAAAAATTTTTTCTAAAGCTCCGTTCAGATTCTAGGAAGATTCCAATACTTCCATTTGCTCTTTAAATATGGAAGAAAATAGCTTTTAGGAAACCTATAGAACTGGATGATCACCAGAAGAGTTAAATTGGAAAGCCAGCTAACTTAGGAAGAAAATCCAAGCATTCAAAGTAATTCAACAATTTGCTTTATGCAAAAATCAGCAAATTACAAACAAAAAATTGAAAATTTAAACTCTTCATAAAGCATGATAAACATTTCGTGCGATATTCGGGCAAATTGCATTGAGCGAATAGGAAACATACTCCACCTAGAGGTTTTACTACGATTCATTAGCAGATGCTTCGTTTTTTCCATACAATTGGAAGGAAACGCTTCTACTCGGGGCACGAGAAACAACATTTACTTTTATTTCACTTCAAACGCATGCTTCAATTTAATGCATACCAGTCATTCTCTTGCACCAGCAGTTATCTTAGACTCGCCAGTCACAAAGAGCGCTCTGACTGGTCACTCTAACTGGACACTTGGTGCGCCATATATGGCGTGCTTATAAGCAGTGCGAACAATTGCTCTCACTATGTTTAATCTTGCACCAGTAGCTCGTAGAAATGAATAATAATATTCACGTTCAACACGAGCGTGATGAATGTTCTCAGAAGGCATTCCTCACTCCTCGGAGTCGCATTGAAATTCCTATTCTGACGTTTTCTAGTCCTCCGCTAGATGATGACGAGTTTCGTTCAACTGTTTGCTGAACAATTGATGACCGACAGAATGCTGGCTATAAACTGACGAAATAAATCAACGGCGAATTTTACCTGAATGAAAGAAGAGAGGGCTAAAACGGGGAGAGGATGACGAGTAGAGGATGAAGGGCTGGGGTGAAAAGCGTGAGTACGAAAGAGTGATCTTTATGGCACCAATTTATTAGGGCTGATGGAGGTGAAAAAGTTCTCACCGCCCCAAACCCCACCTCCTCGTTATTCGTTCTGCTCGTCAGAGGGTTTCAGAATCTCTTGTAAACCTTGTATCTTATCATCCTACTTGCCCCTTTCTAGTTTGTATGACTGCAAGTCTGCCGACTTTTCTTGTAACCACATTCGCAAGCTGCCTCACAGCGATTTTCCCGAAAAACGAATCGTCTTGTTCAAAGTTCGGATTGGGATGGGTAAATGAGAATCTCCGATCGTGATGTGACGTCAAAAGTAGTCAAAATATGATAAAATAATGTCAAAATTTTACGTATCAAAATATAGAATTATTGTGTGTTATCTACGCACCACTGGTTTTCAATTGTTTGCGTACCTATGTGTTGTCTGACCATTGCTAAGCAATTATATTTTTTACAGCAAATAAAATGCTCTCACTCTCTCGCCCTCTTTCTCTTAAATCTGAATTTTTATCAAACAAACTAAAATCAGAATGTTGTTTCAATGATGGGCATGCACATGCTCACTTGCAAGAATATAGATGAATCATGATCACGCTGCCGTTCACGAATTGTCGAAAGGGGGATGCATTTTATCGGACAGAATCGGACAATCGGATTACGACTGACTGCAAGTGGACGTGATGAGAAAAATCCTAACGTGACTCCGAGGGCAGAACCGAAAAGACGTCCGTCTCTGGACATACGAACTCCCCGTCTTTTTGCGGACGTGCTCCTCAGATAATTGTCTAGCCGCTCGAATGGCAGTCGAAGCCTTGTAGAGACCGATAGAAAACCTTGCTACTGACGTTACTGTTTTTAATGGAAGACCTAATTTTTTCTAGGTTGAGGATACATAGGTATAGATAGGTACATGAGGCGTACAAAGACTTTCAGCACGACAGTAAACCATTTATTGCCTTATTCCGCGATTAACCATTGTGTGGAATTCGCAGAGTTCTTTGGATACACAGAAAATTAATGTAGGTACTCATCTACCCATGTTAATGATCTACCTTGTTATCTCTATCTATATTATATTATCTATCTTTATTATCATCTATTTTTATTATAATATAATAATAACAACAATAAAATATATCTATTATTGTTGTTCGTCGGGGACCAAAACTTCATAACGCCCTACCGGGGAGGCTTAAAAAAGAAATTAGCAAATAGTCAAGCAAGGAATTAGAAATTTGCAATCGAAAATGAACCCTTTGCAGAAACTGTAAAATATTTCGGGAAAAAACAATAATAGTGTTCACATGCGCTGAACTACTAGGAAGCGTTGTTCAATTGTTTTTATAACTATTCGTAGGGCTATCCTCCTGAAGAGGTCCTTTAAATTGGAGAAATCGTGAATATAAGTGAAAGGAAAGAGATAGAGTTGCCTTTGATTTCTCTCCCTGAACCGCAATTTCGAAACTAATTTAGAACAACAACCACATCATTATTCTTCGTAATATTGTGAAAAGTGGTATTTTCCCCCCAGTTTTCGAGAATTTCCTCATTCTAAAGAATAATTGCAAGGACTTATCCGTTTTCGTATATCAGGAAATATTATATGTACACTTGAGAATACCCTGTCCAACAACCATTCCATTTTGTTCACAACGACCCAACAGAGTTTAGTGAAATGAATTTGCTACTCGAGGAATTTATTGCGCGGTGCGCTGAAAAATATTACTCAACTCGTAGCTGCCAGGGCTGAGCGCCAAATTACGTTAGCTGGCCGTATGAATGCGACCGATGGGTAAATGAGGTACGGAAGGGCAGAGGATAAGGGATGGGGGTTGTGGAGCTTGTCGCATGCATACCATTCCAATTTTAAACTGGGGATGGGAACCCTCAATAAGTTAGTTCGCTAACAATCGAAGGGATGACGAAAAGTGCTAAATTGATCGGATTCCGAAACGTTCCAATCGTATCCGATTTTGTGAGGCATAAGTAAATGTTGATTTTCATCGTCGTTCTGGCTGATCAATCCGCCTGCGGAAGTTAATTAGAGGCTTAGGGTATTCACAACACTTCCTAGGCATAAGGATCCGCTCGATGCGCCAGCTCTTCCTTCGCATATTTTATTGTTCAATTAAAAAAAAAAAAAAAACATTCCGTTTCCATAAAACTCGCATGGTATGGAGACGTTCACAGCAACTTAGGTACTGTCAATCGCAACCTCGATTTTCGAGGTCCCAATTTCAAGGTTGCGCGCTTGAAAAAATTGGGGCCTCGAAAATCTTCGAAATAATCCAGTGATGCCTGGATAACACACAAAACTTTCATATTTTTGACCGTAAATAATAGACCCATTTTGATAATGTTTAGACTACTTTGGAGGAGGCTGTGTGGATCAAAAATGCCAAAAAAACTCACAACGCAAATTTTAAAACTCGCCTAAAATCAGAATACCTCAGTTACTGGATTATAGAAAGGATCAACGAATTCTACAATGTAAAACTAACATTCTAAGACCAAGAACGCTCAGATCGGAAAAGAATCACCAAAAATGCAATATCGAAAAATCACAACAAAATCACCAAAAGTGCAATATCGAAAAATCACGAAAAAATCACCAAAAATGCAATATTGAAAAATCACCAAAAATGCAATATCGAAAGTACTGTCAGTAATTCGAATTCCGCTTAAACAGGGTCTTGGCGAGAGAAATCTGGCAGAATAAGTGGGTATTTTTTGTTTTCAAGTAGGTAACTTGATGCATTTTGCTTTTAGGCGGGTTTTAAAAATTGCATAGTGAGTTTTTTGATATTTCTGACCAAGAGCTTCATTATAATATCTCTAGACAAAATCCTCGGATTTGAAGAGGAAGTTTGAAGAGGAACTCTGGATTTGATTACTACTTGTTTATGACGAAGGAAAGAAATAATGTTGTTAGTCAACCTCGCTGAATAGCAAGACTGACATACCTACTTTCATGCTGAGTCCTTGAACCCGACGTAGCGTCGCGAGTTTTGACATCGCATCGGATCAGCGGCCGTTGAGTGGGAATTAAATGCGATTTTTCGAGTTACCATGGGAAAATAACCCTGAAAAGAGACTTAGGAATGAGAAACAAATCCTCTTCCAGCGATCGTCTTGTCGGCGAGTCTGACTGTTCAACCATCGTTGGATGGCAAGGGATGGGGGGTTCTCCTTCTGGAAGGAAGGAAGGAAAGACTGGGCCTAATGGAGCCTGCAATACACCCGCTCTTATCGTGTAATGCATTGCCTTGCTGGATTTCTGCCAGCGTCTGCCTTAGTGCTCCTCTTCTATTTGTCCACTGCCTCCCCCTAACCCTCTTTTTCCAGCTTGGTCGATCATGGGACGGCGTTCATAACGCGGACGCGGCAGTCAATTAACAAGATACGCTTTTGCTTTCGCAAGTGTTGATAATCGCAGGTTGAACGCCAGCTACAGTTTGCTAGTCTTGCAATATATACAGGTTTTTTACGCTTTTTTGGCCACCCGGGTTGATTGCCGCCCGATGCGAAAACCGTACAGTATGTATCCTCCTGTAGATACACCCCATTGGGATAAAGATACGATCCAGCCAGTGCAGTGATTTATGTGAAGGAGAAAGTATATTCTGTTTATGAAAGGTTTGTTTAGAACATTTCTTCGAAACGAGCTTCGTAAAAAACAATTTGTATTAAACTCACTTTCACCTCGTTTGAGCTGAATCCAAATTACTCACAGTGCTTCGGATATTTTAGCACTTTTACAGTCTTCTATTTTATTATTTTCTGCCCACGAAAATGAACCGATTAGAGCTTTCTTGGTCCAAACATCTTTGTTTTACTCTGCAAAATGCTTAAATATTTTCAATCTTCCGGCGAGGTATTCTGATTTTAGGCGGATTGAGTATTTATTGCAGATTCGGGTTCTATGCCTTTGAAACGTAAAACATGAAAATTTCAGGGTTGGTTAGAAAATGTTTTTTCTTGGGCGATTACAATGGCTTAGGTACTATTCAATAATAAACCGAAACGGAGCTGCAATATTTCGAATCCTCGTTCAAGGCGGTTAAAAATTAATAAAATGTATATTTAATATTGATAAGAGTGAAACAAGACAGTGTTACCTAGGAATGGGAAAAGAAGAAGAATTGGAGAAAAAAGCAGAATCTGGGTCTTCGAGTTTGGATTATTGGAGCATGGTCGTGACAGTCTTATGATCTTATTGATAAAGTGGGGTTGGGGTAATTTGAAGGGGCCCATGTTACAAAACTGTGACTTGGACCAAGTTATCCATGTTTGAAAAAGTTTTCGATTTAGGCGGGACGCCTACTCGACTCAAACAAAAATTGCCCATTACCGGTTAAATTACATCTGGCTTTGAGGGGCTCATGGCTGGTTAGCGGCTCAAGAGCGCCCGCGATGAGCAATGGAGGGGCCCTTGGTAGGAAGCAAGTCAGCAGTATAACGACGTATTCACGTATCTATCAAGATGCTGACGGCCACGCTTTTCTCAAGAAGTTGAAAAGTCGAAGCGGGTTGGATCAGCGCGTTAGTGGAGCGCAAGATGAAGACAGACCTCGACGTAGATGATGGTTCTTTAGCGGCGAGAGTGGTGGTTCACCGTACACGCGAAACGGTGGGTTAAAGAACAGAGGTATGGCTTTCGAAGTGCGGTCTCCTCACGACTACCAAGAGATCCGATGGATGGAAGAAAGAAGATGACTTCGGCCGAAAGAGTGAGAGCGATGGAGCGATAGAGGGGAGCTGCCCTCCACTCTGCACACCCATACCTGCCGCGACTAGAATCGCGCCATAGCCACTTCACACTATCGAGAACTTTTCGCCTCACCTCCCTCCTGCAATTTCACAATGGCCACCCTACGCATTGAAAGCCCCGGGGCTTGGTAACATTTCTATCGTCACAGATTCGCACACCTTTTTACAAAAAAGTTTTTTATTTTTGTTTGAAGACCAAGAACGCTCAAATCGGTTCATTTTTGTGGCCAGGAAAACAAAAATCATTACAAGTCAACTTGAATAGCATCCTCCTTTTTAAAGTCGGTTGAAAACACTAATTTTTGGATCATTCATGAGAACCTTGGTTTGAGTCCCTACCTTTGACAAAAACAATAATCTGTTTTTCATCAATACATCACCGTATTACCATTCTCCGTCATTACCATTACCATACTTACCATTACCATACTCAGCCGGATTCCCCTGGCGATGGACTATGGAGAGAACCTCTAGCATTCTTCATATCTTCTCTCCATGGCGGTAAATAGGGGTATCTAAAGAAAATCGCTAATTCCACGATCATGAATAATGGACCCATTGAGAATAGAAATGGTTATTCCAATAAGACCGGAATGGATGGGGATTGCAGGCGTCTCCAAGCAGCGATTTCTTCTTACTCTACATTCTACGGCTTCAATCAATCCACTGAAGGAAAATCGTATTCCTATCTCCAGTGCGAAGGTAATTTTAATACTTCATTCCCCACTCCGGATCGGACAATGTTTTAACTGTCGCCTTCCTCATTTTATCGGACATTTTGTATCCCTGGCGTTTATATAGCGACGTCTAAGTGCCGTAAATCCTCATTGCTTCGACACATTTCGACTTCAATGCCGTAGTAGTGAGATGCACTTTTCTTCTAAGGGAAAAGTCTTGGAAGGAACTGCAGGGCCGATTTTAGACCATAAATAGTCAGGTAGTAAAACGTTCGATCAATTCTCCTTTTAGTCATTTTACCAGCCAAGATCAAAGCTATCAACGAATACAGTTCATTTTACAGCATATTTAATGGTTTAGAAATTCGATTTCATAGTTCCCCAGTGGCAACTTGAAGCGATCTGCTGACATCGCACACGCCATCGTGCTATAATCATACCTATTGCACTTCTTTACACGAAAAATATTGTTCAGGATTCGCATTCCTGCTTACCTGTCGTTTATGTCGTCTAAACTAGATTTCCAAGTGTGAGAGAGAAAGTGTCAGTTCATCAAAATATACTAGGGTGCAGTGACACGACGCCTACTTTCAAAAAATACAATTCTGATAAAAACTATGTTTTCTTATGATTTTTAAATAGGACCAAACACAGGGAGTAGTCCATTTTAATCTTTTCCACCATATTATGGAATTAACGTTGCTATATTTTAATTTGGCACGTCACTCTCATTCAGTTTCAGTTACATTTTCCAAGTCCTTATGATGTGAGGTCATAAGTACCTATGTTTTAAAATAAATCCCTCCTTCACTAAACCCACTTTTATTAAAACATGAAAAGAGAATTTATTGGGAGTGTGAGTGTGCCTACCTAGGCAGGTTATTAAGAATATGGGGATTAGAAACTGTAGAGTCAAACGATCGAAAATGTCCTTTGCCAATCGCGGAAGGCCTGATTCGGAATATCGAAGAGTCAAAATTATTCCTGACTAACCTTTATGTTGAATATCGATGTATCGAAAAGCAACAGAGATTTCCGAGACTGGGTTAGCCCTGAAAAGGGCTGTTAAAAACCAACAATAGAAATTGAACTGAGTTTTTTATGGGTAGAATACGAGCCTACTAAGGCTGTTTAGATTCTAAGCGGAACGTTTAACGGCGAAACTTAACGTCCAGAGATTACTCCAAGGATCAGACAAGGAGAAATAAGTAAAACGTTTTCGCAGGTACGGACATTGTATTTAATCAGGCTCAGCTTCGTCGATGTTATTTTTGGGACGCCAACTAGTTGCTTAGCTTGTAAAAACTCTCAACAGTAAACTATCTCAACGCTGATTACCAAAACGTTACAGAATCACGAAAACCAGAGGCGCATCTTCAAACAGCAATAAAACGGGGAAACTTCAGTTAATGTAAACAGGAGCTAACAGTGAACTCTACCGAAAGGCGAATTTGCCGAAAGGCGTTGCCATGGTCAATATTGTAACGGCAAGGAAGGACTTCGAATTCGTTAAAGCTGCCGACTCAAAAGATGGGATGAGAAGCAATTGTGCAATTCATACCTACCCTAATCACATAGCTTAAAACGGGCTGACAATGGTCCATACTCGTTATTCAAATTAGAACCCACTACCTTACTCGAAAGGTAGGTACTTACTCGAAAGTATGTGTGACGGTTCGTTCTAAACATCCGCTAAAAGCTTATTTTTGTAATTTCACTTATACGTTTCGAACCAAACCATAGATGACACATGAAACTTTCATATTTTTATACGTAAATTATTGGCACAAATTGATTATATTCTGACTATCTAGAAGGCTTTGTGGTACAAAAATGTCGAAGAACTCATCACGCAAATTTTAAACTTTCCTGAAAATTTCAAAAAAAAAAATCTCCAGCCGATTGGGAGAAAGATTGTTGACGGCGTACGGACGGAAAATTTTTGGTTCAATTTTCTTAAAAATAGTGCTTTTATCCTACATAGGAACTGTGGGGTTAGCTCCTACGATCGTATAAAAACTAACCGGGAGAATCAAAATTATCTCAGGGTCGGGTCCCATAGCGGATGAGAACCATGCTTGGTAATAGCCAGGGAAACGCTTCCAGGAGACAGTCAGTCAGTGAAGCCCCTTGTCTTGGCTCCGTTCAAAAGGAAATGATTTTCTTCTGATCAGAAAAAATTCAGCAATCAATGCAGCATCCCAGCATCAATGCAGACGATATCCACACACCTCAACTTCAGATGAATGGACACTGGGACGATCTCAAGAGCGGATCCGCAGCCGACTGCTTCCGTTCTACGATGGTGATCGTTCACACCTCACCATTTGGCACTTGGAGGGGGGAGGGGTGTTATGACGCGTCACTGTCTACTAACGCGACTTTGATCAGCCGATCATGATTAGTTTGGAGCTGCTATCCTTCGTCTCTGGGATGGGGCATCACAGTACCTAATTTATGAGGAAAAATCGTTACTATATGATGTATAGCAATATACCTAACGAGCTTCTTAGGGTCGTTTACTTCCTTCTCACCACCGCCCGATCAGGCATCTTCGCTTGCGTCTTTCCATCGCCGGAGAACGACGTAAGCCTCAACCCGAGAAAAAAAGCGGCCTGAAAGTCACATAATGAATTGATTGATCTTCGCTGCGGGAGGCCACGTAAAGTAGAGCGGTCTATCAGTTCATTGCGTCGGATTTTCTCTTGAGCTCAACTCGGAAAAGTGCTAGAACTCGTGTGCCCGAAGTCCCCGTCCACTTCGTGTGGCTGAGCGTGCAATCTTTCCCCGAGTCAAAGCCCGTCGCTGAGGCACTCAATCGCTGTCATGGCGAATCAAAACTCGTTCCCCTTGCTGTTCAGGCTTCGTGAACGCGGCAAGATGCACATACATCAAACACGACCTGGTGGCTTTTCGAAAAAAAGCTCGGCTTGGCAATGTTTACGCTGAGAATCGGTGCGATCGATCGAGTAAGGCGATGAGTTATTGTCGACGACGGATCGCTCTTCACCATAATATTAGCACATTATTTTCTTCGCCGCGTCAAAATCGAATCCGTGGTTAAACATAAATTCCTGTTTCAAAACGTTCGCCAAAATCTAAAAATAGGACTCTGTACCGAACCACAAATTCGATGTTGACGAAATTTTTCACATCAATTGAGTTTAATGCGACGGTTCCTTATGAGCAATGCTCTTTTTTATTAATTTTCATTACAAAATCGAGAATTTTCTTTTGGTTTTTTGGAATGATTTGATGAGGCCAAAATCGCGATGTTCAGTTTTCTTGCAGCCGAAGTTTGGGTTTATACACTGATGTTTGCCCCGTCGGAGTAGTTTCAAATTGCTTTGGGCGTTAGAGTCAAATGGCTATCAGCTGATTCGCAACACATAACCAACCCTAGATAAAACAGAACTAGTGCAATATCATCCCCAGAACCATACAGCAGGAGAGGCCAAACATTCTAAACTTGGTCCAACCTCAGACACCTCTACGGCTATTTATGTCTCTTGGAACGAGAAGCAAGTTCCTACGTGCCTCAAAGGGACTCCCATTAACCCTTTGTGTCTATACTGTGTCTTGACTGACTGATTTTGAAAAATGCTACCTACTTGAATTGGCAGCATTGGTCAAACGTGTGGTTCACAGACTCCCAGTACCTTTGCCGCAACTCCTCGTGACGAGATTCCATTCAACAGTTTTTGGGGTATGAGTTATTTTGTGAATTTTACATTTGTTTTATTGAAACCTAGGGTGTCTGTCAGGCACGCTATAAACAGCGAGCAGGAGGGATTTTCTGCTTATAGGAACCGCTAAAAATATACAATTTAAAATAAACCGCCGTTCCATGCGTTGGTTCTGTGCCCGGTAACCGACGTTATGCGCAGGCAACCTGAATAACCGAGGTTTTTACCTTATCTTCATTTGTCACAATATGGGTGTGCAATAAACACAGAGAACACTGAAAAAGAGGGTGTCTGTAAGATACACTATACACACAGAGGCAGAAACAGTTACTATACACACAGATTGTTAACGCGTACGTTGCCTCGATCAAGAACGCATTGACATGATCGAGGAGAATCCGATCGGACTGGACGAAAATCCGAACGAGCGAAACTAACGGACTTCTCGCCGATCATGTCAGTGTGGAACGTGGAGGATGACTCGCCGCTCAGAGAAGGACTGTTGTATGTGCGCTGAGAACGCTGCTGCTTCAGACAGCTACCAAGTCCTACACGGACAGCAATGGAAGGGAAACGATGATGTGGACGTTGGGCGTGCTGAACGTCAATTATTGTCCAGACGTGACCTTGCGAGTAACGCTTCTCTTTCCAGACCTGTCCTTAGCTTGGTAGCGCTGCCCAATGACTGAGGTGCTGGTCGAAGGAAGGAGGGAATTTTTCCGTTTTCTTCAACTGCGGATTCACTACCGAACAATGGAGTTTTCTGCTTCCAGCCCCTGAAACAGGCGTGGCTGTTCAGGCTGATAGAGGCTGTCATGTGGCTGAGCGTCTGAATTCATGCCGTTAACGTAATTCATTTAAACAGGTCTCACCCAGGAATTTTCCAAACCAAATTGAGGTTTTTCCGAACCGGGTTGAGCATTAATGATGAGCATGTTAATAAGACAATTAAGTTTGGGAAATTTACAATGTGATGTGGGAAATTGTCAAATTTGATTCGGAAAATTCTCAATTTGATTTGGGAAATTCTCAACTTGGTTAGGAAAATTTTCATTCTACTTGGAAATATAATTTCTTTAATATTATGTGGACGGAAAAATGATTCGAATTCTGCAAAAGGCCAATTTTCTCTATCACCCTTAGCGAGAACTGAAAAATCGATATTAAATCAGAGAGCTTTAGGATTGGACAACGGAACTGAAAAAGCTACCAGAACTCCGAACTGTCCGGTAAAATACGCGAACTAAAATCGCAAAATATCGATCATTAGAAACATGGTTATTAATAAATTAACTCTAATAGAGATGACAGCAGAATGCACTCAAATGTTATGATCCGCCATATTGAAACCGAATTATTCATCAATGCCATCAGGGAGTATACTCCAGAGTGGCCCTGCAGATTTCGCTACAATAGGTGCCTGAAGTCCCGTGATCGCGGTCACCAAAAGACACCATAATGAACTCCTAAGTTAATTGGGACTCCTCATTTTCATTCCTCCATTGTCCGAAGCCGCAACTAAGTAATGGACCAAACTCTCAATTACAAGAACATAAATCCTTTTTACTTCGAGTATGGAAGTATTGTTATCGTCCTAAAATCGAAAACGGATCGGGGCTTCTGAAAAAACTTTTACTCACGTACTTTTACTCAGAATCGCTTCCTGAAGAAGTGCATGTGTGTCCGTCTGTTGGCATTTACAAAAATGGCCGTAGTTCCCTCAATTCTTGACCTATTTCAAATTCTTTGAACTAGGATGTCTGTCTCAATATCTACGACCTATCACCCTTTAAAACCGATATTCGAATTTTTCGCAGTACTTCCGAAACCCATATGCATAATCGAATTTTGTCAAAAATCTACGTTTCAAAATAAGGAAGTATTCTGTGTTATCTACGCACCACTGGTTTGGGCTAGCGGTCGTAAGTAGAAGATCAATCAACCGAGGCCAAATTCTCAACTTTTTCCAATTTTAGTTTTGATGATTTGTATAATATGACCAAATCCGTCAAACTGAAGATATTGGGTAGACAGAAGTTTTTGTGCTGATTCCAAGGACAAGGAAGGTGTTTCTACTGGTTTCCAAGAGTGGAAAACCAATTTTTTGGCTCTAATAGTTTTCGATTTATGAAGAATTGGGAAGATTTTAAAAACTCAAAAATGTCTACTAAAACAGCAATAAATCCTATGAGGTTGGAGCTACCCCCGTGGTGATAGTCTCATTCGATTCGTCATCGAAAAATCTATAAAAAAATGATGTAAATTTCCTGAAAAACACGAATTTTTTCTCACGTCCGCAGCTGTTTCACAGGTCTTAAAATTAATGTAGGGTTCTGTCGAGACGTTGGGACCAACTGAATATTGAACCTGATTATTGTTGAAAATTTCAAAAATTTACGACACTTCTCAAAATCTTTCTATTGCAGATTTGGATTTTACACCCTTTGAAACGTAAACCAACAAATTTCCAGGGGGTTTTTGAGAGTTTTTTTTCGTGACCGATTACAAAGGTTCATTGCTTAAGAAAAATGAACCAATAACTTGTCGTATTTTGATTTTAGGTGAGTTTCTCGATATTTTTTACCAAAACAGCCTCAAAAGTAGTCAAAATAAGATCAAATCGTGTCCAAATTTCGCTTATAAAAATATGGAAGTATTGTGTGTTAACTATCTACGCACCTCTAAGTAGATTATATCAATTATAGCATTATGGTAATTAATTATAGGATTGCTTTCATTCGGCCTGACTACCCTCAGAAATTAAAAGAACACCAAGTCTACGTTATATCACAAAATGTACGTTCTGCGTATCAAAAGAATGAAGTTATTTTTATCTTGATATATATTATATGGATGGAAAAGAACGAATTGAGATTGCCCGTCTCCGAGGTGGTGGAGTGCCGATCGAAGACCTTGTTCGATCTTACGGATTAGGTGTGGAGGCAGGGGGTTAGAGAAAAAAAGGGAATAAATGAAGAGCAACGTGCATGCTCTCTAAGCGGCCCCTTGAATCAAAAGTAGTCCCTTCAAGAGCCTCCCTGGGATCCAGTAGGAATACCAAAGTTCGGCCCCACTATAACCTTTTCAAGTGATGTGATGCTCGTCGATAAAACTGACTCCTCCCCCCGTCTCTGGGAGGGAAACATTGTTAAGTTGGCTGTTTCTGGGAGAGACAATCTATCTCCCATTCTTATTCCGTCCTTGAGTATCTTGCATTACAATACGTGGATAGCAGATAAGTCCCCGAACAACAATAATCACTATTTTGAAATTCTGCAAAGTATTCTACTCGAGTTTATTATTCAGCATGACTTGAGTTCAATTTAATCTATAAATTATTATAAATAATGTTGTGGTTTTAACGGGTGACCAATTTGACAATGTTGGGAATCTTGAAAAAATGCCCATTTCTTCCAAACCTTTAATCATCAATATGTGAGCAATTTCCAACAGTAACTAACGAGCGGCCGCGAAATTTAACAGAATTTGAACACTGAACAATTATGAACAGTACCTACGTTCTCACGTTTCACGTATGCCATCAAAGGTTCAGGGGAGTGGGGGAAATATTTTTCTTGAGCGATTAAAAAGGTTTACTTTTGAATAACGAACCAAAAGGCTACCAATCAGTGCGTACAGCCCACTGGTTTCCCAATTCCATCATAATCCCCTTAGGTTTAAGAGTGGTATTTATGAAAAGAGGAGGGCCTGCCCCAGAGAGGCTCGAATGCCTGCAAATAAAGCCCACAGAGCTCAGTGGGGTCGTGTGAAAGTTTACCATCAATCAAATAACGCCTCATGGAATTGATTGGGGAACTTAGTTCTGCAGCGTTGTGCCATCATCCTGAACTTAAAAAGCCATAGATTTTCTAATAAAAATAAAAAAAAAAAATCATAAGTATAAACTTATTTTACATCGGGGGCATTGGAGAAAGCTTCATTATTTCCACTTTCTCGTTTCTAAATTAATTTCTAACAAATACTCGTAGTGACAGTGGTATTATACAAATACGTATCGGAGGGACGAGGGCACCTGCTCGTTAGCGAGGGTAGGATGACTGAAACCGCTTTTATTTTGTCAACTTCAACGACGACGTTGCTACATCCTTCGGCGTTGAATTGCTCGTAGCCGCTTCCCATGGTTTCACCCAGACGAACGCAGAGCGAACAAGCAACGAGAGGCTTATATCGACAAAGCTTGCTAAGACTAATGATGACAATTTGTGTCGCCAACATGATGTCGAGAGCGTGGATTCCAAATAAATTATCATCCTTCAGTGTTGACACGCGGTGGGAAAGAGGAAAAAACTGATTTGAGGCCCAGCCCGCGAAAAGACGTGAGTGGCACGATTTTTCACAGTTGTTACTATCCGGCAATAAAGGAACTGCATTGGCCCGAAGGATACTAGAAAAATACGCAACGACGATCGAAAAGTGAAACAGTCATTGACTATTCGGTAGGCAATTATTTTCAATTAAAAAGGTCCCGCGACCGCCCTTTGAGGTTGAATCATGGGGCATTTAAATGGCTGAATCCAATACGGATCGATCCTGGCTGTGGTCCCATCCCCACAATTTTAGTTTGAAATTGAATATTTCTACCGTCGATTTTTCAGGGAAGCGGTAATGTTACGAAGCTCTTTTCAAATCGATGTAACCATGCATGGAAATTGTGGAAATGGGAAAAAGTGAAAATGGCCACAAATGGCACATAGCCACTAAAAAAACGCGTTCAGTTGGCCCTAACGACTACAAAGAACCCTACCTTATTTTAAAACCCGTAAGAGAGCTGTTGGAGTGGGAAAAATTTGTATTTTGTAGTAGAAAACACGTACTTGTTTGTGATTAACAAATCAAAAATTGGTTAGTGAAACCAAAGAATATATCGGTAATGGCTATTGCAGATTTGGATGCAAGTCCTAACTGAAATACACAAATTTTGAAGAGGAGGATAAGAGGAGCTGGAAATGAATTAATTATTTCCCCCTTGGAAATTATGGATAGGTAGCTATAAAAAAGCAGGATAGTGGTCTTAAATTAATAGGTAGTTACCTATTTATTAAGAAAGTCCATGATTAATCACTTTCCACGGTCGTTACCGTAGCTAAGTTATAGAAAAAGACGAATTCATGCCAAAATGCTATAGATTAAACAAAATTCCGCTTTTCAGAAGCATAACAAGGGTTTTTTTGCATTCGAAAAAATGAACCCAAGTGTAGAATTTGCAGAGTTCCTCGGATACACCGATCAATAATATTTTTTATTACAGATTCGGATTCTACACCTTTTGAAAAGTAGTCACCACAGAGATTTCGGGGGGTGTTAGAATTTGTTTAATATGGGTGAACGGGGGACGACGACTCACATTATTTCCGTTGATTTTATTTGCTATAAATATGCTGTAAGCTATTAATAGAATATCCATCCGTTATAGGGACGACTTGTATGCAAACTAACGAACGATCCCCTTTCGAAATCAGCCCCCTCCCCACTCCGCACTCTGCTACAGTCCCCTCGTCTCATCACGAAACAGTGATATGCGATTACCCTCGTTTAATTATCCCACTCTCATGTTTTCGTCCTTTCGGAGCAAACAAAAAAGCCCAATAGCCCACCCTCACATATCTCAGCCCGGTTCGCCTCAACTGCATCCCTTACCTCAGCCACACCCTTCTCTCATCTACGCTACGCCAACAATTAATTCACTCCCCCACTAACATTATTCACATTTCTCGTCACAGTGAGAAACTTCAACGCACAGCGTTTGTTGCTGTTAGTTTATCTGGTTGGCTTTTAATGACATGGCTTTACGTACTTTAGCCATAGTGAGGCGGCGGGAATTCGTGGCTGCCCCGAGCCAAAGTAGGTAGATGAACTCTAAAAATGTCGAAATTTTCGATCCGCAGCCATTTGGGAGAAAGCGTGCGGACGACGGTCGTGCGGGAATGATTTTATTTCATAGTTAGATTTCACGCAGGTAGTCTACCTTGAGCAACGCAAAGCATACTCATATCTGCATTTATCATTGTCGGAGGGTCAATTTTTTTGTTTATTATTCAATAATAAACCACTATGTGGGACCTCCCGCCGTGTACACTTTTTCCCCCAAGCGACTGAGGATTTGTTTTGATGTTTTCAGGAAAACTTAACCTTGTTCAGGGACAGCCTCAATTTTTCAGTCTAATCAACCGATCAGTTTCCAGCGTTTTGAAAAATTCGTAATAACTTAAAAAAAATGGGTGATTTCAAATTCTTTGTTTTTGCGCAAGTGAAGTATTTTATTCGATAGCGTTTTACTTACATGCTAACGAATTCATGCATTAATTCAACAACCATGATCGTTTTGCCTGTTCGGAAATCGGCAGACGCGAGATTGCATTCTGAGTGATAGCTTCGATCGACTCCAAACTTATTTTCTTTCTCGACTACACATTTGGTAAAAGTGTACTAGGTACTTTGAGGACGTCGTAACAGTTGGCCTACTTTGGCCGGGACGGACTCGGAGTCGGTGAACGTCATCTGGTCGTTCGTCGGCAGAGGTTCGCATAACATTTGATATGCACTTACACAGGCGAGGGCGAATGACGTATAAGAAAAATCCCGTATACGCATTGTTCGGCCCAAACGCTTCGGAGGATTATTCCGTTGGGCGATAAAAATGCCACCCTTAGATGTCGCTAGTGGCAGAAACGCGCGTGCATTCATTCTAGATCTGGAGCAGGAAGTTACTCAAGATTTCCAAGAGCTTTTCCACCGGCTATAGTCATAACCTTCGGCATGCGGTTATTTCCGAGGGCCTTTGCACCACCTGGCGATATGACTGGCTATTGAGACGGCCTTATCTTTAATAGCGAAGCCACCCTCAAAGTCCTTCAGCATCCCCTTTCACCCGCAGTAATGTGGGAAATTACCCGCCATTCTTTTTCCTCAGATTCGAGTATACACGTGAGTGCGGAGCTCTGGAGAGAAGTTCTGATCATGCGGTGGTTCGGCAGGTGCGTTTAACTATAAAATTATGTACACGGATTGAGGGGGAGCGCGAACACGGTGAACAGAATGCGCTCTCCTTTTGACAAACGGCCGAGTCATACGCAGGGGCTGCGCGGTAACACGCCCAAGGTTTTCGACCAACCTATTCGCTACCGATAAATTATTTCCTAAACATATGGACGTACCGGCTGGCAAATTTATTTTGAATCGATCAATGCACTTGGAGCGGATTCACAAGTGCGCGTCTTCGTGCGGCACGGAAAAGTCCAGAAAACACCATTTGAACACCATGTTTACCATGATTACGATTGAATGTCACCCTATCTCCCCCGAACACGGAATCATATACCTTCTCATAAACATATGATTACAATAATTGTTCAATATCCTCTAATTTTCTAGGGCGTCTGGGCCCTCCCGAGAAGGCTCTCAGGTAAAAAGGCATTGTCCCTATGAGACCGCGCCAACGGGTATAACTGTCTTGTTTAATTATTCTTTTTTTTCTTTTTATACCTATTTATTCACCATTGTGAAAACGTACTGTTTATGCATCATTAAATTCACCATTGACAATTACCCCACAAATGATTTTGTATCGGCAAATAAAAGCATCTATCTACTCTCGATCTATTCATCAAAATAGTAAGATTCCGATGAAATGTGTTTGCATGTTTTCTATTTGCATGCAAACGTTGACTCCTACAATATGATGATAAACCTACCCACTCCAACTATTTGAACGTTATTTACTGTGATATTCAGATAAATAATGTGCCCTTACATGTCAATAATCTACTTAGCAGCGTTTATTTTTTGGTATTTATGGAAACTCTGTGAACGCGAATCAAGGTGTAACAAGAGGGTATACATACATGTTGGTCATAAAGTTGCCATGTTCATAGACCACAATAGAATTATTCCTAACTCTATTCTGACCGTATTCTTACCAATTCGCGGATTTTTACGAGCGAATTTAATTGTAAGGATACCCCATCTGATGAATACCTACCCCATCTCGGAAATCTTCATTGACCAAAACTTTCATCTGACTGGAAATTGTAGGTATTCAACACCCGGGGGTAAATTTTGAAAATGTTTTCTACAGACTAACCTAGCTGCCTCTATCATTGAAAAACTGCGTATTGCTTATTGTCTGGCAGCCAGATTGCTGCTTATTTCCATCGATCACCGTAAACAAGCTTTGGATAACTGAAGTGAGTTTGTTGTTTCCCTACTGGTAACGAAAAAGCTTGTGTTTACAATTCATACACGCGCTCAATTTCACCACGGCTGTTGACACGAAATAACAAGATTTTTACTACAGCAACAACTGCGTATATTGTAGGGATGGGATATCGGAAGAAAAATGTCGATATCGGTATCAAATGATACATCAATTAAAAATATCGATATCCGATATATATCGGAAGAAAAATATCGATATCCGATATTATCGGACAAAAATATCGGAACATTATCTTCAGTTTTGATCATCGAACTATTCAGGTTAACTCTTTCACGTTAAATGGCAGAATAATCTTCAATACTTTTATGTGGGGCTGCTATGATCAGATTAAATATCAACTGTGAATATAGTATAAACTAAATGAACCTATAAAGTTTATAGGGTCTAAAAGTGTGAGCAAGTTGAATAGAGCAGCTTGCTGGTTAAAGAAGAAGAAGTACAGACAGAAATCAGAATCTGATACAACAACTAGCCCTCTCTACCTACATCACAACCTTTGACTATACACATCATGTGTCAAAGATCACAACCCTATCCTCACTCTTTGTCCACTGCTATAAGGGAGGTAAAAAAAGCTTTGGCAGCAACTCATTCGCCAAAAAGTGGTGAAAGTTCAGAATCTGGAGATGGAGGATCTTCTCCATCGAAAACGGATATACGAATACTGATACGATATTTACATACGGATTTATACTTACCTGTTTACATTAATAAAATCTGCAAAATCAAGCTCACATTCATTGATTTTTTTTGCTCACCTGTTCATTATTTAATACTTGCGCTAGCTACCCAATTCATTTCTCAGTTGAGTGTTTAAAAACCGATAATATCGCAAGGAAAATATCGATATTCCGATATTATCGATATCGATATCCCATCCCTAGTAGATTGGCCTGGCACTTATGTTGAAAACACATGAAAATCTGTTTTTGTGTGTTGATGAAAAATACTATTATGGAGAACGGTCGGAATCTGGGCACTCATCAACTCTTTATTCCTGAAGTATTTAGGATAGTTATAGGTATCACTTATCCTTCTCAGGCGACAGATGCTCGAACTTCCCTGGGACGACGCACTGATTCTCAGACTGCAGCCAATATTTTCGCTCAATTTACCCGATTTTCACGGTTATTATCATTTAATTTTCAACATAGAGGGTTATATAGAGGGTTCATCAAAATATCAACAAACTTCATTCCATCCGTGAATTCAAATCAATTTTTTTTTTTGTTCCTCCATCTTCCATCCTTGAAAACGAATCATTTTTAGGTCTGAAGCGACACACCGCCTGTCCGTTGAGCCCTATAGATTTGCTTTGACGGAACGGCGTCTGTTACCCAGAAATTTTCTCTCTCTGCCTCTCCTGAAGCAAATAGACCGAAGATTGCATTTTCTCGCCTACCTTGGGAGTACCTTGCTGGTATTCTCAGTAGGTACGAGAAAGCCAGACCCCACCTCAACCCACCCTAGGAAGGGGAAGTGAAAATAAAGGGGCCACCCGACTAAGGCGAGCGTCACCTCACAAAAGTAAGACGGTTGGTATCATGATACCTGAGCCTGCAGGCCTGTAAAACAATCTTTCAATTATTGTTGTAAATTCGCTAGAACGAAGTAATTTCAAGATCTGGTTTGCTGAGCCAACAGCTCAATTTGAGTGTATTCAAATGATGTTATGTCCCCTCAATTTATTCGTATAATCTTTCAAATTTTATATTTTAGAGCCCCAAAAATTATCTGCACCCGATTCACTCAAAAATAATAAAGTAGGTGATAACTTTTTAAAGAATAATTCCAGGTGATAGCCATTTAAAGCAAGTGTTTGTCTTTAAAAACGAATTCCATAAGAAAGTCAAGAAGTATTCGGAAAGCTTCATAAGGAACATTGCTCGGATGATAATTTATTGGTCAAAATTCGATGAACTCGTAATTTGCAATTTTAATAGCTATCACCCTTCCAAATGAAGGGAGGTTACTCAATTGGCTACGTAACTCGACAAGTAACGTTTCGTATCGCTGACAAATAGTACCTATCCGTGGTCTGCATTAGTATGAAAATAGGACTACTTAATTAAATTGCGTCTTGCTTGGTAATTGCGAGGCTGCTGGACTATAAAAAAAAACGAAAGTCACTATTTTGAAGTTCGCGATTCTTTCAGGATTCAAGAAGAATGACTACTGTAGGTAGCCTATTGAGACACTACTCACCACAGCGCACCTAGCTCATGGAAATGGCAGTTTTCGACCAAATTCTACCCTAACACCTCCAGCCTTTCAAAAAAAGTGCCAAGATAAAAAAATTGGAATTTTTTTAGAACAAATTTATTAATTTCATATTCAATGGCTCGGTCCCATTTCTCTCTCACAGAGCAATGTTTAAGACTGACGTAAAACTATTGACTATCGCTTGACAAATATAACGCGACGAATATTACGACTCAGAGGACTCAATCCCTCCAGAAACACATCGAAATTAAACGGGAATGCTGTAAAGAATCTGTATTTCCTTAAAAATTGACGCTCAGAAAATTCTTGATACAATTTAATCTTCTAGTTCTCTTAATGCCCTGGAATCTAATACCTACCACATGCAGCAAAACAAAACTGCAACTTAGCTGTAAGTACCCTCCCATCATCTCCTCCAATTGTTTCTAAGATTGTAACAATATGAAAATAATGAAACAGGTACCTGACTATTCATTGAAATTCTCAATATGCTAGGACTGCGAGGCATGAATTTCATCAATGAGAACAATGACATGTGACCGAACCAATAATGATGTTGAGTTCGACCCTCAAGTTGTTTTGGTTCGTGGTACAAAAACAAACCCGTTGCAATCGCTCATGGAAACCTTTCTCTTAATTTTCATGGGTTTCGTTTTAAAAGGATGAACAAATCCGGATCCGCAACGAAAAAATTTTCGCCCGATCGCCGGCAAAACGATTCTCGAGCAACCTGAATACATTTTAAATAAAAACGCGGGGAGTTGAAAATAACCCCCCGGGTATGAACTAGCGGGGGCCAGCTCAGATCGACTAGTGTGTCATTTTTCATTTCTTCGAGAACAATGTCAGATTGAATTTAACACCGTTGCGTCCACTCGAATGGCATGTGACAAATGAAGAGCTCGTTTTTTTCACTCGTGTTGCAATGCATGGTGGCAAAGGACGAGGCAATTTTATGTTTTTTTGTACGTAGCACCTATGCCGCAGGGCGGATACCAATAAATTGAATGTGGCGATGGTCAGGCAGCAGCCGAGAATTGCTGCGTTGGCCAGACTGGTGATTAAAACGATCCAACGGCTTCGCGAAGCTGACACGAGTCGACTGATAACATTGGTAATCTAGTTGATTGATGTTGCTGGCTCAAGGCTCTCATGGGACCAATCTGTTAGGCATAGCCACTCAGTAAATTTTCAGCATGACAGCTGAAAATTTAGATGGGTGATGATGCAACGCATTATGCTAAGTGCGTTGGAAACGCATCGTTCTTCGAGTATACGGCTGCAACTTGTTGGCCGGTTTTATACACCATTGTGATCGCCTGAAAAAACTGAATAGCACACAATACTTCCATATTTTGAAACGTAAAATTGTGACACAATTTGATCATATTTTGGCTGCTCTTAAGGGTGTTTAGGTCAAAAATATAAAAAAATTCACTTTTAAAATTTGCCCAAAATAAAAGTACGCCACATTATCGGAATGTAAACAATATCCACATATTCTTCAAGGTAAAACAAAGATTTTAAGACCAAGAACGCTCAATTCGGTTCATTTGTGTGGCCGGAAAAAAATAAAATAGAAAACACTAAAAATTCAAGTATATCGGAAGTACTGCGCGTTATCCAAATTTCAATTAAACAGGGTGTTAGGTCTTGCCGAGACAAACATTTCAGTTCAAGAAATTTGAACAAAGGTTGAGAATTGAGGGAGTTATGGTCATTTTTGTAAATGACCACAGACGGACAAACGGACCCACGGACACACAGACACTTGTTCAGGAAGTGATTCTGAGTAAATGTGTATAAGAAAAAGTTTTTTTCTGAAGCTCCGTTCCGATTCTCGATTTTAGGACGATCACAATATTTCCATTTATTCTGTAAATATGGAAGTAAAAACGGTTTGAAATAAGCGTATCGAATTCTCTACAACTTCTTCCTTTAACACTTTCCGCTAAGACGAAGGTTAACTTGAGTAATTGCCGCGAGAAGTGGACAGAAGGTCGAAAGTTCACAATTTTGAAATGTTTGCCCTTTTTCGCTGGTCCGTAGCTCCGAAACTATTGACTCAACAAACAAACGTCATTGGATCAATTTTGCTGGGAATGTATTGCTCTGAAAGGTTTTCAGGTACTTAGTTCTGAAAATTGAAAAATGCATCGGGAAGCAAGTACAGGTGAATAACCAAAAAAAGTTCAAAAATGGCTTGGTTTTCTTATGATTGCGGAGAAACCAAGCTGAATCGGAATACGACAATTTGGATTATTCACCGGCTAATTGAAACAAACAACATATCTAACATCTAGGACCACCGAAATTCTTGAAGAGCAGGTCCAGTTGTTTGATCAATATTTAATCTAATTGACTGGACTGACGAGGCCGCAATTTGAATAGGGCAACCGCTCAGAAATTGCCGACTAGCATTTTCGTTCCCAGAATGGACTTAATTTTTATACCCTACGGTCAAACTGTATCCTGAAATTAATAGCGTTTCTTAGGTTCCGCTCCCATACAACGTGGAACAGGCTCCAAGGAAGAATTCTTGAGTTTTGACTCCTCCTGTGTTTACATACGAGAATGCGTCGGAGTCAGTTGACCAGCTCTGGAACTGGGCCGAGCTATTTGAAGCTAACTTGTGGCAGGCTAAGCTCCAGCCGAAACCTGGTATTGAAACGGAGTCTATCAAAAGTGAAGGTTAGTTCTGATTCCGAGGATCAGCTAAGCCGCAGTTCGAGCGTCGGTTGGAGCAATCGGTCATTAGTTCCCTTATAATTTCAAGGATAGCATTTCTCGTGTCAAATTTGTTTTATGGTTGATTCCCAAAAAAACAGTTGATTGAAAAAATTATGAGATACTCCATGGATGATACACTCGAAAACATACTGTCACGCGAAACACACCTTCTTCATCCAAAGCCACAAATCAGCTGGCTTCTAGTGGAAAGGGGATGGGGTAGTGGGTCGACCAGGGTTGCCAACTCCTTTCTCCCATCAAAATATCCCGACATGGGAAATGTGTACCGTTCTTCCTAAAAAGTCCACGGTTGTTACACAGAAACGAAACACTGACTTTGTGAGATCACTGACAGCACACTGCGCGGGTTTTTGAGCTGAAATCCTCAACACACACTCCATCACAATCTCTTACCACAAAACAGTCGCCTTTTTGTTTCTAGCATGTCATAGGACATTCCAGGAATTTTCTAAGTTAGAAAATCGTGGGCGGGGACAGCCATGGAGCGTTACACAATTAGTAGGTATGTTTGCGTTGGGTATCACCCTGAACCAACAGGTAGCGTTCTTATTTCATGGTAAACAAACAGAACACACATATTATTTACTGGAAAAAAATTCAAACATGTCTGAGTAGGGTGTTATTGCCCAGGGACAAGAAATTGACAATTATTTGGGAATCAACCTTATCTTACCACGGTCCGAACGAAAAATACTTGTGAGGCATTCCTCAAATTATTGTGCGAGGAAGGGCGACGAAACAGCCGGGCTGGCTTGAGCCGTTCCATCGGCGAGATTCACTGCCCGGAGGCGTATTTGCATATCAATAAAGCGATATAATCAATTATACGCTTACCGATCGAGTTAAATCATCGGATCAAAGAAGCTTTCACGGGCCGGAGTCTCCGGCCGGCTGACGGGTATCGCCCCTATCGACACAATTGGACGATCGCGGAGTCCGTTCCGCCGCCGATATATTAGGGTGTGATATATCGTAGTCGCCTGGCCCCCTTCTGTTCTTGGAATCTGATTCTGCATCGCGGACGACGGACACGACAAACGCATTCGCCGACCTATTCAGTGCCGGTGCTATGGTAAACAGACCACTAGTCCGGGCTCTCCTGCTTAGCATTTGACTGGTACGCGTCGGTCGGCGTTGCCTGATTGAATGGCCGGCCGGCCTCTTGAAATGGCGCCGGTATGTGCGGATAACGGCCGACAATGCGGCCATCTTTCATGTCGGCTCAATTGCGCAATTATTGCGCCGATTTATCTCGTTCCTGTCGGATTTGCTAGTTTTTAAAAGAATTCCGTTCAATTCAAAGCCTTGTTTTCGACGTTTTTTCTTTCGTTTTTATCTTGTTTTTTAGGTTATCGTTTTCTTTATTGACAACTATTACTTCCATATTTAGAGTAAATGGAAGTAGGTATTGGAATCGTCCTTAAATCGAGAGTTGGAACGGAGCTTCAGAAAAAACTTTTTCTTATACACATTTACTCAGAATCACTTCCTGAACAAGTGTCTGTGTGTCCGTGTGTCTGTGTGTCCGTCTGTCCGTCTGTGGTCATTTACAAAAATGGCCATAACTCCCTCATTTCTCAACATTTTTTCAAATTTCTTGACCTGAAATGTTTGTCTCGGCAAGACCTAACCCCCTGTTTAATCGAAATTCGGATAACGCACAGTACTTCCGATATATTTGCATTTTTAGTGTTATCTATTTTATTTTTTTCCGGCCACAAAAATGAACCGAATTGAGCGTTCTTGGTCTTAAAATCTTTGTTTTACCTTGCAGAATATGTGGATATTTTTTACATTCCGAAAATGTGGCGTTTTTTCATTTTGGGTGAATTTTAAAATTTTAATAGTGAATTTTTTGATATTTTTGGCCTAAACACCTTTAAAAGCAGTCAAAATATGATCAAATTGTTTCACAATTTTACGTTTAAAAATATGGAAGTATTGTGTGTTATCTACGCACCACTGGTTTTTTATTCATTCCAGCTCCTGGTGATTGTTATTGTTCCTTTTTTTTCAACTTTCGTTCAGATTTTCTAGGCTTGATGAAAGATGGTTCATCATTGAGAAACTCCTGTGTTTCTGTATAGGCTCTAATTTGAAATTGAAGAGTACCTATTGGTCTGAAGATAGAAGTAGTCTGAAAAATACAGAAAAATAGAGTGAGTGTTAAGAAAATTTCTGGCCGAATCCCGACTATATTCACGAAGAAGAATAAAAAAGGTCGACGAGCCATCGCAAAAAACTAATGCGCTTTATTCGGCGGATAGTAGGCTGTCCCTCTGATGCAAAGTTTCAGACCAGAGCTTCACTAATGGACGGTTTTGGCCTGTACGTAACCAAGCACGCACATTTTAGCACCCCATTCAATTGTTTGGAAGCGCCGCCACGCAATTGCGTGTGTCGGGTCGTCCACAATCTCATCAACGCAAGGTCGGCCCTCCCGCACAATTGTTGCCATCGGAGGTTGTCTCCCCCTTATTTCCCGAGGTAAATGATTGCCTTAATAAACCTGAGCAGCCTTTAAAGGTCTTTCCCGAGGTCTGCGGTGTCACCTTAGCCGGATTAACGTGTCCATGTGGCGGTATAACATGTTCTTATACGTTGTTACGGTTTGGTATGAATCCTATCACTGCGAAATTACAAGGGTCAAGTCGTAGCTGGCCCTGGAAGAATAAGGATAGTGATGGGCGAGACCTATCGATATGAGTATGGTATCGAATATCTTCTTTCAATACCAAGTACATTTGGTATCGAATATTTTGCTTCGATACTAGTGTAGGTATCGAGTATTTTTCCCGACAGAAAAAGTACTCAAATGGATAGTCTCAAAATTACCAACCTTCTTTATTTATACTAACTAATAAAATTTACAAAAAGAACCGACTTTCGCCAGCTTTGGTTGACAAATTGACATTCCTGCTTGGAGTAGGGAAGCAGTTCTGGGACTTGACTGAGTGAATGACACCTTTGATGTCAAGTTTTCCTCCCCATCTCCATTTGTTTGATCTTATAAATAACGTTTACACATAGAAATGACCTGTTAACCTTGTTGAAAAGTAGTATAACTTTTAAGTTATATAGGGCTTAATAGTGTTTTTTTAATCTGTTATTTCCATTTTTTCAACATTTAATTCGGTGCTTGAAATGAAAAAGTACTCATTTGATTCGATACTTACTCTTCAGTATCGAATATTTTCTTTCGATATCTGAGAAGTATCAAATATTTGTTTCGATACTAGTATCGAGTATAGGTATCGAATAATTTGTGGTATCGCCCATCACTAAATAAGGACCTATAAAATGGCCTTATTGGTGAGTAACGAAAATATCCTGTTGGTCGAACTGATCGAATCACTTCTAATAAACTAACAACCAACGTTTAATCAATCCATTAATTTAGGTATTTTAGTATGCAAAATAAAAGACCGCCAAATTCGGTCTTCAGGCCCAACAGAGACCAACTCAACAAAATGACGACGATACAAAATGGGGACAAACCACAATTGCTCACATAGAAAGTTTCAAAATCAACAACACTCCAACTCGAAACCCAAATTCGTTTATGCCTAGGTCAAAAATATGTTGATACCCTGATTCCATATTTTGTTTGGTCAAAAACATTTTAATTTCGAATTCCATTCGTGAAATATAAATGTACGAGTTCTCTATTCAGCATTTCCTTATGGAACAAAAGAAAATATATCATTTCTTTCGTCAGGGTAAATGCCTAAATTAAGTCAATGAAATATTTTAATAAAAATAACAATCAACACGTCAACCATCTTTTCCTAAGGGTGGGTTCATCAATTCAGTTTGATTATCGAATAAAGATTATTCTCCGAGTATGTAGTTCCTTGTAAAGGCAGGGTGAGAATTTCAGTTGTAATATACCTACCCGTGTTCAATTTCATTCGGAGAATAAATGAAATTCGATGAAATAATTAAATTAATGAACCCACCCTAAAATGTATAATATTTGTACGCTTGTCAATTTCCAAATGAGTGGGAACTGTAGGTATTTCGAACAATATGTTGGCGTTTTAACGAGGACTGCTCGCCAACTGTTGGCGTTTATCTAGATGCCCTTCCTCTTCTGTTAATGATTTTCATCAATTAATTTCCAATTGGCGTAAAAAACCCAGTCTATTTCAATCTGTTGATATCGCAATTTATTAATCGGTAGGTTGATATATAACATTAAAATTTAATTAAAATGTTAACATTTAACACTTAAACTTTAGCACTTAAACATTAAAATTTAATTGAAATGTGAACATTTAACACTTTAACATTTAATGTTTTCTAAATGTTTGAAATGTTTACAGAAAAATTTTCTGTTGGTACAAGAATACCGTTTTGATAGTGCGAATTCTTGACCCTGATATTTTTAAATACTTCAAATTGGTATAACCCTTAAGGGTGTACAGTTCATGAAACATGTTGAGCTAACCATAACATTTTTTGCAGGTGAGATTCACGCTCGCATTTCCTAGTCGAAGGGCCGAGTCGATTGGTGAGTCATATCATTGCTTCATTCACGATGGAGAGATTGCATGATTTACGATCATGAATTTTCTCATCTGCGTAGGGTAAAGACACCAGTGTTTGACACCTTAAGGAAAAATTTGACTTTGGATATGCATTAAGGGGGTTTCTCCTCACTTAAAAAGTTTTCTTCTGTCTCATTGGATGCACCAGATTATCAAGAATCATTTCAAATTCAGAAATTGCCCAAAAACTCAAGGTTTAGGTTACAAAAACCAGTTTTACGAAAACAAGATTTTGCGCCAGTGTATGACAGCTCAATTTTGAAAATCGCCAATGATTGACAGGAGTTTGAACCAGTGTTTGACACATAGTATTAGGCTTGTACTTTCTCGAATTTTGTGTATTCATGAAAATAAATAGAATGAATAGAAATTTGATCGAAACGAATTGAATACATTATGAAGGATAGATATGTGACCTTTTGATCGAAAAGCCGCACTTTGCGCTTCAAATAACATAGGATTTTTTCCATTTTGCATGCTAAGGATTAGAGGGACCGTTCGTACTCATCTGGACGATTCGAAAAATGCGCAAAAACGTGTTTCTCCCAAAAGTGGATATGTTCCCTTCTGATAGATCACTCTTCAATTACTGGGTCCAAGTCAATTACTGGCGCCTTCACCCTAAACGTTTTTTTTGCCTCCTGAAAAGTTTTCAAAAATACGCTGACAGTTTACTATGACGGTCGATATGGAGTCGCCTCGAAAAGCTCGTGACGCGAATATCCCTACTTTCAAAAAAATCCCTACTTTCGGAGAATCGCCCGGGATCTCTCAGCCGCCCCCTTCACCCCCCAGATGAAAGATAAGGGCGGTGAAAAATTGGGACAGGAACGCCGGTAATCAGGGCGTATCTTTCTCAACCCACTTCTTGCGAGGCGTCAACTCGGCCCGACGGCGGGAAGTCAGCCTCGCTCACCGCCAAGGTGACCTACTCGTTTCCGTCTCCGTCACTCCCGCTGACACGGGCCGCCGCCCCTTTCGCTCGGTCACCGTAATCGGCACCTCTCCGTTTTCCGCTGCGCTGTCTTTCTTCGAATGCGGAACTTCGCACGGCTTTCCACCGGCCGCTCCGCTATTTTCATTTCCACCCATTTTTCCTCGTTTTCTTTGGCCGGGGTGATTTATTTTTCCCATTGTATTTCCCTTCCATGGCGATCATCGGGAAATAAATTATTGTCCCCCCCCCGTGCGTGTGTCGGTTCTGAAAGGTTTTCCGGGAAGAGGCAGGACGAGACGCGAGTCCGCGTGAATTTAACGCCGGTAATTCCGAATATTTTTGGATTTTTTTCTTCCATTCTAGATATATTAAGATATTTTAATGAAATTCGGGTCGAACGGCCTTATATTGTAAAATGTTCTCCGGCTCGACTCATCGAATTCTCAGTCTACATTTCCATGAAACTACTTATTCGGCGTATAATCTTAATTCGATAATTAAACTGAACCGATGAACCCTTAGGAAATGATGTGGGCTCATTAAACGTCGGTTGTTAGCTGATTAAAAATGATTTGATCAGTTTAGGCCAACATGATGTCTCCATCATTGATCAATGAGGCCATTTTATAGGTCCTCATGCTTCCAGGGGCCAGCTGCGATTTCAACCTTGCAATTTCGCAGCGATAGGATTCATACCAAACCGTAACAACGTATAAGAAGGTGTTATGGACACGTTAATCCGGCTAAGGTGACACCGCAGACCTCGGGAAAGACCTTCAAAGGCCAATCAGGTTTATCAAGGCAATCGTTAAACCTCGGAAAATAAGGGGAAGGCGAACAAATGCGTTGATGAGACGCTGGTAGTTCCACGTATTTTTGATACGTAAGTTTTTTTTTCTCTGTTCCGGATATAACGGCCGTGATTTTAATGAAATTCGGGTTAAACGGCCTAATATTGTAAAATGTTCTTCTCTCGGCGAAAGTTCCCTCCCTAATTGATAGGATGGGATGATTTTTCAACGAAAACGACGCCGCCCGCCGGGAAAATCGTCCAAGTTTTCCCGGCTCCGCCCGGCGGAACGAGATGTCGCACGTACGGGGGGAGGAGCCCCGTTCCGCAATATACCTGCACTCCGCCTTCCTCGTCCCTCCGCAACGCTTTAAACTTTATACTTAAAACTTGGCCCCCTCGGAAGCCGAACAAAGTCCGGAAAAGTGAAGAGGACGGCGGTCGTTTGGCGGCCGGAAAATGGTGTTTTTCAGGAAAGCCGGCCCGCCGAGCGGTTGTAGCGCCGCTTCCCCGGGGAGGAAATTAATCTGACCGTATAATGAAAATCTAAGGAACGAACTTGAGAGCTTTTGAACGTATCCTCGCCAACTTAGAATCTCAAGCGCCTCTCGCGATTTTCTACTTTATGACCCCACGAGGGAATGTAAGCACGCGTCATAAAGGCCGTGTAACTGCTTTAAAAGTGCCCACTTCCCCTCCGCTCGCCTTCCATTCCGCGCGGCGATTTTCTCGCCATCTTCTCGCCGGCGAGGGCCACTTAGCCGCTCAGCTACCCCCGACCCCCTCCCCTGCACCCCTCCATCCACCCCGCACCCCTACCTCCACCCCTCCCTCCAACCCTGTTTTCCACCATTCCGCCGACTCATGATTTGAATCGACCAGCCTGTTGAGAAACCCTGTTGTGCGTAGATTGATAACGCAGGTTTACAGAAAAAGGTCACTATCGAGCGCCGCAGAAAAACCATCAATCCTTGAAGTTTTTAGAAAGCCAACTTCGAATCCTACCCCCGTTTTTGGTGCATTATTACCAGAAATCATATACCTACCAGGCGAGCAGTCATGTCAATTTTTTCTACATTTTTTACGACACCCCCTGAAAATTTATTCTTCCACGTTTAGAGGGTCTAGAACACCAATCAGATTTGTTGAAAATTGTTGAGGATCGACCCGTTATTCAATTTCGGAAGTCAAATATCAGGGTTACCTACCTAAAGGTTTTTACACTATTACTGTCGATATGAAATGAACGCAATTTATTTAATCCTATCGATTAAGGACATTGTAAGTACGCTTGGAATCTAAATGGTAAATAACAATTTTGATGCACGCATAAGTAATAGTAAATTGCGTCGAAAGGTGTCATTTTTCAGACCCTCATACGTCCGATTCCTCGGTTTTTCAAGTTTTATACCCCACACTTCAAAGGACAAAATTTCAATCGCCTAAGAAAGTCGCAGGTTGTATTCATTAACTCTGCCTACTTCAATCAACTTATCAATTTCATCAACGTATGTCTACTGAAGGGAATTCAAAATTTTACATTATAAATAAGTTGCAATTTATCATGTACAGTCATTTTTGTAGTTTTTATTCAGACATTAGGTAGTAAATGATGCCACAATACTTCCACATTTGAAAACGTAAAAATGTGACACAATTTGATCTTATTTTGACTGCTTTTAAGAGTGTTCAGGTTAAAAAAAATTTTTATATAGGTATATAATTTTTTTTATATAATTTTTTTTTTATATTTAATATAAAAAACTCACTATGCAAATGTTAAAATTTGCCCGAAATAAATATACGCCACATTATCGGAATATGACACATATCCGCATATTTTGCAAGGTAAAACAATGATTTTAAGACCAAGAACGCTCAATTCGGTTTATTTTTGTGGCCGGAAAAAATAAAATAGAAAACACTAAAAATGCTAATATATCCGAAGTACTGTGCGTTATCCAAATTCCGATTAAACAGGGTGTTAGGTCTTGCCGAAACAAACATTTCAGTTCAAGAAATTTGAAAAAAGGTTAAGAAATGAGGGAGTTATGGCCATTTTTGTAAATGACCACAGACGGACAGACGGACAGACGGACTAACGGACACACGGACACACAGACACTTGTTCAGGAAGTGATTCTGAGTAAATGTGTAGGTATAAGAAAAAGTTTTTTCTGAAGCTCCGTTCCGATTCTCGATTTTAGGACGATCACAATACTTCCATTTACTCTATAAATATGGAAGTAAAAATGAATATATTTTAATGAAATTTTCAGGATATGTTCAAAATTCAATCCTTAAGTTTGGAACAAGGTTTCGAACTGTTTTCTCTTTCGGTCAAGTTTCAGTCTTAGTTTCAGTTCCAGTTTCAGTTCAAGTTTGAGTTTCGGTTTAAATTTGAGTTTCATTTTCTAGAATAAGAGTTTTTTATTCAATTTATTTCAGTAGACAATTTCTAGTTCATACTTCTTAAGAAATGAGCCTCTGTAATCGGTCAGGAAAAAAAATTTAACACCCCCTGAAAGTTCGTTGGTTTACTTTTCAAGGGGTGCCATCCGGGGGTTTTCAGAGGGAAAAAGTTGTCGTAAATTTTTGAAATTTTCACCAAAAATCAGGTTTTGTATCTAGTTGGTCCTAACGACTCGACAGAATCCTACCTTAATTTTATGGCCAGTAAAACAGCTGTTGAAAGGGGAATAAAATTCGTGTTTTACTGGAAATTCGCAACATAGGCATGTGAGGCATAATTTTCTATAGAATTTTCTATGCTGAATCGAATGAGACCATAGCCACGGCGGTAGCTTCAACCGTTCAGGAAATATTGCAGTTTTAGTGAAACATTTTTGAGATTTTTTAAAATTTCTACAATTCGTAATAACTCGAAAACGACTACAGCCACAAAATTTGTTTTCCACTCGTTGGGATTCCCTCAAAAACGTCTGTCCACCCAGTATCTTCAATTTAAAGAATTCGGTCGTATTACACAAATCTGCGATTTGTCTGGAGCGATCGCTAGAGAAACTATGGTTTGCTATCGAATAGCGGACCGAAACTGAACCGGGTTTCGAACGTGTTCCGTCGGCAACACTTCATGTTAACGACCCCGGTTTTATTTTCCGGAGCTAGGAATTACGGCCCGGTGCCTCGTCAGCCCAGAAGAAACAACGTCTCCAAAGGAAATTTGTTTTTGGGCGCTGAACAGAGCTTTATGCCTGTCTGCCGGCCCCCTTCAAAGCCCATTCACCAGCAGCAAGCCGGCAGCAATTTACTTGCTGGCTACTAATTGAAAAGGACGGACTTTTTCTCCTTTTACCTCATTCGACTCACTCAAGGTTTCCCGACTTGTTAAGAAAATAGCGGCGCCATTCATTTCGCGCTTTTTTTGCGCCAACGGAGATTTCCGTTTGTCTGGGGGTGAAAAAACTCGCCGACGACTCGAATTCAAAAAGCTCTGCCGAGCCGTGTATTCCGAAATTTGCGCCACATCACGTTCTGGGAAAACTTATACGACCGCCTCGGAAAACGTTCGCTCGAGCCATTTAGCGCCGGTGAATGAGTCGAAAACATGGTCGGAAATGAACGCGGAAAACTGGCCGAAGCGACACCGGAAAATCGGAATTCGAAGAAAACTCACGCACTGGGGTATTTCATTCACTGGATATCGCGGACGACCTCCAACCGAAATCAATTTGACCTCAATCCTACGGGTGGCAATTGAATTTCGACTGTTTTGGATTAATATTCAATAATAAACCGCAGTGATCACCCAAGAAGAAAATTTTTCAAACCAGCCATGAAAATTGATCAATACTACCTTACCCGCCGACACTTGATCTAAAAAACTGGGCGGATCGACACCGGAAATTCGAAATTCGAAGAAAAATCCTGCACTTACTCGATATCACGGACCACCTGCAACCGCGACCTATTTGAACTCAATCCAATGGATGGCAAACCAATTTGACTTTTGAATTATTCAATAATAAACCGCAGTGATCAACCAAATAGGAAATTATTCTAACCAGCCGTGAAATTTGATCGGTACTACCTAACCAAAATAAATCCAAGAAAACTGCGAAAAAACGAGATTTTGGCCGTATAACAGCCCTCGAAATTGACCCTGGTGACGAGAATCTCAAAAAAACGCCAAATTTCACGGTTTTTAGTCAATTTTTTTTAATTAGGTACCAAAATTAGTCTTTAAACCAGTTTTCGATCACTAAAACCCAATTAATTTTGACTTAGAGGGAGTGAAAAATGTGTAAAAACCTTCAAGGAATCCAACGAGCTCAAAAAATTCAAAATCGGTTCAGTAGAATTCCCTCAAATCGGCAAAAACGCGAAAAAGGAGACAACGCGCCAAGAAATTCAAGCCAAACCGATTTAAAAACAAAGTTTTCAAAATTTTCCGGGAAAACGTTCCTATTATATGGTAAATCAAGCGAGAAACCCGGGAAAAATACTCGAAAAATTCTAAACCCACTGCATCACCTTCGAAATTGAGTTTTTGTGTTTTTTCAAAAAATACTCATACCAGATTTGACCCCTTCACCTTTTCCGATCGGATTGCCCGGACAATATGGCTCAAGTTGGAGCAAATCACAGCTTTCAAGACCATTTTCGTTAAAATCTAATCAGCGGTTCGATACGATGTGGCTGGACGAAATTTTTGGCCGAAATTTCGTCCAGCCACTTCGTATTGAACCGCTGATCCGATTTCGACGCGGTTGGTCCTAAAAGTTGTGGTTTGTTCCAACTCGATGCATATTGTCAGGGGAATCCGATCAAAAAAGGTTGAGGGGTCGAAAACCCGAAAAACCTGTTTTTGAGATCATGGCTTTTTTGACATTCAAGCGTTTTTTATTACTTGTGAGTGTGTTTAGCGGGTTCTCGCACCCGAGGTGCTCAACTAGAATAAATTTGCCAGATTTTGGTTTTTACAGAGTAAATGGAAGTATTGGAATCGTCCTAAAATCGAGAATCGGAACGGAGCATCAGAAAACACTTTTTCTTACACACATTTACTCAGAATCACTGCCCGAACAAGTGTCTGTGTGTCCAAAAATGGCCGTAGCTCCCTCAATTCTCAACCTTTTTCCAAATTTTTTGAACTGAAATGTTTGTCTCGGCGAGACCTAACATCCTGTCAATTTGAATAACTCACAGTACTTCCGATATATTTGCATTTTTAGTGTTTTCTATTTTATGTTTTCCAACCACAAAAATCAACCGATTTGAGCGTTCTTGGTCTTAAAATCTTTGTTTAACCTTGCAGAATATGTGAATATTTTTCGTATTCCAATAAATTGGCATATTTTTATTTTGGGCGAATTTCAACATTTGGATAGTAAATTTGTTGATATTTTCGACTTAAACACCCTTAAAAGCAGTCAAAATATGATCAAATTGTGTCACAATTTTACGTTTCAAAATATGGAAGTATTGTGTGTTATCTACGCACCACTGGTTTTAAGTGATCACAGACGGACAATTACTAAGTAATTGAACTTAGTTTGTACTTATAAGTCCTATACTTCCAATCGCTCCGTATTTTTACAGTATTTATGGAACTAAAAAACCGTGAGGAAGCCACCCCCGGCATTTTGAAAACTGGCAACAATTGTTGTGGAAACGTGTCCGTCTGCAGTAAAACACGAACCGCGGGGGTCATCGAGGAGTAGCCGGTTGGTGGGGGCGGTCGGCGGCATTCGTATTCAACCGACTCGGTTGAAATCACTAGCGGGGATCGGTATCCGAATCAGGCGCGTCTGTCATAACAGCACGGGCCCGTGTTCGTGTGTCAACGCGTGCGTAAGCGATGGAAACCGGAGACGAACGCGTGAGCCTCCGCCGTCGGCAGGCCCCGCATTTATTTCCATTGTAAGTGTTCGGCCGCATAAGCAGAGCTCCGCCCGGCTCCCCCGCCAATCACGAACAGACGGGGGCGATCGCGGATCAGTCGTCAGTATTCCTGAATCCTCAATGCTCAAGTTGCCCCGTTTTACTGGCACGCCCGTCATTTTTATGTAATAGCATAAAACTGGAACGCCGAACCGTCTCTCTGAGGCACGTCCGCCGCCACATAAATAACCGCCGCTCGTCTGTATTTTCTGGAGGTAGCTCTTCGGACAATCGAAATTTTCAGTTCTCCTCGGGCATTTTCCGCGATTAATTTTTCACTTCCGTAAAATTGGCAGGTAGAGTAAATTGAAGTAAGTATAATATCAGAGTTTCCGAAAATCAAAAATTTTTTTGGTATTTAATATTTAATATTTTTAATATTTTTGATACCTAGTTAATATTTAATAGGTATTAAATATGAAAATTTTTTATATTTAATATTTTTAATATTTTAATAATATTTTTAATATTTTTGATATTCAATATTTTATTTAATATTAAATATGAAAATATGAAAATTTTTCAATATTTTTGATGTTTAATATTTAATATTTTTGATATTTAATATCATCGCTCTAAAACACCGTTTGATAGGGAAACCAGTGGTGCGTAGATATATCGCACAATACTTCCATATTATACTTCCTGTTGGGCATCATCTATCAACAAACTTTCTACTGTTTTTATGGAGCAAAACGCCGCTAATCGCATTTTTATCTTAGCCCGTGCACAAGACACGAATTTTGAACGTTTTTTTTTTCTCCAGAAAATAACTAGTATTTTTATCACTTCATCACTAGCCTGAGCGCGTTCTCAAGGAGCCATTCCTTATCAGAGGAAAATGTATCTTATTTGAATCAAAATTACAACAACTTGGAAAATCATTGTAATTTGTGCCTAATTGAACCCCTCAAATTACAATTACATGCAGGTACCTAATTCTAATTGAAATTACATAGCTGAGAAATTTAATTGTAATTGCTTATTCAAGCAGTAGCCATTGCATATTAGCCACGAAAATGATTCGGTTTGAGCGTTCTTGTAATAAAAATCTTTGTTTCACCTTGGAGAATACGTTGGATATTTTTTATATTCCAATAACTTGAAGCAGAATGATTTTAGGCAAGTTTTAAAATTTGCATTGTGAGTTTTTTGATATTTTTTGAACTCAACAGTCTCAAAAGAAGAAAAAATATAATCAAATTTCGCTAAAAATTTACGTATCAAAACGTGGAAGTTTTGTGGGTTATCGACAACCACAGAAAGGCACACAGACACTTGTTTGGGAGTTGATTCTGAGTAAAACTTGAAAAAAAAATTTTCTGGAGCTCCGACCCGATTTTCTATCTTAGGACGATTCCAATGCTTCCATTTGTTCGGTAAATATGGTAAAAACCGTAAAATTTCATCTTCCATCTACTTAGCCCAAACCCAACATAACTAGAGAATGAAAACAATTCATTTTCACTCAGAAAAAAAGGCCAATAGCTCGCCACCTGGGAAATTTTGAGTCTCATAGGTCCCAAATTTTTGCAGATCCTCCATTTCGAGGGTTTTAAAGCCACATGTCGTATCACGTTTTCACCAACTTTTTAGGAGAGCCCAAAAACTGATTTGTGACCATGGTGGTGATGAAATGAGGCACTGAGTTTCCAAACTCGCTCTTTCTGAATCAAGCGATTTTGCAGGAAACGCCAAAAAGTGGTACAAAAGAAACGGTTTTGCAACCACAAGAAGCGTCATGAGTAAAGAACGACTTTTGCAACTATTTGTGGTTTTCAAACCTATTTTTAGACGGGAAAAAAACATGTTTGGCTACAAACTGACTGAAGCAATGAAAAGAGCGGAGAAAAACTTTCAGAAACCACTGCCAACTCAATTTTGACAAAAATCGAAAAGAACGAGTTTTGAAACTCAGTGCCTCAAATATTGTATTTTTTCGTATTTGAGCGTAGTTTAAGATGTTTCGAGATTTATGAGATATCGATAAACCACTGGTTTTAATGTTGCAAAAGCGAAAAATCTAATTATGGAAAAAAAAAATGTATTTTTGATAAGAAATGTCGCTTTGAAACCGTAGATTTGTGGATAATCAATTGAATAGCTATATGGTTTAATGCCAATGGCATAATCTCACATCTGGATACGGTTACATATGATATTCCTACCCCTATTGTATAGCCAATGGTATCCGTTACCACCCTCGTATCCATTCCATTATTGATGTCCGGGTTGTTCTAAAAATGAATGGCCTTTTGACCCGACGTGAGGTATGCAGCGTGAATGCATTACGCGTTGTTACTTATTGTTTGATAAAATCATTTTGCCATTCGGTGCTCGGATGAGATGTAATAGGTACGTGTCATAATAATGCTTCTATTCTCATTCCCGGTGTTGAATCAATGGATTTCCAACGATTTTTACTTCCATATTTACAGAGTAATTACTTCCATATTTACAGAGTAAATGGAAGTATTGGAATCGAGAATCGGAACGGAGCTTCAGAAGAAAGTTTTTCTTATACACATTTACTCAGAATCACTTCCTGAATCACTTGTGGGTGTGCCCGTCTGTGATCATTTACAAAAATGGCCATAACTCCCTCATTTCTCAACCTTTTTTCAAATTTCTTGAACTGAAACGTTTGTCTCGGCAAGACCTAACACTCTGTTCCATCGGAATTTGGATAACGCACAGTACTTCCGATATATTTGCATTTTTAGTATTTTCTATTTTATTTTTTTCCGGCCACAAAAATGAACCGATTTGAGCGTTCTTGGTCTTAAAATCTTTGTTTTACCTTGCAGAATATGTGGATATTTTTTATATTCCAATAATGTATTTTTTTTTATTTTGGGCGAATTTTAAAATTTTATTAGTGAATTTTTTGATATTTTCGGCCTAAACGCAGTCAACGCAGTCAAACGCAGTAAACGGCCTTAAAAGCAGTCAAAATATGATCAAATCGTGTCACAATTTCACGTTTCAAAATATGGAAGTGTTGTGTGTTATCTACGCACCACTGGTTAGAATTGCGGTCACCTTTTGATGAACAGAGGCATTTTTGCATTGCTTGAGAGACAAATTACAACTACAGCTGCTGTAATAACAGTATTGATATTGAATAGCAAAGAAAATCAAGTTTGGAATTGACTCTTTTCTCCGAACCTTGGATTATACGACCGAATTACCATTAACATCGCGCTAATTATGATGCCACCCGTTTTGGTATTTCCAAAAACTGCGCACCATTCGGTAGGGGAAGCAAAATGCCAAGCGGGTTCCGTATTAAGATTGAAGCAACCTTGATTGAAATTCTGCGGCCCCGAAACCGCAGTCTCGATAACCGCACGTCAATCGTAGAAATTTCCGCCCTGCAAGTGATTGAATAATCGTTCCCAATAAACTATGGTACAATTTTTGAAGTCAAATATCAGGGTTAGGGCCTTCAGAAAAACTGTCTTTTTCGCCGTGCTTTCGAAAATTTATATTTTCTTCATCAGGGCCTATAACAACCAAAAGTCAAAGTCAACAATATGGCTAATTAGTAAAATTCTGTCAATAAAAAAAAAACAAGAACAAGACTAGCGTTATTTAACAAACCGTTATTTTTAAACCTACTTGGAGACAGTTGCAATTCGGTTACATTGTGACGACTGTCTGATTTGGGGGGCGATGTCCATGATTCTGAAACAATAAAAGATTAATAAACAATTTGTCAGACCTTATAAAACTAATAAATAGACGTCAACAAAATAACCGTTAACCAACAATATGACTGGACTAGTGGTATGATGGTATAATTATTACACAGTTTTTGAGCAATTTCCTCACGTGCAATTTCATCATCAAGTATGTTCCTATTCAAGTCCTTCCATTGTCCTGAGATTTGCAAATGCCTCAAGAAAGCTGAAAATTTGAAGGTATTTAGAGCAACTATTTGGCTTCAAAATGGCATATCGTAAAACCGCCGTAAACGGGTTATTTTCTAAGAAATTTAACATTCAAAAAATTCGGTTCCATGAAATCCCCTAGAACATCCTTTTCATAAAGCAGCTCAGAAAATTATTTCGTCTCAAATCGTAGTTATTTCGGAGTTATTTTGAATAAAAACGTATAAAACTGAAAGTTAGATAAATTCGGCACGTCCAGAAAAAAGAATCATTCGAAAATTCCACTTATTTGCAACTGCGTGTGACCTCGGGAAAATAGGGCAGTTCGCATCAACAAATTTTGTTGAACATCGTTGTTGTTATTTAAAGCAACATTTCTTGAGAGCGATGGTCTTCGCACGTTGGCGAATTTTTATCTTTAGCGATCACAATGATCTATTCTTGAATAATGAACAAGAAGCGAATCATCTCTATAGTAAACAGTATTTGATTGAAGATGTAACGAAACTCGTCCAACTTTCTTTCGAAGATGAATTTTCCCGCTCTTTCCATCAATTAGCGCGAGAACGATTGGACACTTTTCCCTGTTGAATCCATCAGGGCACATTGGACTCGAGGGATTTAATCAATGTTTGGGAGTTAAGGTCAACAAATCATTGTCTTTTGTCACGTTCAAGCCAGCCACGATGGAAACTCGGCATGGAAGTTGGAGACATTCTTAGTCCAACTCGTTCCAACTAACCTACTCAGGGAGTGTTTCTCTTTTTAGGGGCTAAAGAAAGATCGCAGGCACTGGCGGTGGTCGTCGAGCGACTCCTGGGCCATTGCCAAGGCTGCGGCTCGATATTTCATCTGCGTCGGGCAGCTCTCGCCTCCTCTCGAACGCGAAAGTGATATGACAACGTTTTCCGATCCTTAGCCTTGGACGGGGCTGTATTTTCCGACCGAGAGACCGATGGCTTATTGTTAAGAGCCATGAAGCCCCTAGAGCGAGGGAAACTGTTATTTTACGGGTTTCGATTTATTATAGATCATCTCGGTGTTGTGATAGTCACTCAGCGATTCTTTAGTATAATACTGTATTCACGGCCCGTGACCTATATTCTCGAGGAGTTAACGCTGGGCCGCTGGATGCAAAGGGGAGGGGGGCACAATGAGACGCTTTTCACTCAGCGCGCCCTAATAATGCCTAAATAATACCTCTGGGAAGTTGAAATTTTGAGAGCTCAACTCTTTCGCATTAAAATGACGTTTCGTGTAAGGGCCGTAAACGGTTTATTTTCCTTAGAAATTCAACATTTAAAAAAAAAAATCGGTTTTTGTCTCACGGTGCCCCACCCCTGAGGTACGGTGAGACACCCTCGCGGCACAGTGATACGAGTGGGTAAATCTACAAGAAATCTTTGTAAAAACAGGAATAAATATTTATTTTATGTTAATTGTTTATAAATGTTCAGTTCCTCACAAAATATCAAAAACGTTCTCTTAAAAAAGTAATATTTTCTTAAAGTCGTAGTTCGGTTTTCCAACGTTGATGAAATCAGTTTTTATTTATCAAGAAATGACTTCACTCAACTTCGCAAACAATCACCTACTAATATTGAACAAAATACGCTCAGAAATTTGAAAAAAGTAGATCAGTGGCATGTGCGCATTATTCATCGAATTATCGATTCAGTATTTTGACTGCTTTTGAGGGTGTTCAGGTCAACAATATCAAAAACCTCACTATGCACATTTTAATACTCGCCCAAAATGAAAATACGCCACATTATCGGAACATAAAAAAATATTCACATATTCTGCAAGGTAAAACAAAGATTTTAAGAACAAGAACGCTCAAATCGGTTCATTTTCGTGGCAAAAAAAAAAAAAAATTGAAAGCAATAAAAATGCGTTCACATCGGAATAACTGTAAGTTATTCAAATTCCGATTAAACAGGGTGTTAGGTCTTTCTGAGACAAACATTTCAGTTGAAGAAATTTGAAAAAAGGTTGAGAATTGAGGGAGTTATGGCCATTTTTGTAAATACACAGTCAGACACAGGATTCAGGAAGTGATTCTGAATCAATGTGTATAATGTCGATTTTAGGACGATTCCAATACTTCCATTTTCTCTGTAAATATGGAAGTAATAAAAAAAATAATGAAAGTAAAGAAAACCACCGTTCCAGGCTTTGGCTTTTCGCTCGATTAGGAAGTGCAGGACCCATTATGCACAGATACCCTGCATGACCGAGCTTGTACATTTTCCTCATTCCTCGGTCTAATAGGGTCTAATGGGTGTCTGTTGGATGAGCCATACACACAGAGCTGGAACCAAAGACCATACACACAGAGGGCTGGCATCAGTTTTGTCGAGAAAATTTCCGATAGAGCACGAACAATCGACTATCCGGAGTTTTGTCACACCAACTTCTCCTCGGAGTTCATGCCGTGTTGAGCATAACCATCAATTCCAGTTGATTTCAATCTCACGCTCCGTTGTAACGAACTTTGATGGAAAACAGTGACTCCGAAAGTATCCCTCCATATTACATGAGAAAGCGCGGTGGATTGGTAAAGTGATCGAAGTTGAGCGGAGAGGGCGATACGTTCCCTCCCTATTAAGCAATGGTCTCGTTCGCTAAACTCCCACCTGCCACCCGCGTTGCTGCGTTGGCGAAAATTAACGAGAGCGCCCATTGCTTGCCAGCCCACCTGGAGGAACTCTGATGAATAATTATTGCACCCGAACAACAATAATCGTAATGCGTTGGCGCGGAGGAACGCATTGGTCACGCCTCATGCGGAACGCCTTATCCTATTAACCGCTTGATGCTTCTTCTTGCTTTCCAGAAGAGATGGAGCATCCAACGATCTCTCTCGCGTGGCCATTTCAGCATCTGCCGTCATTTCTCAAGCCCCAACCTGACCTTGTGCATTAGTTACCTATGCATTGCTCGTGAACTCGCACTGATTGGAAATAGGTAAATTTTGGTTTAGCGATCAATAATAAACCAATGTAACCGCTCAACGAAAAAATCCTAAACCCCCTGAAATTTTCATGATTTACGTTTCAAACGGTGTAGAATCCGAGTCTGCAACAAAAAATTTCCGTCAACACTTTTTCTCCGAAATTCTAGATACTACTCTAATAGTATTCTGCAAGGTAAAACAAATCTTCCAAGACCAAGAACGCCCTAATCGATTAATTTTTGTTGCCAGAAGAAAATAACCTGTAGATAACACATAATGCTTACATATTTTGATAGGTGAACTTCAGACTCGATCTTGGCTACTTTTGAGGGTACCAATTTAGGTCAAAAATATAAAAAAAATCACTAAGCTAATTCGCCTAAAATCAAAATAATATTTTATTATTATGTCGGTCTGTCGGAAAATAAAAAATATATTCTGCACGGTGCAACAAATATTTCAAGACAATCAGTTGATTTCTTTCGAAAGGAAAAAATGAAAAAAGAACACTAGGAGTGCTAATACATATCCAGACATGTTACTGGAATACCAAAAATATTCGTGTCGATACCTTAAAGCACAAAAGGCACAGGTCCAAAAAGCTGATTTTGGCAAAACGAAAAAGAAGTTTTCTCGAGCGCATTCTCTGATTTTATTGGCCGTACTTCGATTCGTTCCTACACCCTCCCCCCCTCCATCCCTGTGTCCTCTTTCGACACAGATCAAAGAACCAATCCAAATTGTGATATCTCCAAAACTATAGCGATATTCGTCTCATAATCGAAATCGAAGTCAAACTCACAATGAAACAGAAACTCAAACTCATAATCGAAATCGAAGTCAAACTCACCATGAAACAGAAACTCAAACTCATTATCGAAATCGAAGTCAAACACACAATGAAACAGAAACTCAAACTCATAATCGGAATCGAAGTCAAACTCACAAAGGAACGGAAACTTAAACTTATAATCGAAATCGAAGTCGAACTCACTATGGAACAGAAACTCGAACTCACAATCGAAATCGAAGTCAAACTCAAAATGGAACAGAAACTCATACTTATAATCGAAATCGAAGTCAAATTCACAATGGAACGGAAACTCGAACTCATAATCGAAATCGAAGTCAAACTCATAATTGAAATCGAAGTCAAACTCACAATGAAACAGAAACTCAAACTCATAATCGAAATCGAAGTCAAACTCACAATGAAACAGAAACTCAAACTCATAATCGAAATCGAAGTTAAACACACAATGAAATAGGAACTCAAACTCATAATCGAAATCGAAGTCAAACACACAATAAAACAGAAACTCAAACTCATAATCGAAATCGAAGTCAAACTCACAAAGGAACGGAAACTTAAACTTATAATCGAAATCGAAGTCGAACTCACTATGGAACAGAAACTCAAACTCATAATCGAAATCGAAGTCAAACTCAAAATGGAACAGAAACTCATACTTATAATCGAAATCGAAGTCAAATTCACAACGGAACAGAAACTCAAACTCATAATCGAAATCGAAGTCAAACTCATAATTGAAATCGAAGTCAAACTCACAATGAAACAGAAACTCATACTCATAATCGAAATCGAAGTCAAACTCACAAAGGAACAGAAACTAAAACTCATAATCGAAATCGAAGTCGAACACACAATGAAATAGAAACTCAAACTCATAATCGAAATCGAAGTCAAACTCACAATTAAACAGAAACCCAAACTCATAATCGAAATCGAAGTCAAACTCACTATGGAACAGAAACTCAAACTCATAATCAAAATCAAAGTCAAACTCACAATGAAACAGAAACTAAAACTCATAATCGAAATCGAAGTCAAACTCACAAAGGAACAGAAACTAAAACTCATAATCGAAATCGAAGTCAAACTCACAATGAAACAGAAACTCATACTCATAATCGAAATCGAAGTCAAACTCACAAAGGAACGGAAACTCAAAATTATAATCGAAATCGAAGTCAAACTCACTATGGAACAGAAACTCAAACTCATAATCGAAATCGAAGTCGAACTCAAAATAGAACAGAAACTCATACTTATAATCGAAATCGAAGTCAAATTCACAATGGAACTGAAACTCAAACTCATAATCGAAATCGAAGTCAAACTCACAATGAAACAGAAACTCAAACTCATAATCGAAATCGAAGTCAAACTCAATATGGAACAGAAACTCATACTCATAATCGAAATCGAAGTCAAACTCATAATTAAAATCGAAGTCAAACTCACAATGAAACAGAAACTCAAACTCATTTCGAAATCGAAGTCAAACTCACAATGAAACAGAAACCCAAACTCATAATCGAAATCGAAGTCAAACTCAAAATGGAACAGAAACTCATACTCGTAATCGAAATCGAAGTCAAACTCACAATGAAACAGAAACTCAAACTCATAATCGAAATTGAAGTCAAACTCACAAAGGAACAGAAACTCAAACTCATAATCGAAATCGAAGTCAAACTCACAAACGAACAGAAACTCAAACTTTGACTTCGATTTCGATTATGAGTCTGAGTTTCTGTTTCATTGTGAGTTTGACTTCGATTTTGATAATAAGTTTGAGTTTGTGTTCCATTGTGAGTTTGACTTCGATTTCGTCGATGAGTTTGAGTTTCTGTTTCATTGCGAGTTTGACTTCGATTTCGATTATGAGTTTGAGTTTCTGTTCCATTGTGAGTTTGGCTTCGATTTCGATTATGAGTTTGAGTTTCGGTTTCATTGTGAGTTTGACTTCGATTTCGATTATGAGTTTGACAGTCTGTTCTATTGTGAGTTTGACTTAGATTTCGATTATGGGTTTGAGTTTCTGTTTCATTGTGAGTTTGACTTCGATTTCGTCTATGCGTTTGAGTTTCTGTTTCATTGTGAGTTTGACTTCGATTTCGATTATGAGTTTGAGTTTCTATTCCTTGTGAGTTTGACTTCGATTTCGATTATGAGTTTGACAGTCTGTTCTATTGTGAGTTTGACTTAGATTTCGATTATGGGTTTGAGTTTCTGTTTCATTGTGAGTTTGACTTCGATTTCGTCTATGCGTTTGAGTTTCTGTTTCATTGTGAGTTTGACTTCGATTTCGATTATGAGTTTGAGTTTCTATTCCTTGTGAGTTTGACTTCGATATCGTCTATGCGTTTGAGTTTCTGTTTCATTGTGAGTTTGACTTCGATTTCGATTATGAGTTTGAGTTTCGGTTTCATTGTGAGTTTGACTTCGATTTCGTCGATGAGTTTGAGTTTCTGTTTCATTCCGAGTTTGACTTCGATTTCGATTATGAGTTTGAGTTTCTGTTCCATTGTGAGTTTGACTTCGATTTCGATTATGAGTTTGAGTTTCTGTTTCATTGTGAGTTTGACTTCGATTTCGTCTATGCGTTTGAGTTTCTGTTTCATTGTGAGTTTGACTTCGATTTCGATTATGAGTTTGAGTTTCTGTTTCATTGTGAGTTTGACTTCGATTTCGTCTATGCGTTGGAGTTTCTGTTTCATTGTGAGTTTGACTTCGATTTCGATTATGAGTTTGAGTTTCTGTTTCATTGTGAGTTTGACTTCGATTTCGATTATGAGTTTAAGTTTCTGTTTCATTGTGAGTTTGACTTTGTTTTCTTTTGAGATTGACTTCGATTTCGATGATGAGTTTGAGTTTCAGTTCCATTGTGAGTTTGGCTTCGATTTCGATTATGAGTTTGAGTTTCTGTTTCATTGTGAGTTTGACTTCGATTTCGTCTATGCGTTTGAGTTTCTGTTTCATTGTGAGTTTGACTTCGATTTCGATTATGAGTTTGAGTTTCTGTTTCATTGTGAGTTTGACTTTGTTTTCTTTTGAGATTGACTTCGATTTCGATGATGAGTTTGAGTTTCAGTTCCATTGTGAGTTTGGCTTCGATTTCGATTATGAGTTTGAGTTTCTGTTTCGTTGTGAGTTTCACTTCGTGATTGATTATTAGTTTGATCATGATCATGATTTGTGTTTCATTTTGAGTTTGGCTATGAGTTTGACTTCGATTTCGATTATGAGTTTGAGTTTTTATTCCTTGTGAGTTTGACTTCGATTTCGATTATGAGTTTGAGTTTCGGTTTCATTGTGAGTTTGACTTCGATTTCGTCGATGAGTTTGAGTTTCTGTTTCATTGCGAGTTTGACTTCGATTTCGATTATGAGTTTGAGTTTCTGTTCCATTGTGAGTTTGACTTAGATTTTAATTATGAGTTTGAGTTTCTGTTTCATTGCGAGTTTGACTTTGATTTCGATTATGAGTTTGAGTTTCTGTTTCATTGTGAGTTTGACTTCGATTTCGTCTATGCGTTTGAGTTTCTGTTTCATTGTGAGTTTGACTTCGATTTCGATTATGAGTTTGAGTTTCTGTTTCATTGTGAGTTTGACTTCGATTTCGTCTATGCGTTTGAGTTTCTGTTCCATTGTGAGTTTGACTTCGATTTCGATTATGAGTTTGAGTTTCGGTTTCATTGTGAGTTTGACTTCGATTTCGATTATGAGTTTGACAGTCTGTTCTATTGTGAGTTTGACTTAGATTTCGATTATGAGTTTGAGTTTCTGTTTCATTGTTAGTTTGTCTTCGATTTCGATTATGAGTTTGAGTTTCTGTTCTATTGTTAGTTTGTCTTCGATTTCGATTATGAGTTTGAGTTTCTGTTTCATTGTGAGTTTGACTTCGATTTCGATTATGAGTTTGACAGTCTGTTCTATTGTGAGTTTGACTTCGATTTCGATTATGAGTTTGAGTTTTTATTCCTTGTGAGTTTGACTTCGATTTCGATTATGAGTTTGAGTTTCGGTTTCATTGTGAGTTTGACTTCGATTTCGTCGATGAGTTTGAGTTTCTGTTTCATTGCGAGTTTGACTTCGATTTCGATTATGAGTTTGAGTTTCTGTTCCATTGTGAGTTTGACTTAGATTTTAATTATGAGTTTGAGTTTCTGTTTCATTGCGAGTTTGACTTTGATTTCGATTATGAGTTTGAGTTTCTGTTTCATTGTGAGTTTGACTTCGATTTCGTCTATGCGTTTGAGTTTCTGTTTCATTGTGAGTTTGACTTCGATTTCGATTATGAGTTTGAGTTTCTGTTTCATTGTGAGTTTGACTTCGATTTCGTCTATGCGTTTGAGTTTCTGTTCCATTGTGAGTTTGACTTCGATTTCGATTATGAGTTTGAGTTTCGGTTTCATTGTGAGTTTGACTTCGATTTCGATTATGAGTTTGACAGTCTGTTCTATTGTGAGTTTGACTTAGATTTCGATTATGAGTTTGAGTTTCTGTTTCATTGTTAGTTTGTCTTCGATTTCGATTATGAGTTTGAGTTTCTGTTCTATTGTTAGTTTGTCTTCGATTTCGATTATGAGTTTGAGTTTCTGTTTCATTGTTAGTTTGTCTTCGATTTCGATTATGAGTTTGAGTTTCTGTTTTATTGTTAGTTTGTCTTCGATTTCGATTATGAGTTTGAGTTTCTGTTTCATTGTGAGTTTGACTTCGATTTCGTCTATGCGTTTGAGTTTTGTTTCATTGTGAGTTTGACTTCGATTTCGATTATGAGTTTGAGTTTCTGTTTCTTTGTGAGTTTGACTTCGATTTCGATTATGAGTTTGAGTTTCTGTTTCATTGTGAGTTTGACTTTGTTTTCTTTTGAGATTGACTTCGATTTCGATGATGAGTTTGAGTTTCAGTTCCATTGTGAGTTTGGCTTCGATTTCGATTATGAGTTTGAGTTTCTGTTTCGTTGTGAGTTTCACTTCGTGATTGATTATTAGTTTGATCATGATCATGATTTGTGTTTCATTTTGAGTTTGGCCATGAGTTTTACTTCGATTTCGATTATGAGTTTGAGTTGATGACAATGTTAAGCACCGAGTGCCTAACTTCTATTTGAAACCAGTTGGGATTCCTTTCCTTGCCTTTGGCAGTTTCCTCAGGATTACACCCTGTTTAAGTTAGGACTTGAGTGAACAATGAACCATGACTGAATATTATACACACACATTACACCTTAACAAAAACGATTCTACCCTTTAGTGCGGACCTGTCTCTGAGTAGCGCTGATACTTCAGGTTTTTCGTGTCGCACGTACAACATCTACACTTTTAGATGTGCTTTCTATGCCAAATCATCCATCCATAATTTATCATGGGACAGAGAATTGATTCTTTTGGAGGAGAATGAATTTCTTTATATTAGTTGCCATACCACCTGCGTTCAGGCCATCAACCAGCAATCGTTGGAATAATGTCCCCGCTAATTGAAACGTGTTTTAAGTCAGTTCTGAAGTCACGAAAAGTCGTGACTAGATATGAACTCAACCTGTTTTCACTGACAGTCGTTGGATTCGACCTCTTACGTTTTCAGTGCTGACAACTGATTCCTCCGAGATTAAACCACACCGGCCGATCGATCAGCCGAGCAAAATAATTCAGCGAGACAGTAAATCCATGCTTGACGGATTTCGGGGAAGGCCCTGATAACGGTTTGACGAAGTAATGGTATGGCCTCGAGTCGGAACCAATCGTCATGAAATCAATTAACTGATGCAGCGAAGATAACACACAGTCGTCCCATATTTGGAAAAGTAAACTGACCAAAAATTCTGAATGAAATTGATTGAAACTGACCGTGAATAATGATTGAAATTATTTTGATTTCGACTGATTTGGAACGTAGAATGATCAAAAATCTGAAAACCACACAAGGCAAATTTCAAAAAACAGACGGACACACAGACACTTTTTAAAGGAGTGATTCTGAGTAAAAAAAAAATGTAACTTTACGTTTTTTCTCAAGCTCCGATCCGATTTTTGATTTTAGGACGATTACAATACTTCAATTTGCTTAGTAAATTTTACAAATATTATTACTATATTTACAAACATTATTTACCGTGTTTAATATAGAAGTAAGTAGCTAAATAGTACATATTTTATTCATAATGGTTGCAGGAATGTGGAGCCTTTGAGTGATATACATCAGCCTTCATGCCGTGAGCCAACTTTTCGAGTTATGTTTCGAGTTGCTGACTTGCTGCTCAAATATTAGTTAGTACTTCTGCCAATTTCCCGTGATTATTTTCCCTTTATTCTTGTTGAATCACATTCCCTTTTTAATTGCCCGAGTTGACATTTAACTGTACTATCCTTCCTCTCTCATTTTGGAAATGGGAAATGTTCTTAGTTAAAAGGTAATATAAATGAAGGGTAAGGGGAAGGAACGAGGAATGTCACAAAAAGTAATTTTAGAGAAAAAGCAGGTTTTGTATTTTAAATTCTATGTTTTTTCCCCTTACACCGAATCTTTCGTTGCTTCTCAGGGCGACATTTATACTTTTTTCCCCTTGGAGTTTCACTATACGGTTAGTACCTTTGAATTCCTACAAAATGCGCTATTAAGCTTGTTTTTGGGAAAAATGGACATTTCCTGTTCTTTCCCCTTACCCTTCAAATGTGCATTATTCATAATGCAGAGAAAGATTCCAATGACCAATAATTCCCTCTCGCCGCAGAGGTTCGGAGTCTTGTCCTGAATGGACCTAATAATCCTGTCCCATTCCAATGTTAAAAGAGAATAATTACTTTTTAATGCCTCGGCATTTTCCTTTCAAACTGTTCTCATTTTCCCAGATTGATAGGGCTGGGAGAATGGATTTACTGGAATTCCTTTTTCAACGTCCTGCGTTCAAACTTTCTTCCAGCTTCTGGAGAATTGAATCACAAAACTCGGCCGTAATGAGGTTCTGCGATGGTGAGGGAAAATAAGAAGAGCCTGAAGCGTTTCGTCGTTGCAAGTGAAAATAGGTTCTTTTATTCGGACGTAAGGTGAGGGAAGGAAAAATTGAAGATTCCTTTGCACCAACGCGATAGTCAAGGGAAAGATCGTCCGATATTATGGTGATTGCACCAGGAACTGTTTTACGTGACACCTACTTAAGTTGGCTCGGAATATCCGGCCATTACTTCAAACCCACTTTGTAAACAATAACCAGTGGAGCGTAGATAACGCGCAATACTTCCATATTTTGAAACGTAAAAGTGTGACACAATATGATCATAATATGATAAATATATGCTATATCGTCGGCACCACGCCATAACCGCGAAACTGCAAAATGATAATTATTATTGTATTATATTAAATCTACACATTTATGATTTTTGAATGGTGGATATTGACCTGAATGCAGTTTCGTGAAACGGTAAGGGTCTTAGCAACGTAGTAGCGATTCAGGGGTCTTTTTAGAAGTAGGAAAACTACTATGCACAAGCAGAACTTGCAATCATCTCGATTTTCACGAAAGTGCAAATTCGCGGTTATGCCGTGGTGCCGACGATACATAATATATATCATATTATGATAAATACATGATAAATATTACTTCGACCGCTTTTGAGTGTGTTTAGGTCAAAAATACAAAAAAATTCCAATTTCTAAATTCGCCTAGAGTAAAAATGCACCAATTTTTCGGAACATGAAAAATATCCACATATTTTGCAAAGTAAAGAAAAAAAATTTCAAGTCCAAGAGCGCTCAAATCGGTTCATTTCTGTGGCCGGAAACAAATATAATAGGAAACAATGGAGATGCAAATGTATTGGAAATATTGTGAGTCATGCTTGTGAGTTGTAGAATATGTGAATATTTTCCATGTTCCGGTAACTTGACTTTTGTTTATTTTAGGCGAGTTTGTTAGTTTGCATGGTGAGTTTTTTGATATTTTTGACCTAAACACTCTTAAAAGCAGGCAAAATATGATCAAATCGTGTCTCACTTTTACGGTTCAAAATATGGAAGTATTGTGTGCTATCTACGCACCACTGGCTTGTGGTTAAGTACTGGTTGAAATTAGATAATGTCCCTAGTTTGTTGCCAGCATGTTGCTGATTGCTTGATGGTTATTTTAGGCCCTGAGTGGATGATTATAGAAATTATCCAAAGCTCTGCAAAAGAGGCGCCTCCTGTTTGACCCTTATCCCGATCAGCTGACAACTACATAGTTTTGGTGCGGACTCATCATGGCATTCTTGTTGTGGGGTAATGAAAGTCGGCTGAGATATTGAGTTATGTTTTCTGCTCAAGCAGTATTAACTTAATCTCATTGAAGCAGTGAAATATTGCGGAGACTCTTCCTATTTTAATGAACGAGGTTATTACGACGCTGACGCTGGCACCGCCATCCTCTCCCCGTTCGCAGCTGAGTAATTTATTTTTGTCGGCTTCCCTTCCGTACTCTTCACCGTATACTCCCTGTGCTACTCCTCCCTCCTATGGGGCCGTATGATTTATTGAATAGAGATGCTCGCTACGCACCTCCTTGGCTCTGATATGTCAACGGATGAATGAGGGAATGAAAAGCGAAAATATTATGAAGGGGATGGGAAGAGAGGATCATTTTGAATGCTTGAACCTGTTTAGGGTGCCCTGCATTCAATCTTTGCGTTCCTTGGGAATTGGCCGGAAATGTTTAGGTGCCTATTCATAAATCTGGCTACTGTCGGGCAGATTATTATTATTATTTTTCAAATGATAACTTTATTGTCCAAAATATTAGTACATAGCAGTTGTACCTAGTTAGTCGACTGAAGTCAGCGCGTGGCACGTGGTGTAGGTTTCTACGCAGCAGTAGGTAGTCCTACTAAAAGAAGAATACGAAGAATAATTCGGGTAGATTAGAGGATTATTCGATCTTAGCTGGTTGACTGTGCGATTAGCTTGGAGGGTTGACTATTAGATATAAATATATCCTATTTTCCTTCCCGGTGACCGAAGGAACGTATAATATATTACATCAATCAAGCCAGTGTTTCGAAAGTGAGTTTAAAAAATTAAATTTTGCTTTACGTCAAGATTTACGGCCTGACATTTGGCTTTTGGGATAAGATTGTACTGAAAGGAACGGGCTGCAAGGGCCACAAAAATTCTAGGGCTTCGAGAGGGAATCGACCCTAGGTTTATGACGTAGGTACCGTGGTATAGTGCCCTTTCGATAAGTGAGGCCAGCGTGACCTCGGAGTTGCGATGGGACCAGGAAGCTGGAGTTCTTCCATGGCTCATCCGAAATTCGACCGGTTCCTACGGCTGCACCCTTATGCATATTATGGGCTTTGTGCCTTTACCAGGATGACAGAGGTCATCCATCCACCTATAGAGCTAGCTCGAGAAAGCGCCCATTCACTAATCTCATATCCAGCAGACATCTGCCTCACGCTTGGGATCCCTCAGTCAAGGATATAATTTTTAGAATCGGATATGGTTTTTCCGATCCCACAGCATCGACCCCCCGCTGGAGCCGAAAGCCTGCGACAGCAGTTTTGAGGAGCGAGGCCTTCGTCCTTGTAAAAACACAGCCCATATATACGAGGTTGCAACCGAAGGAACCGTAGGACAGTAAGGGAGTAGCTTCGGCTTCCAAGTCTCAACAAAAAGCAGATCGGATGCTCTTCAGAAATGCTGTTCTACCATACGTTTGTTGAGTGATATGCATAATATGTACCTACACTATATATAGTATACATATTATGTATATCACTCAACAAGACTGAAGAAAGCCGACCAAGTTACATTTACATTTTTAAAAACGTTAGGTATTCATTTACACTTTTTCAATAGAATTTTTGTAAAAGTGAGTTATTATTTACATTTAATTACAATTATTGTGAAAATTACTTCAGCCTTTTTTTACTTTCCAAACCTTCAGCAAAGAGAGCGAATTTCAAGAGCATAACGAGAGGACAGAAGTCAAAATAGCTTTGATGTGTAACGTCAGCTCTCGCGGAAAGGATCGTTTGAGTCACGGCCCTGTCGTGCGGATTTTTAAATTATTTTTTTCCGGTCTCAATAAGGCAGCCACTGTTTGGAAAGTTCTTGAATTTCACTTAGAACATTCACGAGAGTGTTTCCAAATTGTTTGCGCAGAATTGGAGGAAAATTTTCAGTTTTGCAAACTCTAACCTAATATACTATATTATAGTAAGTTTTGCTATAAATGCGAGCATCAGTAGCGGCAAGTATCAATAGTTGAATGATAAAGGTACGTTGTAAACACCCTATTCGCAGTGTAAGTTGCTGCACAATACCATATCTCCCTTCTTGTCTTAATAGGAAAACCCTAATAACGATTCAGATAGAAAATTTTAACAGGGATTCTAGAATTCGGGCTATCATAGTACAACAACAGCAGGCAGTAAAAAAGCAATTTGTTGTGGAGGTTAAGTTTGAAAATGGGCTATAGTACACGTAACAATCTGCAGTACCTAGGCGATGGACGCTGTTTTCGTACATAAACATTCCAAGTACCCTATAAAATCACCGTCAGAACCTAACCCTTTTCTTAGGTCTTCTTTCAGATATTCCAATTCCCCGGCTCTCGCGTACCTTTCTTATTAGGTAGGTAGTTGGATTGATTGGCAGCAATAATGAGGTTTTTATCGTTCCACCAAGTATATGAGTTGCCTTTGAGATTGCTCAAGATCGTCGCCTACGCCATAGATAGGGCTGAATGGGTTATGAAAGAAGTGAAGGTTATAGAAAAGGTTGGCGGGTTCAGGAAATTCCAGAGTTATAACAGCTGGCTCAGGTGGAAGGGGGAGGGGGCTTGCCCCGTGTGTTCGTTGGATTCAAACAGAAAGAGAAAAGTAGCGCGGGTCGGATTGCGAGGAATCCATGAGGAAGCAGGAGGGGTGATCTCACTCGACGGGTTCAAAACAGCCTCTTTGAGATGAAAGGAACTTCCGGAAACGGAAAGGTAGAAGGACGAGCCTGAGGTTGCTTGTCCTGGTGAGGCAGGAATTCAAAGATGAAGAGCTTTTGAATCGGAAAAGGGAACGCAGTCATGAGAATAAGACTGCATTACGCAAATTAAATGGAAATATTTTCGCAAACGTAAATTTTCGCGGGCTGGCCTGCTGCTTAACTATGGGAAACGGGCTCAATTTATTTCTCTATCTTAAGAGCTAGTGTATGTTGAACATCTAAAGAACAGCTTGAATCATGTGAATTTTGAGTTTTGACCGATTCAGAAAGGGTTGATTATTTTTATTTTTTGGTTAATTTTTCTTAAGAAATGAACCTTTGTAATTGTTCAGGAATTTTTTTCAACAACCCTGAATATTTGTTGGTTACGTTTCACGGGGTGTAGAATCCGAATCTGCAATAAAAGTTTCTTGTCCGTCCGCCGTACGCCGTCCAGGAGTTTTCAGAAGGAAGTAGTTATCGCAAATTTTGGAAATTTTTACCAAAAATCAAGTTTCGTATCTAGTTGGTCCTTACTTCTCGTCAGAACCCTACCTTAATTATAAGGCAAGTAAAACAGCTGTTGAAGTGGGAAAAAATTCGTGTTTTTCAGGAAATTTGCTAAATAGGCATGGGAGGCGTCATTTTCTATAGATTTTTCTATGCTGAATCGAATGAGACCATCGCCACTCCGGTAGCTTCATTCGTTTAGGATTTATTGCAGTTTTAGTGAGACATTTTTGAGTTTTTTAAAATTTCTACAATTCTTACCTAATAACTTATTTAACAATTTCTCGTTAAATCTACCCTAAAACTTGGAGGTAGGAGGAAGAGTTTTATGTTGTTGCGCGGCACTTTTGATGCTTCTCAGGTTTTCGAACCTATACGTCACTCCAATAGTTCTACTTTCCAAACGATAATGTAACTCATTTTGTACAAACTGTAGGTAAATCCGTTTTATTAAAGAAAGAGCGAATCTCTTCCTGTTTTTACGTCTATGGGAAGCAGAATCGAGCTGGTAGTTAGTATCAGCATGGTAGTTTAACCGCCGATCTTGGAAGCTGTATAGTTTAGAAAATTACTTCATGCTCATTCATCACAATCGGAGTCGGGTTCCGCTCCGGGCTATAGAAAATCAAAACATCCTGGTTGGGGATATTCATAATAAAATCTCAGGCCGCTGCTATAACAGAACAAGTCAAAGCATTCAAGAAATACGCTAAAATTTGTTATTTATCATTTCATAAGCCTGAACAGAAGGTGAACTCTGACGTGAGTTTCTGTGCTTCCTCCGCTCTCAGACTCGATTTCAACTTCCATACGTATTCATCCAGTAACACTTATCGGGTTCTTGGTTCCTCGCTCTAAAAATCAAACTATGCAAACCAACTGGACGAGAGCTAACGAGCTTTTTGAAGAGCTTACAAAGTTTGCTCATGTTGAGAACATCCGAAATCTGAGATTTCAGTAGGTAGTTAAATAGCCGAAATAACAAAGCTCTGTGTAAGGTTTTTCAGCATTTTCATTGTTTTCTTTTAGGCTTTGGCGATCAAGTAACACAACAACTCTCACGGCCGTTAAAAAAGTTTCGACCCGGCTGCGTTGTTACGTCATTTGAAAACAGCGATAAAACTCATTCATACCAGTTTGGTGTTAAGCCGTTTGGTGCCTCAATTGATTTACGTTTCTTGGCGGTTGAGTAGGTGATGATGGGTCAACCAGCGAACTAAGAGTGATCCTTAACCAAATTTTTGGTCAATTCAGCAAAACAATATAAATTATCATCCGGTTTTTCCATTCATCATAAATATTAATACACCTAATTCTAATATTATGGCAGTAACGATCCCTCAATTTTTCTTTATGGGACCGACTAGGTATGCGGGACTTTTTTGGGCATTTTACTGTGGGACCGAATTGTGAGTTGGAGTGTTTTTGAACTTGAGGAGGATTGAACTTATCTTCGGTTCAAGAATTTGAACTCCATTTGCATTGGTGAAATCAAACATTTTTGCAACTCATGGTAGAAACCTCAGTAGTAGTGTTAAACTGGAACAGCGATTATCGTTCGTTGTGTGGCCCCTAGTCACACGTTCTTGGAAGCTGTTCAATGCAATCTGAATCTCTGTGAAGGTATATTCCTACTTGCTTAAAGTTTGCTACTCAAGAAAATTCCCTCTCCGTGCTTTACCTCAGGTGTTGTGTCAGAAGTTTGGATGAAATGTGGCAAGTAAGAGCAGAGCCAATATGTCGGAGAGCGTTTGCTCGTCAAGTACTTTTGTTTGCGGTTAAATTGACTTTGACTTGTAAACACGGCTGTAGGAGAGCATAAAAGCACCTCCCATTTTTGCAGAAGACGTGTTTTGTAGTGACGTCAATGTCTACCTCCAATCAGGTGGAAAGTAGGTGTTATTTTTTCATTCTCAGAAAATTTCTCAGAAGTTGGGGAAGATTTTGGAAAGGGGTTGACTAATTTGGAGGATACGACGAGTTTTCAGGGGGCAAGCGTGCACTAACCAATTTACAAGCACATCCCTACTCATTTAGAAGGTGTTTTTCGGAGTTGAAAATTTTCTGCAGGTCAAATTCAAATTTATTTTCTAGAATTTTACCTGCTATATCGTCGTTTAAGAACCATCATAGCACAACTAACAATTTTTCAGTTTTTAGGTAAAACGGAAAATCATGCTTGCTCACTGTGCCACATCACTGCTCGGTTTCAGATTCGCTAAACTCGTCGTGGAACCCACTGAAATATCCCATAGATACGCTTGGATACCTATGTTGATGTATTTGAAAAAAATTGATTTTTCCTTTTTCCTGAAAAGTTGTCAAATGTTTGTTGTGCTGTGATGGTTCTTGAACGACGATATGTACCAATCATTCAGTTAACAACCTGCTATTGTACCAATCGTTCAGTAGACCAATGTTAAAATAATTCTGTTAACAACCTGCTAAACGTACCAATAATTCAGTTAACTACAGTTAACCATACATTGAGTACCTAACTCCTTTACAAATTTTATCAACCTTTTTTGTAGCGAAGATCGTATTTGAATTGGAGGTTGTGATGCATATGGAAACCCGCATCACAACATGGTGTTGAAGGAGAGGTAGTCGATTAGATCTTTCCTTCGGCAACTGATGCGAAGGGACAACCTTTTTTCAGCATGGCCTGCGGTTGATCGAGTTTCTGAGATATACATATGTAGGTACTACCAAACCACTTAGGTATAATACACTGTATCTTAGTATCTGAATAAAATAAATTCACAACACTGTCATCCAAGGTACCAATAAAATTGTGCGGTGAACTTTGACAATCTTTGGGAAACATTTCAACGCTGAGATGAACACGATTCTACCGTGGTCATTTACTTACTTCAAATGTACGAGCCGCAGTTGAGCTGGAGGAGCAGGAGAAGGAGGAGGAGGAGAAGAAGAAGAATGCTTGGTCGAAGAAACAGACTTGTAGCAAAAGTAAACCACCTCCAACGAGATGCCTATGCAGATGGGAGGAACGAACGAACCGTCTCGGTTCATACGAGAAGCTGTGCCCTCTGCAGTTGCAGATCTAAGGCTCAGAGGGGCCCTCAAGTTACCATTTAACAAGTTCAATGGAGCTTGATAGTAGACGATAAAGGTAAATGTTCCGCCGTCCCAGATCCAAACGTTGCTCAGACTTCAGCCGTTCTCGCCGCATATTATCTCGACTGCCGTGCAGAGCTGGAGTTTTCAACTGTTGCAAGTCAACCGACTGACTCCATGGGTGGATGCTACGACTGCTGAACTAATTCTCCCCCCATTGCTCCCCCAATACATCGCCGCTGAGATTTGAAACATTGCGTAGCTTGATCAACTTTCCTTCGGGTAGTTTATGCCTCGTATACCTACCTACCTTGCGTCTTAAGACCGGTCGGTACCTATATACTGTGTTCGGAAACGCCTCGGTCCCTTTTCGTCTGGATACTTACCTTCTAGCCCAGCAGGCAGGTGTTTTAAACCCTCAAAATATTATATAGTTTTTAATGGTACGTATTTGGTTCCAAATACGTAGAGAGCTCAAAACATTTTCGATCGAAAGTGATGTTCACTCACATTTTTCTCCCTAGTTTGCAGGAGAGGCTGCGTTGAGTCGATATTTCCTAGGGCTTTTACGTGTTAATTGTCATTATCCAAAGAGCGATTTGACATGAAGGCGACTGCCGTGTTCCTCTTTTATAATGTATGATATTTCTACCTTCATCTAGGCAGATTTACATAATTTTGAATGAACATTTCTAATGGATTGAACTACTTTGATGCATCGAAAGGACAGAAAAATAAATGAGCATTCGAAACAATTACAATCGATGGGTCCGGATGAGGAGCGAGTGATGAAGAGGAGGCCAAAAGAGGAAGGCGGGAAATCAGATGGTTAAATTACCAGATAAAAGCCCCTCATTAAAACAAAGTCTTTAGAAGCTTTTAATAAATGAGTGGCTGAGGAGAGAAAAATGATTGAGGGAAGAAGGCGGACCTTAACAGACGGTGGAGTTCAGAGAGGTCGGCTGAGCAAAAGGATGCGGGTAAGCATCTTGGCCAATTGTAAGTTATTAATCTGAGTGAGCTCTGCTCCGCTCAATCCTGTTCCATGGAACAGACAAAACTGTTACAACTGATCCATCTGAGATAAGCACTTAGAATAGATGGACGGATTACCAGCTGCAACGGCTCTTTTGTATTCTGAAACCGAGGGCATAAAGTTTCCCCCCCTTCCCCCTCCCGTCATGGTATTGGAGGTTTAGTGATCAAGAACAGCGCATCGGCAACCGCAGAGCTAGGGTGCGCAGTGTGGTGGGAAAGAGCGAACGAGTTATTAAACAGGCCGTCTGGCTAAGTGGTGGATCGCCTTCTCCGTTTCCTCATTTGGCTAATAGTTTGCAAGCATGTAAGTTCCTGCCACGAAGAGGACCCCTCACGAGGTCAGGAAGTTGGACAATTAAGCCGAAACAGCTGTAATAATAAAGTGATATGGCAAAACTATATCACTTCATTTTGTAACTTGTGTACCTAGAACTCAAAAAAGCTGTCGGTAAGCTGTTGATGAAGCGAAATAATAATAGTATATTATACCACATAAGTACAATTATACTTCATATCATACAATAATATTAGTATAATATACTATTATACTTCATGGCAGTTTGGTAGGTACAGATGATACAGACATTATTCAGTAATGGCCCATTGTAATCACGAAAAATAAATTTCTACCACCCCCTGAAATAGTCATGATTTACGTTTCAATGGGTGGAAAATTCGTGTCTGCCTATTTTTCCGTCCGTTTGCCGTCCGCAGTGAATACGTTTTTTGCTTCTTTGAAATTCTCAGGAAAAATCCAACTTGTGTCGAGCAGCCCCAATTTTCTAGCCAAGCCACCTGAAAAAATTGTCGAAATCTTGAAAAAATTGTGCTTTTCCTCAATCTTTTTGGCCAGTCAGGTAAAATATTTTCTTTGATGGCTTCTTTCATGCTGAATCGAATAAGGTCATTGCTAGATTGATAGCTTCCTCCCTCCAAAAGTTATAGCTTTTTGGAGAGCGCTGCCTGTAGGTTAGATTGCAATGACTTCTCGATTTGATCGAATTCAAAGAAATTCTGTGTTTCATCGAACATTTTTAATTAAATTTTTATTATTTTGAGGGGGGTTTAGGATGAGAGATATTATTCTTCGTATTATGAGAACATAATGTCTATGAGACTTCTTATATAGGTTGATATACATATATATATATATATATCCCACCCTCAACCCTCACAAAAAGGTTCAAAATCGACAACCCCAACAAATTTTAACCGTTACCTAAATTATTATCCTTGTCGAAAACTGTTTTTATTTTATGGATGTTTGGAGAGATGTTCGATCAAATGAACGTTTGGATGCACGACTACCCGTATACCTAAAAATCGAAGTGCAATCCAATGTCAAGAATTTTCGCCGAATCATTTACTAAATAATTTCACTAGTTTTCAACATACAGGTAGGAAGTAAAAATTAGACCTTGGACAGAATACGCACCGAATAAGGGTAGCAGGCCCCATAAATAACTAACCAAAGTGTAAGAATTTGCCGCGTTTTTATCTCAACGATAATTGTAACACACAAATCAAACATCAGCGAATAAGATTTTCCCGCAAGGTTCCGTGTGATAAAGACGTTTCGATTCCCCGAGATCGTTAGAGTTGCGTGTTTTAAGTCAATTTCTCAACTTCACACCCGTTGAAGTATAGTTTCCGAGCTGAGCAGTTATATCTGCTGTTTCATCAAAGTAATGATTCTTCCCCTTCCGAAAATCCTCGCTCTTACATTAAATCGATTCTACTGGTACGAATCCACCTCGAGATAACGTCTCAATCAAGTCAAAAGAAATGGAAAAAGCCCATGCTTCACCTGGTTAAACGGTAGAAGGTTTGTAATGAAACCGATATCATATTTAGGAATTTTGGCAGTTTCATCCTTAGGCGATCACATAAGTACGTTACTCCAACAACGGGCGGACGAAAAATTTTTATAGCAGATTCTGGTTCGACACCCTGTGAAAGGTAAACCATGACATTTTCATGGGTGTTAGACATTTTTGGTTTACTATTCAATACCTAATAAACCATCGTAATCGCCCAAGAAAAACGCTGTTGAGTAGATCAGTGGCATGTGCATTTTATTTTTCTGTGCATCCAAAGAACTCTGCAAATTCTGCACAGTGGTTCATTTTCTTATTGTAAATACTAACCTTATGATACATACTCCTAAAACACGGAATCTAATTGTTATCATTCTAGAATTTCAGTATATATTTGTATTTTAAATGTGGATTTAGAAAAACTTTTTCAAAAATTTAGCGAACCCTATATTTTCAACAAAGCACATCGTTTAATTTAATGTATTCTTATTTACCTACATCATTAACAGAATAATAATAATTATTAAATTCTCTGGATAATAAAATTAAAAATGCATCAAGAAAGAATGCCTCGGGATTTTTTTCTTGGCAGATTACAAAGGTTCATTTCTTTAAAAAAAAAAAATGAACCAAAAATCCGTCCGTCCGCCGTCCGCCGATGATATTTTCGGGAAAATCAACTTTTTTCCGGGACAGCCCCAATTTTTTACCCAGGCCAATCGGTCAGTTTTAAGTCCACTGGAGAAATTGTTGAAATCTTCAAACAATTGAGTTTTTTCAAAATCTTTTCCGACTTACAATCAAAAAGTTTCATGCGATAGCTTTTTTCATGCTGAATCGGACGGGATCATTGCCAGATCGGTAGCTTTCTTCGTTCAAAAGTTAGAGGCTTCACGGATGGCACGCAGGGCTCTTAGAGTAGACTGAGATGCCTTTTCGATTCCCTCATATCGAAAGAAATATCGTATTGCGTTTCAGCAAATGTTTTCCAGCCGGATTTGAACCGCTCAATTATTTTTGTATAAAAATATTTCTATTTAAATTATGTCAAATTGACATCATGGCATTCTGAAGTTTGGATGCACGGTTACCTGTGTATCTGAATTAACTCTAGGACTGCAATCCTGTCATGAATTTGTACTTAATTACCTGTAAAATTATAGTAGACTAGTTTTCAACATTGGGAGGTAGTGAGTAAAAATTAAACAAGCCACCTGGGTAATAAACTGTGTAAGAATTTGCAGCGTATTGCAATGGTTTATGGTTGAATATTGTCGAATAAAATAAACCAAAATCCCATTCGTACGAACCGTTTCGCTTGAATTGGAACATTCTTCTTACTGGAGCCTTTTTGAGCATCATAGTGCCCACCAGTTGTCTGGTACTGAAACCGTACACCTCACGTGTTAAAGCCAGGTCCAGGAACATGAGATTTGCGACGGTCGGGGATCCAGGCACTCCAGCTACCTGACCTCATCCGAGAAATTTCACTGGAATTACACATACTCGCGTCCGAGGAAGGAATGAAAGGCCTGGAGAGGAAAATGTAAACGAGAAACGCCGAGAGAGTAGAAGATAATCGCAAGGATTGTACTTGAACAGGCTTGTTCAGACGGAAGACCGAGAGAAAGCCGAGTTCTCGGTCCCCATAATTGAGCGATTGGCCTTTGTCCATAATTATTATCATGAATTACCGCGATCTAAGTACCGTGTGGCTCTAGAAGCTTCTCAATAAAATCGGCGTGAATCCTATAAAGTCATAGCTACCGCTTCGGGAGAAATGTTAATCCAATCAGCAACCAACAATCAGTAACAAATTAAACCTCACACGACTCTCCATTTTTTTAATTCCATAACTAAATCATAATACTCGTTTTCTGAAATCAATAACAAATAGTTATGGAATAATGGCAATGAACTTAATTTGCAGAAATCACACGTGTGAAGTTATCTCTATAATTGCCAAAGCAATGAACAGAATGAATCCATCCCGATTGCATTTGAGCCATTGCTCTAATTATCATCCCTGAACGCGATCAGAAAACATGCATGATGAGTCTTGACGACCTGGTTCAAGTGTGACCATAGTTAACACAATCTTGGGAGCAAACTGACTTTTCAGTGAAAAGTTTTCACAGACATAGCTAAATTTTAAATCTAACTAGCATTATATAATGCTTGTAAAAACGTCAACTCATACGGTTCAAGCGCATGAGGCAATATTTTAACCAAAACAGGCCAATTTAGAACAAAAATTCATTTGAACTTGGGTTGGAAAAAGTTTGAGGAATGATCATACACAAAAACGCATTACCCAACGCCATCAAGAACGAAACCAAGGAAACTGACCATAAGCAAGCCGTCAGCATGGTCAATTAGTGCAGTTCATAGATTTCCGGTTGTGGGGCTCCGTCTTAAGGCAGATTGTGAAGGTATTCCCTCCCTTTCCCTTAGGGCGATTCATCAATCGCGCTTGTCCACCGAATAGAGCCATTTTATTAGGCGAATGCCCTTATTGAACGAATAGATCTAGGATGGCTGTTCATCAAGTTGAGTTATTAGGCGAATAGGACTTATAAGGAGAATAAAGTTGTTCGACCCTCGGGCTTGAAAGCTCAGCTGAGAAAACGGTGGCAATTTCGAGTTGAATCGGTCGATTTCCTTGTGTTTTGTCGTCTTTGTCGGTTCTGTAGTTTGGTTTGCTGTCGTTTTTGAGTGTTTTCCCCTCTTTTTTTCGGAATTAAAAATTTCTTCATTCACGAATTTCCTCGTTTGCTGCGCGTTGATCAATTCATTCACTGCAGCTGGGCAGGCAATGTTGACAAAACAACTGACATCATGACTGATTCCCACGAACTTTACATCTACATACCATGCCATATTATAATCCACGGATAAATGGGAATTAGACTGCATTGAAAAACAGAATTATTGCAGCTGCAGAAAATCCCATAATCTAACGTCAAACCTCCTGGACGTACCAGCTGTACAACCATTACTGTCATTACTGTCAACGCTTTCTTTTACAACAAAAATGACGAAAATTCAAAGTTACAAAATCATTTAATTTTTCATTGCCTACATCTTCGTTAAACATTGGTATCAAATGTCCATTCCTTTCAGTTTTCCAGCTTTATCTTGTGCCTGAAACGCTCCGACTATAAAAACCAATGGATGGCGTTTAGAATCACCATTTTGGTACATTTATCTTTAGACGGCATAATTGCTCGTAGTTTGAGAATCTGCGATCATTATCTCTATTCAATACCAACCTTTATCCATGCTTTTTCCGACTTGTCGACAAGTTGTTGAATGCTTCTGAATTGGGATCATCATTAATCATACATTACTGTCGCATGATGCATGACAGAAGAAACAAAACTAAAGGCCAGTTTTCTGGAAGGTAAGGCAATGTCTATGAAAACTCCTCGAATAAATGATCGATTCTGACGTTATACAACTAATGCTGGTTCGGTGAATAAAATTCGTTTGATGAACGGTTATAAAGGTAGCTAATAACATATTCGTTGAATAGGGTTATTCCTGTAAAAAAACAAAAAATGAGAGAAGAGAAATAGTCTATTCCACTATCAAGGTACCTACCTACCTATTGTACCTTACCTCATTTTTTGAGTTTTTATTCGAATTATGGGATTCCACAATTTCTCCGCTAGTGATTTAGTAGGTATCTAGGGTTATTCGACTCAGAAATTCAAATTGATTGAATGGAAGTTGTCTGTTACACGAAATTTTACGAGTTTGTACGTTGATTCAAATGTTTTTCGATTTGTTATGAGTCTACTTATTCGGCTGTTTGATGAGCCGGGCCTAAGGGACGCCTTTGTGTCTTATTCGTTAGTCGCTCGTCTGAACGGGGCCTTTAAGGTCAGACGTTCGAGTAGAATGGAGCAGATTGGTCGGTGAGAAGTTCACAGAGTCGGGAGGCTGCACTTCATTCGGTCAGCTATATGTGCCTACACTAAGCTCACCCCTATGTTAAGGGTTGGGGCCACAGTGGGCACCCTCAATAGGCCGCTGCTGCTTCCTGCTATGCGCCTCATCACGCCGTCTGGCCAAGCTCAACCAAATCGCTTGAATCCTTGGCCCATTTCATTTACTCCGAGGAACAAGTGGGTTAGATAACAGGATAGAATCCCTTCGAGTCAGCCCAATACACTGACCTATTGCCTTGGCAAACTAAGTTTTGAGTTTGTCTCGAAGGATTCGGAGAGTCTGGCATTCGCTTACTACGGCTCCATTCTTGACTACTTCCAAACTTATTGTTAATTAACCTCCAATCGATCGATTGTTCATTGACTGAAAAGGAAATCAGAGAAATTCTGGTTCGTTTAACACTCGGGCTGTTTTTTCGATTTCCCAAAAGTTTGAAAAAGTGGAGTTCCCCCCTTCAATGAAGCAGACCCCTCAATTGTTACCTAATACACCAATTAGCACCCACGTGAAATAATGTCCAAGAGAACCGACATTTCCCGATTTGGATCGTATGTAGCTGCCCGAATTTTTCGATTCGTTTTACTAAATAACCCATGGATGTTTTGATGTGGTGTATATATTATCTTGGGAATACGAGAAAAATAGTTACTCTTGTTGACCCTGAGAGCTTGAACAAAACATTTCGTCAATAATGCATAAGCTATTTCGACGTTTTTCCGTCAAGGGATGTGATGGTTCCACAGAAGAGGAAAACTTATCAGAGAGCTAGGGCTTAGGGATTTGAATATTCAAACAGGAGTTTTGCTTCCCACAGGAAAGGCATCCGTATAAAATGTATTTTTCATCGTGGGGCGATTGGCTGATTGGTATCAACGTTCGCATAAAAAAGTACTTACTCCTTGAACATATGCATAAAAATTGAAATAGCTTCTCTGACAGGTTAGAAAAACTTTTTTCAGAACGATAGAGATCGCGAGTATAATCCATTTGTACCTACTTCTATTGAAATGGCATTCATCACAGAAAAGACGAAAGAGAAAATTAGAAACAATCAATTAGGTAAGGAAGGAGGCAAGAAAGGAGTATACATAATATGTACTCATATTATGTATGTACTCATATTATGAGTACAAAGTTAAGACAGGAGTTGGTTAGTTTTATAAAAGCTGAATTTTTTCAGTCCTCGTTCTTTCAAAAACGTTTCTTTCAAAAAAGTATTACGATAGAGTAATCATTAATATGCAATGGCATAATATTTAATATAAAATAATCATATTATATATAAAAATTATAAGCTATAGACAATAAGTAATAGTTTTTAAATAATATAATCATAATATGCTGATATCCGTCTTTCGGGTGAGGGGGACAATATGCTAGGTTTGCGAAATAATTGCTTTTGTTTCATCAGGTCGCCGTCATTAGGGATTTGTTTGGTTAATTAGTGAGGTCTCTGATAGCTCATGTAGTCCGTGTAAATGTATTCAGATTTTTTGTAACTGGGCGTTTTGCCCGTGTAACAATAAATAATATGCTATGACTTGGTTCCATTGATGTTGTACTAGTAAATTTACCGTTTCAACAATTTGAGAATGATGGGAATCAAGATTGAAGGCTTATTCAACCAAACTTTTAATGCCTCATGGTCAGTAATTCCGTTGATCGATATGTGACCAAGAGCTACTAACGAGACTATAATTCTAGGAGTATCGAGAGGTTCAATATTTTTTAGCGAATACAATTATTTCATGTGCTAATTTGAATGTAGGTAGGTACCTATATAAAATACCTACATGTTTCAACAAACCGGTACAATTGGAATTTTTATGTACTTGAATTCAGCTAAATGGCATGCTGGCATTTTAATTTGGTAATTGATTCGGAGTTTTATTTATAGGATAGCTGATAGTTATTCGTTAGGGAACATTTTGATTTCTTACACCATAAAAATAAACAAAATATCCCATTTTTTATTAAGTAGGTACCTACCCCCATCCTACATTTTCCCCTTAGTTAAGCCTCCTTGTCGTGCTCTTATGCTCACTAGACTCTTGCATGAATCTCAACCTGCTTACCCGACCTCCTTCTTCTTGTCCCTTTTTGGGCTTAAGCTCTTTACCTTCGTTAGAGGTATTTTCTCTCTTTAATTGGGTAAAGTCAAACGTCCTGTAATGGAAATTGAGTTTTCCTTTCATGAAATTGCCCATCGAGTAATGTCCACACCGCCTTGGCTAACTCGTGCTATTCCTCCTGGCGCTCCATCTGTTTGATACCGTCCCCATCTTGCTCTTCCTGTCGGTAATTCAACCTCTAACACTCCTTAACAGCAGGAATAAGGTCTTCCCTGCACGAATCTCCGATTACGGGCCTCTTCATGCGACATTGGACGTCACGATTCATATATAATTTAGCATATCGTCACTCAAGTTCTAACACCACCTAACTCAATTTTCCCAAGTTTTCAGGAGAGACAAAAAACTAATTATTTTAACTTGGAAATAAATTTCATGAATTCCCAATACGTTCTCACGATCTCGAAGGGTCTCTAAATTGGATTCTACTCTTAAATTTCAAAAATAAGCACTAAACTCGAAACCAGCTGAGTTGGGCTGTGTTGCTGTTTGAAATCCTTAATTAGGCTGTGTTGCTCCCTGCTTTCCGTCCCTCAAATATAATGTTTTTATGTAAATATTTGTTTATTCTATAGGATGGGAATGCATCTAATAAAGAATTTAACACCCGAAATTTTCTTCTGCATCACGTTTTTGCCTTAAACCCATAGTTGCTTAGACAGTAAACCAAGAAAACTGCGAAAACCCCGATTTTGGCCTTATCACTCCCCCGAAAAAGACCAATTTGACCAAAATCTCGAAAAAACACCAAATTTCATGTTTTTCAGTCAAAATCTAATGATTCTCACCAAAAAAACCCGAAATCAGATCCATTATTTTTTTGAAATTTTTCCAAGGCTCTTACCTTGGATTTTTCATGTTTTCGTCGTAGAAAATTGTAATTTTTCTGTGTCATGTACCTACCCAAAACCTACTCAAAAATATTTTTTTTGGAATTTTAGAATTTTTTTGAAGGGTAAAAAAACTTTTTTTTTTACTTCAAAAATTAGTCTTTAAACCAGTTTTTGAATGCTGAAATCCAACCAATTTTGACTTACAGGGAATGAAAATTGTGTAGAAACCTTCGAGGAACCCAACAAGCTCAAAAAGTTCAAAATCGGTTCAGCAGGATCCCTCGGATTGGCAAAAACGTGAATAAGGAGAAATCGCACTAAGCCAATCTGATTAAAAAACAAAATTATCAAAATTTTTCTGAAAGAAACCCCTGTCCTATGGTAAATCAAGCGAGAAACCCGGGAAAAATACTCAAAAAATTCTAAACCCACGACATCACCTTCAAAATTGAGTTTTTGTGCTTTTTCGAAAATGGACCATACTAATGCCGATTTGGACCCCTTAACCTTCTCCGATTGGATTGCTCCGAAAAAAAATTTCCTCGACCAATTACATAGGTACATTATTTTTGGAAATAATGTACCAAAAGCGGGGAGGCGTCTCAGCGGGAACTCGTCGGTCGCGATTTGGATTAGGTGGTGTTGCTTCCGCTTCCGCTAGATAAACGATTAGGCGGTGTTGTCTTTTCTTCCTCTCCTTCTTCACTGTTTGGTTCAATCTTCGTGGCAGTGTCACAATGATATCGGCTATTGAAAAATCTATCGATTGGTGTATCTAACTCATTTTCGACAAAAATTGAGTTAGGCGGTGTTAGAACTTAAGTGACGATATATCGACGGTGTAGAATCAATACTGCCCAATTCGTTTGCCATGCAATCTATGGACGCGTGATTTGCCAAGTTGCCACCAATCCAAGTTTTGAGAAGTAGGCAACCCAGACGCCCCCAAAAGACACGATGCTTTGAATTGGGCAGTATTGCAGTTTCATCGTCGATATGCTAAAATGACGCTTTTAATACCTCCAGAACCCAACGAGGAGTAGGTCATTTTCTTTGATGCCACTCGAATAATTACATTCTTCAGTGGACTGGCCTAATGGGAAGAGTTTAAAAAAGGGCTGACAATTCTGATAGTCATCGGTTATTACATTTTTAGTTCATTCTGGTTTATATTAAACTACGAACCGGTTTTATCGCTCGAGAGAAGACAATCCTAACCACCTCAAATTTTCATACTCCTTCCTTTGGTTGGGTATCAGCCCCCGGGCAATGCAGCTAAGCATGAATAAGATCGAGTCCCCCCTTGATATTACCCACTTGATATTGTTTTTTAAGTACCTTGCAGAATGTGTGGATATTTTTTGTATTCCGATAAATTGTCGTATTTTTATTTTGGCGAATTTTAAAAGTTGCGTACTGAGTTTTTTGATATTTTTGCCCTAAACACCCTCAAAAGCAGTCAATATAAGATCAAATTGTGACACAGTTCGACTATTCAAAATATGGAACTTCTGTGTGTTACCTATGCACCACTGGTTGTGGCTACTATTCCACCATTACGCGGTTAAAATGGAGAGTAAAGTTATTTTTAGCTTGGATGCGTTCGAAGAACTTGGATTTGTATGCATCAAACGTTTCCTTCGTTTTTGGGCGAGTTAGGCACTGTTTGAAACATGCCAAGGTCGGCTTTAGCTTGAAAAGGTTACTCAGGCAGCGAAAGTTCCTCGGATGGTCGTATTAACCATTCACCGGTTTGAAGGGAGCGTGTGCCACAGACCGTTGAATAGGTTGAATGAGGGTCGAACCCTCATTTGCACCATCTTTGGTATGGGAGCCGAGAGAAGTTTGAGGCGTGTTTGAGAATCGAACCACCATTGGTGAGATTGGTTTTACTGAAACGGAACGATTGGATAAACTGTTCAACATAATAATAACACCTAATAAACGTTCAAGAGATGCAAATTAAGTTGCAGAGCCCTTATAATCCCTGTGACAACACTACCACTATATCAGATAGCATATTCAGGGTGCCGCTTCGATGGTCAAAATTGAGAAATTCTAGTCATTTCCAGCATCAACGTTTTGTTGGTTCATGTTTCTTAAGAGATGAACCTTTGTAATCGGTAAGGTAAAATTTCTTTCAACACCCCCTGAATATTTGTTGGTTTACGTTTCAAGGGGTGTAGAATCCGAATCTGCAATAAAAAGTTTCCGTTCGGGGTTTTCAGGGGGAAGGAGTTGTCGTAAATTTTTGAAATTTTCACCATAAATCAGTTTCCCTATGTATGACATTATTTTCTATAGAGTTTTCTGTGCCGAATGAGACCATCGCCACGCCAGTACATTCAGCCGTTTAGGATTTATTGCAGTTTTAGTTGGACATTTTTGAGTTTTTTAAAATTTCTACAATATTTAATAACTCAAAAACTACAAGATACACAAATTCGTTTTCCACTCGTTGGAGTCCCCACTAAAACTTCTGTCCACCCCTCTTCAATTTGAAGAATTTGGTCGTATTACACAAATCAGCAAAACGAAAATTGGTAAAAGTTGAGAATTTGGCCTTATTGAGTTATTTGGTTCTTAGATACGGTTGATTTATCTTCTACTTACGACCACTAGCCTAGATAAGAATAGATAAAATAGTAAATTTTACAAAATTAAACGGTGTGCTGCGTTGAAAAGATTTTTAGAGATAGGTAGGTGTCTATCAAGAGAGTAGATAATGTTTTTTTTTGCTGGGTTGAAAAAAGTTTTTCTGAATCCCCATCTGAATTGCAAATTTAAACTTAACTGGTAGAATAATAACAACCAAATTCCGCGTTTCAGGAGTAGGTATACATAATATATTATATCAAGTGAAGTTTGCCTGTGCAATGGAAAAATGAACCCTTGTGCAGAATTTGCAGAGATCTTCGTATATACAGAAAAATCATGTGCGCCTGATCTACTTATTTTCTTAGTACCTACGCTAGAAAACCCAGTAACCATATTCCTACCCACTGTTTGTGTAAATTGTGGAGAAATCCAACTCGACCGTCAAAGGATAAAATAGATTTTCAATTAAGAGGCCTGACGATAGGGTGAAAGCGCTTGTAAACAGATAAGAAATACCGAAAAAGAGCCATTTTTGTCCTCTCACCCTCGCCCAGGTTATTTGCGGCTGTGTTACTAATTTGGTACAGTAGTGCGTAATTGTCTGCTTGAATGAAATTTTTCGTTTGTTCGATTTCGTATGCATTCATGTATTGGTTTCTGAAATGAATGCTTGAATCGGAAAATTGACTGAATGGCAGTCCTAATGATGCTATGAAACTAACCGATGTAGCTCGTTCTTTCTCATATTGCGTGCAACTGGTCGATTTCAGAAGTAAAAAGAACGTGAGAATTCCCAACGATCTTCCTTCAATCTTGCGAATATCGAATGATTCAATGCCGCATTCAACGCCGTCCTCCTTTTTTGATGGATTGATTGATTGATCGCATGATTGATTGATTTGACACGTCCGTCGCTTCGCCTCCGTTTCTCCGTCGTCTGCCCTTTTTTCACCTTCATCGCTCGCGACACCGCATAACGCAAAATTATTACGAGATGTGGCTGAAAAAGATTTTTATCTTTCTCCACCGGTACAGACGTACGTAGAGACCGGAAAGGATAGCGATAGGGTAGCAATTTTGAATTTGAGTTAATAGTCCGGGTTTGTGTTTGTAGGTGTTAGTACTGGCCATCCAGGAGGTTGACACCTTATATATTTGGACCCTATATTTTATTTAGGATAGTATATCGACAAGAATTAGTCTTTTGGATGTGGGACTACTTGGAAATGTTTTTGGCTCGTTAAACATGAACCTATGATAATCGAGAGGAAAAATTTCCTCCGACACTTCCTGGAAATTGTTTGGTTTACGGTACTGAGGCGTAAAATCCGAATATAAAAACTAGCAATAAAAACTTTTTTTATAGATAGCACGTTCAATGGTTAACTGTCGAATACAGCCAAATCGAGATTGGTTGCTCACTCTTGTTATCCTAGGCCGCTGGAAGAGCTCATGTTATTTCGCTCCAAGGTGAAGATTCGCTCAGTGGCTGTCCTGATTATCATCGTTGAGGTTTAGCAGTTAAAAGTACCTATCCAACTTTATATTCAGGCATTCACCTATACGACAACTGCATCCCGCGGTTTAGCGATCATTGATGAGATGATCATTTGCCCGTCGAGGTAACGTTCGTCTCTTTGTTTAATTACCTCGGGCAAAGCCGTTAATCAACTTGAATTGTTCCATCCGAGAGAGCAGACCAATTCATCACGCAAATGCGTTAATTAATCCAAGGATTCGAACGCAACAGGTGGAAGTTTGAAACAAGTTATTGTTGTTGGTCGAAACCGCAGACTGGCCACACCCGTTTTCATCGCCTTTATAGGTTCATCTGTTCGGCGTAATAGTAGGTTGGCGGCGTGGCGCGGCAGGTTCCTACCGCTGCCTCCGACTCTTGGCTTCGCCTTCGCCGTCGTGCAAGTCAACATGAGTATGCGCGCCTATTCCCATCGCTTGAAATATTGCTAGCCTCCGGTACCTAATCTCAAGTCATCCTCTCCGAAGGAAGTTTTGAAACACGATAGGTTTAGTTTAGGCCTTGTTACGATTATTTGATAGCAATAGGTTGTCCTTACCATACAATTCGGGTTGGTCTAGTGGATAGCGCGTCTGCCTATCTGCAGGCTATACCCCGGGAATTAGGGGTTCGATTCTCATAGGTTGCATGGAAAATTTGGCTCACAACCTTATGGTTCATGTCATCCCTGGTATTTGGGGTTTCTAGAATTAATCGAAATTGGAGAACTAAACCCACTCCTTGTGATACGTTGTGGGTTAGCACAATTAAACCACCATTTACATTTACATTTTTTTACCATACTCGTACATTGCGTTCTTACATTGGCCCTGATAGAGGTATTATAAAATATCGACAGCTCGGTGGAGGAGACACCCCTGATCAGCTGACAAGATTTGTGGTGTGTTAGAACTCCAGTGATTCCACGTACGACCGGAATTATTATTTTTCTATTACAATAACAAGTCAACTATTATGTGATGTAATGGAGCTCCGAATCCTGCATTCCTCGCGTTTGAATGAGCCGATAGCCAAATGTAGTTTATCTAAATATTTTCTTCTCTATTTATCTGATCATTGACCAAAGTCACAGTACATTACAGTGCCTAATAATAATCATCTATTCGTGGGTTGAGGGCAACAGCTCGTCTTGAGAATGTTTTTATTGTTCGCTCAAGCCCAGCCCACTGCATTCTCCAGCATTGCAGCAACCAAAAACTGTTCTTGAAATTATCGATTTCAGACAAATATTCCGACCCACTATGACAGCCTTAACAACTTCCAACATTCCCATTAATCCAAAATTTTGTGCTGCTTCAGTTCGGTAACCTACGAGAGTGAGTTGCTAGCATCGTTTGAGAACATTTGAAGTTTCAATCATGGCACAAAGCGACCGAGCGTCCCTCTCTGTGGTCACGCGCCCCTGACGTACCCTAACAATTCTGTGGCATAACTTTACCGCTGCAGTCTCAAAACTTTCCCATCACGCATGCTTCAGTTCATGCTAACAATCATCTAAGGGTTGGTAAGGTTTTCAAGTGCGAAGAACCAGAAGATTTTATAAGTGGTGGTCTTGTTCCAAGTATACGACTGACTTTACGCCCTAACCTCCAAAACCAAAATCCAGTTTATTGGTATGTTGATACCACAAAACCTATTGCAAATTGTGCTTTACTTTTATAAAGAATTCAGATTCGGAGGCTAAGGCCCACAGAATATCCCTGTTTATTTCTCCTCTTTTCAAGTTTTTCCTCCTCGAGTCGGTCCCGTGGACTTGGCGTTTGGACTACCCGGCCCCCTTCATAAATGAGCGATGAGACGTTCAATCATGATCTATAAACTCCGAAATCGGGTCCCCGTTGTCATTCTTGTGTATTGTTGGATAATAAACCTATGAAATCGTCTTAGAATTTTTCTAACCAATCTTCCAACCTATCCAAGTAATTGGAAATTCTGGTGGTTTGCGAACGATTCAAAGGGTGCAGAATGGACCGGCTGCTGTTACGGAACTTAGCAATGAAAGAAATGTCCGTCCCTTTGCCGTGCGCAGTCCAATTGCTAAAGTTTTAGTATTCTAAAAAAACCAGTGGTGCGTACAATAAACCATTATCATTAGAAGCACAAGCCAAATGTAAGATTTAGTCTTTATTTTTATGAGAATTTTGGTACATTATTTCTAGAAATAATCCCTAAAAGCTGCTCCGTTCTACACCCTTTGAAACGTACGTAAACCAACAACATCGCAGGGTACTTAGGTTGGTTGGGAAAAATTTCTTGGGCGATTTGAATGGCTATAGCTCCCTCAGTTCTCAACCCTTTTTCAAAAATCTTGAACTGAAATTTTTGCCTCGTTAAGACCTAACACCCTGTTCAATCGGAATTTGAATAACTCACAGTAGTTCCGATATATTTGCATTCTTAGTGTTTTCTATTTTATTTTTTCCTGGCCACAAAAATAAACCGATTCGAGCGTACTTGGTCTCAAAATCTTTGTTTTACCTTGCAGAATATGTGAATATTTGTTGTATTCCAATAAAATAGCGTGTTTTTCTTTTTGTCAAACTTTAAAAATTGCATACTGAGTTTTTTTATATTTCTGACCTTAACACCCTCAAAAGCAGTCAAAATATGATAAAATTTTAACACACTTTCACGATTCAAAATATGGAAGTATTGTGTGTTATCTGTGCACCATGGGTTTTTGAAGTGGATCGGGTAGTCCAAACGCCAAGCCCACTCCCACCCGATTGGAATGCTCTACCACTCCGGAAAGAACTCTAATAGATGATCCAGATTTTGGTAGTTTGATGAGTTGAGAAGGCTTCATTTCAAAAACATTTTACCTTACTTCAATCCCAATTCGGAGAATTCGGATGATCCAGCAACAAACTGTAGCTGTAGGTAAATGAAAAACCTGCTACCCGCTGCGGGATTGATAAGCGTTTATTATTTTTAATCTTTGGTCTGAAATAGAATAAAGCAACGTTATTTCAACGGTGCGGCCAATCCGAATTCTTGCTGCACTTTCCCAAGCAAATATGCGGCAACCGCACCAGCGTTGGACAATTTTCTCGCGTGTTTTTTACGCATTGATGTCAACACCAAGTGAGCTGTGAATAATCCACACCGGAGGGTGGACTGTGCGATGCAATGCGGCGTGTTGTTACATACCTTTTGGCAATAACATCGGGTGTTCCACGGCGTAGCGTGACCCGCACCTTCAGAACCCGCGAGGCGTAGTGAGTTGAATATTCGAAGAGGGATAAACATCGGTTCTGCCGGAGCTGCACGACCACGGGCTAATACCCTCGTCCATATGGTCGGGGTGACCTGTTTTCTGATAAGGTAATGACGATTTTTTGTAAAACTTACGGCGCCGTGGGGAACGACGAAGAATGCCAAACGCAGATTGTGCATGTGTGCGTTTGCATCCTCCCAGATGCTGTGTTACCCGAATATGGTAATAGTAATCATGTACTGAGGTTTCGTACTTCCATTTACTCTGTAAACATGGGCGTAAAAATGAGAGAAAAGAAATAGTCTATTCCACTATAATGGAAAAGTCTATTTCCTTTTCTCTCATTTTTTTGAGTTTTTATTCGAATTATTTCAAACATTCCGTTTCTGTAGCCAGGCGCATGGAGTTTTCTATAGAAGTAAACCCTACGCTCTTTAATGCATTACGATTGCGATAACCTTGGTATTGCCTAGAGCTTGGCAATTATGCGCCACAGTAGGTATGTGGTCCTTATCGACTCAAGAGTTCGCCAAGACTCCGGTGATGACTTTTGTTTCGTGAACTCCGCCTCCATGTTCGGTTGTTTTTGTTGCTGCTCCATGCACTTCCCGAGAGTTTTCATCTAGTTAGCGAAAACTAATCGTTAAAACGACGGCTCCCGACTTTTCCTGCGCTCCCAGTGCCGCGACAGAGTTGCGAATAATTCCAGTTTCGAAGGCTCTTGATAATTGATGACGTTTCATTCGATTATACAAGGAACAACTTGGAATAATTTGGCAGGGAACGGTAGAATCACCCCGGGGTCGGAAAACCGTTTCACAATTAGATCAATGCGATCGGGGGTCGTTGGCGCGGCGGGGGTCGCGGCCTGCTGGAGGCCTTTTGTCCGCCGATCATCGGATTAACGCTGGTTGGTGAAAACAGCTTCGAGGCATTTCCCCATGGCCGCGTATTCGGCCACATCCAAACTCAGCCGTTTTGCCTCTGCCGAATGTGTCATAATTCTGCAGCGGCGGGGACCAATCGAGCAGATATGTACCTGATCCCGAATTGCCATTTGAACCTTCGGCATCAAAAATTTAACAGATGGCCGTGTGGGTCCCACGTCGTTTGTCCCAGTTCATGCCAGTCACATTGAGGTGGCATTTTATGTTTGTATCGCTATACTAGAAAATGCAAATAGCCTTAGACGTATATTCGATATGCAATACTCTAATATACCTACAGCTCGAGGGGGCACCTAACAAGGGTACGAATTAGAGATTTGGCTCGAACTACTTTTTGCCCACACAAATGAATCCAAATCTGCAGTGAGAAATGCCCGTCCGTCCACCGTAAAAATGTTTTCTCCAAAACGGCTGGAGATGAAAATTTGGAAGAATTTCAAGAAGAAACAATTTTATTTTTCCAGGATCACGTTTTGATTAAGTGGAAGACGTGTTGAGCCCTATTATTTTTCTATTCATTTAATGTGAAATTTTCGTAATGATAATTTTCATTAATCGGGGAGAAATAAGGAGAATTAAAAATTCCCGTTACTAAACATGATTATGATAAATCCTAAAAGACCAATGCTGTCGCCGTTGCTATTGGCTCATTAGATTCAACCTCTCCTAAACGAATGAAACTAAGGCCCTTATTCTCAGAAGTTCCTTTGCACAGGAGCCGTTCGTTGTGGCGAAACAGTTTCTCACATTTATTTGTCAATTTCAAAAAACACATGCCGTTACCATAAAACCCGATTGGTATGTAGTAGATCACAGCATCAAATGTGGTGTCAATCGCAACCACAATTTTCGAGTTCCCAATTTCCTGACAGGGTGCAATAGGTACCTAAATAAAATAGTAATTGCGCGTGGAATTTTCCTCTGAAACAATTGAGCGATCACGTTTCAAATTTCTGAGCTTTCGTCTATCGATATTTGGTACCTACAAAATTTAATGTGCTTCAGGTGAGTCATCCTTGAGCGCCTTTGTTTCAGTAAACATAAACTGATTTATTTTATAAACAAGTTCCGCCTAAGCTACAAACCCTGTTATTAAGGAGAATAAAGAGGCAAAAAATCGAATGAACTTGAGGACAACTTGTGGCAGAACCAACAATTCCAAACTTCGTGCGGCCAAAATGGAGAGGTGGTAGTTTTGTTGGTTGAAGAGAGAAGTGATCGAAGGCTGAGGGAGGAAGGAAGGAACCTGTTAGCAGTTCATGTCAAGGTCTCTCCATGGAATGCGATTAATCGTTATCGTGGGCCCTGGAGTTGTGACGAGATCATTAATCAATTGTCGCAGTTACGAAGTTCCGCCTACGGAGGAAGTGGGATTGGCCATCATGCGTACACCATTGTTTGAAGTCTGGTCTCCGCAACAAAATAACGAATTCTATATGGGTACTTTGCCTTGGTTCACTGTTCAATGAAAAACCATTGTTATTGCCCATGAGAAAAAATTCTCAATAGGTATCCGCTGAAATTTTGATGGTAAGTATACGTTCCAAACGGTGTACCTAGAATCCAAAAAACTGTAAAAAATATTTTCCGTCCTTTCGCCGTGAACTTTCCCGAACGGCTAGAGATTTTTTATGTTGAAATTTTCATGAAAAATCAACTTCGGTCCAGGCAGCCCCAATTCTTTAGCCAAGCCAATAGGTCAATTTTAAGGCTTGTTGTATGCGAGTCTACCATGCCCTATGCAGAAACAATAGGTTGCAACAACAAATTCATCTTCGCTCTTTCTCATGCACGTACATTATGTTATTTGTTCGATTCCGGTAATAAAATCTTTCTCCTCTGCCTGCATCCTCCCTGCATACATTCATGTGCGTTTTTTATGTCCTTTTACTAGTTGTTTTGGTTCATTATTGAATAATAAACCATTGCAATCTCTCCTGAAAAATAGGTATTTTTCTAACCCCCCCACCGGAATTTTCATGGTTCACGTTTTAAATAGTGTAGAATCCGATTCTGCTATGAAGAAACCTTTCGTCCGTCCGCCGTAGGCCTTGCGCCAGCACTTTTTCACCCTAAGTTCCCAGCTTCACCTTTGTTTTCTTTGGTTGGATGGAAAATTGAGCACCTCCACTCATTTGTTTTCTTCTTTCTCATAAATACCTAAGTCCGCTATTCTGGTCCTAATGATATCGCGTTCCGCACGCACCGTGTATGGCGTTCGATTTGCCGTCCTGACTAATGGTTAAGGGTTAAGCGGATTTCGACGGCTGTAATAACCAACGCTGCGTCAGTCAGTCGCAAAATCAATTATGACGGACTGTGCTATTTTGCATTGCTCGTAAAACGCACATCACAATAAGCTTAACCGACAAAAACCGGTTTTCTCAGCCTGATTGAAATGTGGCCAACGGCTGGTACGCCTTAATTTACCCGTAGGCCAGTAAACGGACTTATGCAGCCTGATGGAAAAGCCGATTTCGCTTCTATACCTCTGTAACGACTTACCGTCTCTCCGACCACTTACTACGATATAAAGTGCGGGTTTAATTTTGGCGAAAGTGATGAACAATCAACGGCAAGCGAAGGGACCATGGCCTGCTACTGGCCAAGGGCGAACGTAAACTACCTTCGTTTATTGATCGTTTGGCGCTTCGCACCTCGTTGAAACATAATTAAAGAGAGTTGACCAGGTGACCAGGTAGGTACCTTCACACCCGCCCGCCCAAGTATAGGACGGTTATTACGAAGAGAATTTTCAGCGTTTACGCTTTTCATTTGGCTGCTAATTCATTCCCACCCTTCGCGATACGGAAGGCGTCACCCCTTGACACCCATCGACGATCATTTTTCCAAAGCTGATTTGACGTTAGGTTAGGCATAGGCATCCTGTCAAATCTAGAATATCAATACCATTGTGGTACATTATTCAATCATCAACCTCTGTAATCACTCAGCAAAAAAAAATGAAAAAAATTCCATACCCCCCCCCCCTCCCCTTACATTTCTTATGGTTTAAGGTTTACCTTCCAAAAGATGCATAATCCGAATCTTTAATTGCGCCATTAGCTTGGCTAAGGAATTGAGCTGTGCTAGGCCATAGTTATTTCTTCCTGAATAGTCCAAAAACAACAATTTCAAATCGCTTTTTTTTGGAAAGTAAAACGAACATTTCAGGCTATGGTTTGTCTGAACTATGTTCTTCTTTGGCGATCACACTTACTTGTGGATTTATTGTTGAATAATAGACCAACGCTTGGTTCCTTGAGGGATAAAAATTTTATTTCATATTCTTAGTTTCCGTATCCACCCCCTTCAAAACCTCCCAGGTCAACATTTCCAGCTCAAAATCACTTATGGTTGAGATGTGAATAATTCACATCAATTATTGCGAATGAGCTTTTTTTCCCGGTTTTTGCCGAGAAAAAACTTAGTTTGAATTAAAAATTCAATTTGTTTCACGTGTTAGATTTATGACCTGAGTAGAGTTTGCCTGCGACATGGCCCACGAGCGTTTGTATGATGATGATGATGATGAAACAGAAAGGGTGAAACTGTAAACTTTTTTGCTCCCGCTAACTTCTGACTTCGTTCTCAGAATTAAATATCAGCTTGTAACGCGTGTGCCGATTTTGCTCCAACTTTTCTTCTGACTGCCACATTCAGACAAGTCATGTCAAGAAGGCTTTATTCATTAATTACTGGGTAGAATAAGAATTAGGGGTGAAGTTAGAGGGAATTACAGCATCTTTTCCATGCTCATTCACTCTTCTTCTGTTTTCTTTGACCTGAAGTTTCTGAGCCCTTGACCAAAACAGCTGTTAGCAAGTTAATTACATTGAAGATTCTTTCTCTTTGATCTGAATTAACGGAGGGCTTACAAAAAACTCTTCATAAGTGGGAAGGTTTGAAAGAGACAATGGTAAGCAGGTTGGCGATTGGACCAGAAAAAGGACCTTTTCTCATCGGATTTCTGAATTGTTTGAACAAAAGCTGGAAAGTCTCGAGCAAGAGTCTGACGTTTAAACAACTAACTAAGTAAGAACGAAGTTCAACTGTTGATGATTAAAAGGATCGAATTGATCCAAGCCGACCCAGTCCTTTAGCTTATTTACGTATTCCACAGCATTCGGCTCTTTGTCTGTTTCCAAATTCATTTCCGAGTTTAAGCACTACTTACATAAAAACTGTAAACTAATTTATTCATTTATTTATCGAGAGGGAATCCTTTATTAAACTTAAAGCCCTAACTTTCCTCCCAATATGAAAAAAATCAATCATTTCAATTTGAGGTACGGGAGGAATGAGCCAATTTCCTTGCCATCGTTGAATCAATTCGTTGAGAGACATTTTGAATGGTTAAATGTGTTGCCACACTAGCAATGACACGGTGAGAATTGAGGTTGATCACACGAACAGGATTCGATAATGTCATCAATCTCAATCCTCAAAAAACGGACGCTCAGAAATTGACACCAAGGGTCCGATCAAGGGGAGTGACTAATGAAGAATTTTGGACATTGGCCGAACCCCGACTATTGATTCCATCAATCGACACCATTCATCATTGGAAAATCGTATAGTTTCCTCATCTACCAGGCTGAGAGCTCCAATAGGCATGGCACCCAGCCAAGAATATGGAGAATGCATGTACCTGTCTGAGGGATGCACTTCACCACGGCAGCAAGCATTAAAAGCAAGCCATAAAATAATTAATATGTCACAGGAGCCGCTTATTGACAGTAATATTGTTTTGTTAGATAAATATTATTAATCTAACATTAATTTGAGACCAAATTTACCACGGTGGTATTTACATCAAATTCCGATGTAAAAATATCATTGGCAAATCTCTGACGCTTCCTTGGATATCGGATAAATAAATTTTGCCAATAAGTAAATTGGTCCTCAGTTTGACTTAATCCTATATTCTTCGTCCAGTTTGGCCAAGTTTGGAATTGGAATAGATTCAATCTGTTTATAAATAATGCTATATGCTAATTCTCTATTACATATTATTCGGTACTAATAGAATTCAGATTTCCAAGAAACCCAAAAATGTTACACTAACGCATCTACAGCCACTCATCTTTTTGGGTTCAAAGAAAGCGATCACTTTTAACTCTCAGGCGAACATTTACATTTTAATGAGGTCAAGTGGAAAAATATCAGAATTAAAATCCGCACCTGTTTCATGTTTTTACTTCCATATTTACAGAGTAAGTGGAAGAATTGGAATCGTCCTAAAATCGGGAATCGAAACGGAGCTTCAAAAAAAAAAAAAAAAACTGTTTCTTATACACGTTTACTCAGAATCACTTCCAGCCGCAAAAATGATCCGATTATCCGATTAGAGCGTTCTTGGTCTTGGAATCTTTGTTTTACCTTGCAGAATATGTGGATATTTTTTATATTCCGGTAATGTGGCGTATTTTTATTTTGGTCGAATTTTAAAATTTGAATAGTGAGTTTTTTGATATTTTTGACCTAAACACCCTTTAAAGCAGTAAAAATATGATCAAATTGTGTCACATTTTTACGTTTTAAAATATGGAAGTATTGTGTGTTATCTACGCACCACTGGTTCTCTCGCTGTTTCTCTGTTAGATAACATAATATGGCGAGATATTATCCCTCCAGATCCTTGATCAGAATTTCCCCGAATTCCGTATGACCTGATTGGCTGAACTGTTTGGTAAATTAAACTCCATTCGGCTAAGATTTATGTTAATACTATTAGATACCAATATTTCAATTTCAATATTGGCGACAGGGCTTTTGTCGATCTTCTGCCGCCACCTCGCCCATGCCAGATTGAATAACGGTCCTCTGGACGCAATGAATGGTGAAATGACAAAAAACAATCTGAGGCTCATGAGAAAAGAAATCAAGGTTATAAAAGGATGGAGGTAGGCAAAAGAAGAGAAAGAAAAGGGAAGAGAAATGGAACGGTTGTGACAAGACAGAAGAGGAGTGGAGAAGAAATGGAATTGTGAGGGTGAGGTGCTGAAAGACAATATTCTTCCTTTCCTTCTTCAGGTACGGCGAAGGGGTGAAAGTAATAAAAAACCCTACCCCCTAGAGGCAGAGAGATCCAAAGAATCCAATGACGTAAGAGGTACACGGATATGGACGGGCAGGGTGCTATGGTTCAGAGTTGGTGGGGGAGGGGGATGTGTTCGGGAGTCGACCTGGTGAAATATGGGTACGATTACTGTAAGTTTTTCCGAAGGAAGAGGGCCATGGTATTGAGTGGAAAACTAAAAATAGGATCCGGAGGATTGTAAACCTTGGTGTATTTTCTTTTGGCAAGAATTGAAGAGACATAGAGAATGGTGAAAGCGAGTAAAGTAAGAGGGTCAGAGCGAGGCTGGAGGTATGAAATGAGTTATTACCGCTTTTGGCCAGAATAAATGGAGGTAGCCGATAGATGGGAAAAGTAGGTTTAGGAATGGGGTTAGGTGATTTGTAGGTTTTTGACAAGTTCCAAGCCAAGTCCGGGACTACTTCTGATGGTGGTATACTAGCGCGGGCATTTTCTATTTTCCTACTTTCTCTCCTTGGCAGTTCTTCTCGTCACGTTCAACGAAAAACCCCCCATGAATCGTGATCAGATTTTGATTGATATGAAAAAGTTTCACCATCTTTTCCCGAGTGATTTTTTTCTCATGAGCTTATATTAGGTATACGTGCCTCTAATTTCTCATTGCCTCATTTCGCTGTCGTATTGTCAGATAAGGTCGCCGGATAGGTAGCAGTAGCAGGAGCTGGGAGGCTATGCCAGCTCGAACACCTTTTTTCACATCCCAGAATCGGCATCCATAAAATTGCCAGATACCTAGTGCAAAAATGAAAAAATAAAAGGTAGGTCAAGTTAATCTGGAGGTGGATATTGGAAGTGCGAATAGGCCCATGGGCCTGTTTGGTGCACCAAACCTGTCGCGCGAGCTTTGGCAGGCACACTTTTTTTGGTTCCTACAAACTAGTTAATATAGGACAGCTTTTCCGCTCTATAAAACGGTTGTGCCTCTCGCTATATTCTCCATTCGGAGTGATTTTGATTCTGATTTGTTATCAAGAAAAGGCCATCGCAACTAACAATATAAGTAGCCGTATTGAGCAGTCTTCATTATAATTTTTCCTTGAGAACAAGGATACCTCCCCACACCGTTCTCGTTGAGTTCTTAAACTCGACTTTCATTCTGGCATCACATTTCGATTTCTGCTGAAATTTAATTAACGCTCGCCGAACTTTGAGCAGGCGCAGATAGTCCATTTGATTGCCCCTAAGGGGAGGAGAAACTCTGTTTTTCGCCGCCGAGCACGTAACGACGGAGGCTCTAACAAGAAATGATAACCAGTTTATTTTGGTCCCGAATTCTCGAAGCCTCCGATGGTGGAAGTTCCTGGTCTGGTCCAGGCGAATAAACGCTGAAAAGAGGCGACTCGATTCTGGGGAAATCCAAACGTCGGAACACCTTTGTTATGCGAGGCAACAAAAACATTTGGTGAGGCAGGAAGTTTTGATGAGCTTTCGAACTGACTCCGTACCCCTTTCCTGTGCCATTGTCGTATCCTGTGAAGTGTCCCCCTACCCACGACCACTATTGCACCCGTTTTCCCTCGCTTTCTGTTCATTCTGGTGAAACTGAAGAGATATTGGGCAAGGCAATGCGACACTAGGGCTGTTTGTTGTTGGACGACTGTAAACTTGGCTTACGAAAGAAGTCCTTCTGCGAAAATCGTTAGTTTCGTTTGCTTTACGGCATCCCACGATCGACGGACATGCCCATTCGCAGTACTTTGGCGTTCGAGTTTTTTTTTTTTGAAGGTTATTTTAAACCTTCCATTTCTAATACTTTGGCGTTTGGTTTTTTTACTTCCATATTTACAGTTCACTTTTTCTTACACGCATTACTTACTCAGAATCACTCCCCCCCGAACAAGTGTCAGTGCGTCCGTCTGTGTTCATTTACGAAAATGGACATGGCTCTAATTTCTTGAATTGAAATGTTTGTTTCGGCAAGACCTTACTCCCTGTTTAATCGAAATTTGAATAGCTCACCGATACATACTTCCGATAGTTGCACTACTACTACTTGTGGTACTTCCGATATATTTGCATTTTAATTTTTTATATTTTATTTTTTCCGGCCACAAAAATGAACCGATTGGTCTTAAAATCTTTGTTTAACTTTGCAGAATATGCGGATATTGTTTATATTCCGATAACTTATCTTATTTTTATTTTGGGCAAATTTTAAAAATTGCATAGTGAGTTTTTTGATGTTTTTGACCTAAACACCCTTAATAGCAGTCAAAATATGACGCACCACTGGTTTTTCGCGTAGGTTTGAAGAGATTTCAATTAAATTTTCGGAAATTATTTTAATGCATTAGTTTCCTGTAATCCAACACCCAGTGATGAGTGGATAACAAAAACTCACACACGTCGTAGATCTATAAGTAAAATTTCGTATAAAATCTATCCACGATCTGAGAGGTCATTTTTTGGGGTCTGTGGTTTGACCCATTTTGACCGCTCGGCCACTCCCCAACCCTAACCCCAGAAAAGGAGATACCTGGATGCAATTTATTACTCCAGGGTTTATTGCAATTATGCCAGTACATATAGATTTTAACTTCTTACCAATATGTATCGTTAACAATGACATGGAGTCTTATGGAATTGGATGAACAGTTGAATCCGCGTTACTGAAAATGCAAAGTCGGTGGATTTCTGAAGTTATGACCCACCGAGGAAAAAATCCTGAGCTTGAAAGTTGGTCAAAAGAAACCACAAGGGGCAGAGAGATAAATTGCAATTAGAGAGAACCGTGAAAATGAGTTAGGATGGGAGGTGTGCGCAAAAAATATTTGATTCAATTGGAAAAGGTCGTAAAAGGGTTCGGATGAGAGCTACGGAAACCCCCATTCCAACGCCCCTCTTGGCAGCAAGGGTTTCGAGCATGGCTAGGGCGGGGCTGCAACCAGCCAACACCAGCTAGCCACATTTAGATTGTGTTAGTTGGTTAGATGAGGAGAAACTGGGGTGGGCTGGCGATCCAGTCGTTTTCCGGGGGCAAATGCGTAATGGAATGGGTGCATGAAGACCAATGGATTAATTAGGTAGTCCTATCAGCAGCACTTGGAAAACTTCCTCCGTTATGTATCACTTAAGAGTCATTGTTCAATGATTTGTTTTCGATTTGCACCATTACAGTATCCCTCCCCGGTCACCTATAGCTAGGTGGGTTATTCGGTACCGATATAAATTTCTGAGCATCAGGTTCGGGCGATAGAAAAAAAAACAGTCTGACACTTCGTACAAGAAAATGAATCGTGACTATACTTCCTTCAAGAAAAACCCGGCCTGCTCAAACTTTTGATTTTTTTGTAATTTCTTTGATGTTACAACAGGAAAAATTTGTTACAACACAGAAAACTAATGTGCACATGCCACTGATCTACTTTGCAGCGTTTTCTAGAATCAGGACTAGCTTACTGGGATCAGGAGAGCAGATCAAAAAATATATTTCAACTCAGACCTTTAATTTTTCTTTTTTCGACCCCCAACCAATGAGAGTTTTGAATATAGCCGAGAATGGATCCTTTAATATTTGATTGAAAAGCACAGTTTATTTGAACATCCATACCCATCGTTCCATTTGACCCATTTGTTTGACATCGTTCGAGAACCCCGTGTAAAAATTGCATCGAAAGGGGAAACATTCCGCAAACAGTATTTGTTGATTAGAAATGGAAGAAAGAGGCGATTGGGAATAACCGCTGATCGTAGCGTGAAGCATCATTTTTATTTTCAACCGGAAATATCAGTTTTGTAGGTATCTCAGCTTCATTTTCACCAGTATTGATGTATGGCCAGTCAAAATCGAAATGATGCATTTCTGATTTTGGTTCATTTTTCTTAAAAAATGATCGGTCAGGAAAAAACGCTGCTACGTACACCAATGTCATGTGCACGCTATTTTTCTTTTGCATCCGAACTCTGCAAATTCTGTAGGGGGATTGAAGCTGGGTTTTCCGGGCATGTTTTTTCTGATCGACAAGGAAGGATTTTGGTAAAAATCTGATTTAAAACCAGTGGTGCGTTGATAACACATCGGGGTTTGAAATTTAGCATTACCCCAATATATCAAACTTGGAAACGTGTGGTTTGAACCTGACCGTGCTTCGTCTCCCTTCTAAAAGGGATGTTCCGTGACCTGCGCTCTCCCCCGATGAGCCTTTTTTGTGAGGTTATCTCAAATTTCTCGTGTACGCCGAGAACCCAAGGTCTCAGCAAGCCCTGAAGAACAATATCTGTGATGACATCCTCAACGTACGATCAATGTGCTTGAATGAGTTGATCGAAATTCGTAAGAGGCTGAATCAGTGTATCACTAAATTTGGGGCACCATCTTCCCAGAGGATTCATGGCACCTGTCTAGAAGAAGATTAAAATTCCTGTTAAACAGCATAAAATATATTTTCTTCCAATATTATTCAACCCAACAATTCAATTTTTTTCTTTGCCTGTTAGAGATGACAAGAACGAGGAATCTTCACGCGTTTATGGAATGATATAGGTAGAACTTTTTGCCGACTCACTGATGATGGTGATTGTTGAACTGAAGTAGAAAACCTAATGAGAAGTAACCTTCTTCAAGATAGGCGCTGCATCCAGTTTACATAGTAAAGAGCGGTTTGTTCTTCAATCAACCGGATAAGAAAGTGAATGGAGCGGTCCTTCATGCCGTTTCGGGTCCACGCAGTCCCCTCCTTCTCTCACTCTCATCAACGACAGGCTCACTCTATCCTGAGCACCAAATCACTCACACTCACAGAAACACATGTTACCTGTCTCTCGTTCCATCGCTTTTCCCCTCAGACGCTCTATCATCGTGTCACATTCTTTCTTCTCCACGTATTTTCACTTGTTCCGTCGCTTTCCAGCCTCCGAATAGTTTAAGTAATTAGCTCTTTTACCACTCTTGGGGATGGAACAGTCGTTAGCAACGTGAGGGAAAGCGTAAATCGAAATGAGCGCAATGAATTAATTCTTGAAGAAATTTGATTTTACTATGCTCTCTCTGGTTCTTCCCTTTCTCTGCCGACATCAATTCCGGTTTTAGGATGTTGTCCGGAACTTTCTAGCAATCAACCGGTATAGCTCGCTTATTCATTCTAATATCGCCTATCAGTTATCGTATTCTGTTTTACACTGTTTTTTATTGTTTTTTCACAAGTATCGTACGGTAGATGAAGGGGTGCATCTGTGTGAGTTTGTCTAGCATTTTTGGGTGACTTCGGGTGGTTTTTGGTTTTTTGTGCTCGGTGTGAGTATTTTTCAATGTGTGCGGGCCATTACACCAGCTCGGCGAAGGTGACAGTGTGACGAGTTTGACTCAACTCCTGCCCTGCTGACAGCTATGGTCTCATCGCAAGGGTCGATCATCCTTCTTTCTCCTGAATGATTCACACTCGAGGGCGCAAGAGTCCTCAGAGCCGCATTGCAAGATAGTGGGACTTTTTGGTGTTCAATTATTCACGCTAATGCCCAAGAACTTCGCAAAAGAGGCGCTGGGTTCTTTTGTTGCAGCTATCTTTTACTATCTCGAAGCATTCTCATTCTTTTGGCTCAAATGCCCAGCCCTTCAAGAGAGGATAAGTTCGTTGTTTGAATTTGAATGAAAGTAACTTCCGAAACGAGTCGGCCTACAGTCTATTTGGGTGGAATGTATTGTACAGGTGCTCAGGCGTTAATGAAACAGGCATAACAATGATCCAGACCCTCTTGGGCTCTTGAATTCAACTTTTTGCTCGTCCTTCTGAAACTGAATCATTTTAATCCATCAGGAACTTCACAATCTCGTCCTCCGCTGGTGTATTTTCATGTTGAAAAGGTCATGAAAGTCTTCTAATCCATGAATGTCAAAAAGGCGAAAGGTGTTTAATGCATAATGATTATTTACGCCTTCAAAAGTCACATTGTTTTTGATTAGGAAAAGTTCAGGGTTTGAATTTGGCATACTACCTACATAAAGGTTTAAGGATTCGTTAATAATTTCCAACTATAATAGTAATAGTGGCCCAATAATTGGACCATAATATTATAAATGTTCGATCTTAATACTTTTTTCTAAATTTGAAAGTACTATTACGAGTATTTATTTTGGCCATCTAGGTATGGCGATGTCAACTAGAATAAATATAGGACATTTTGGTTTGACATTTCAGCATTTTGGTTTTTAATTCAATAATACCTAAACCTTTATAATTAAAATAATTGTCTAATCCCCAGATGGGAATTTGATGTTTTACGCTTTGAGACACGTAACTAGAATCCAATAATCGAATTGGAAATTTCTGTCCGTCTGCGGTACGCCAGCAAGCCGTGATCACTCACGGATGGCTAAATAGGGAATCGTGAAATATTCAGGGTACATCAACCTTGGTCTCGGACAGGCCCTAATTTCTGGCTAAATTCCTACCTCGTGTAGGTGGAGTATTTTTCAATCAATCAAATGTAATTTATGAGTATTCTTTCAAGTACAAAGGAAGGCTTGCGAGTGGGTCACCTACTTTGCAAGGCCATATATTTTTCTGAACGACAACAAACTCAATTGTTTCAGTGTGGCCTGGAAGGGATGGGGAGAAATTAATAAAAATTAATACTTATTCAATGTCTTTGCATCTCTGAGAGTTGTAAGAGAGTTAAAAAAGAGTGTTACAACTCAAAAATGGCACAGTAGGTACTCACCAGTCATCCATGTACAATGTCTTGGCTGCGACTGGCTTGTAGGTGTTAACACACTGCTATCCTGATGTAAGGCCCCCACCTCAGGTAGTAGTGTAACCAGCGCTCCCAAGTGATAACGGTTGGAACTAGGCTTGTAAAGATACTATTTCCTTGTAGAGCTCGTTGAGATATACCTGCCTAGATAGATTTACCTCAAAACTGGACATTTTGGACTTGTCACACTACTATTCTCAGTGTCCGATATACATTCGCTAGGTTTGATTCAACTAAGACCCGCTTCTAACTCATGGTTCGCCCAGGATGAGAAAAATATATATCACCAACATCTGTGACCATTTATCACTGTAACCTCTCCTTGTCGGAAGGGGGATAGCGTGCCCGGAAACGAAAGCAGGCTATTCTGGCGGTAGGTATAATTGTAATACCTAGTTTACCACTTTGAAATTGATTGAAAACATGAATAGGTACGCATGAAGGAAAACATGAATCTACCTATAAGTAGATACGTAGATCACCTAATCTTGTATGCTCCTCGCGTCGCCCAAAAGGATGGGGGAGGGGGGTTGCGTTTATTTCCACAGGTTTCAATGGCTTTTGATTTTGCTATAGCAAAATAGGCCTATAGGCCTCTGCTACGCCGAATCGTTGATTCAAAGGAAAATTTATTGTGATCCATTAATCATTTAGCTTTTCCGACACGCACATTAACGTCGTTGGCGACTAATTGCTCAGCAGCGATGAGGGATAAAAATACTATTCTCTCTTTTTACAAGTCATCCATCATTTTTTATGCATACAGTACCGAAGGAGAGTGAGAGAACGGGAACGCCGGACGTAGTTGGGGCTATTGATTAAAAAGTTACAGCCATCACGTTGCAGAAGTCGGCCCTGTGATGCTGGAGTTCGATAGAACGCACCGGTTACCATTGGATTTTACAGCTTCGTCCTTTCCTTTCTCGGTTGTCGCTGAGCGAGCAGTGGATTGTCGATTCAAATTAGTTATACGCTATTTTTCGAGAGCAGAAGCAGTAACGTCAACTAAGGCAAGTTGCTGAGTTTTTTCTTCGGTTTCCTTCTGCCCCGTTTCACTGTACTTGCTGACTATTAATTACGCTTCAAAAGTTATTTTTCCGTTTTACTTCCTAAGGCTTATAACTGGGTAATTGATGCTAGGCTAGAATCGCTAAAGCGTTTGTTAAATAACTTACAATTATAGCAATCCAGTTGAATTCGCTTTAAAATCAGTGGTGTGAAAATAGCGCCTATTAGTTTCTATTTCCTGAAAACGCTGCAAAGAATACTTGTGACTTGATTCTGTGTGTCCAGAGATCTCCGCAAGTTCTGAAAGGATTGAAATTTTGTTCATCATTCAGTAATAAACTTCTGTAATTGCGCAAGGAAAATTCGTTTAACCTTCCCTTCTCGGAAAAGAGAAGAGAGAGAGAATCGGAACGGAGCTTCAGAAAAAACTATTACTTATACAGATTAACACAGAATCACTTCCCGAACAGGTGTCTGTGTGTCCGTGTGTCAGCCTATCTGTCTGTCCGTTTGTGGTTATTTACAATAATGGCCATAGCTCACTCAATTCTCCCGCCTTCATTGCCAAGCTTTCGATATATATAATATCATCTTTAACGCTTTTACCCATCTGTCAAGTCGGTAAACATGAACAATCTTAAACTGCGGCCCTATGGAAAGGCCCTTCCGAGGCCAGCAGAATTAGGTGCACGTGCTATAAGTAATTAAATTGTTAACAATTATACTGAACCGATTAATAGAGCGCACTTCGCTTACATTGCACCAAGTTTCGTGTAACCCCAACATTTAACAGGCCTTAGGTACGAAATTTGCAGAACAAGGTCTGATGCCCTTGAACTGTTAACTAGGCTGCATACGGAGGGTGTTCCAAGTTACAGCTAATGATGATGAGAACATCGGGAGCAGGGAGTAAGATAGATCCTGAGCTTGTGAAGATTTAAGCCTTCCATTCGGACCAGTGTCGTTTACATGTTTCGTTCGGGTGACAAGGGGTGGGTGGATTTGAAGAGAACTGTTGTCACAGTGGAGTTGCTGTTGAGTGGAATGCTTATAGAGGCTGGTGAATGCGAGGAGGGGGTTGATGCCCCAGCAGAGTTCCCGCACTCATTACAGGGGTCACCCCTCATTGTCAAATAATTCGGAGTGGTTGGCAAACAGAACTTCAGCAACATATCACATCTCCGCCGAGGAGATTTTGGTCCGCTGGTCTCATTTCCTTTTCCAACCAACGCTCATTGCCGCGTCTACCAAAGCGTATGATGAGCTCACATATAGAAAATGATTTTTATTGCAGACTTGCGTGCTGGACCATCTGAAACGTAAAAGAAAAAATTTCGAGGGGGTGTTGTAAAAACCATATTTCCCGACCGATTACATAGATACATTTCTGTAATGTCGAGGAACGATAATGTAATTTTGTAATAAATAGTAATTTAGTAGTAGTTTTGTAATTTAGAAATTTTAGACTGTAATTTTACTGTAACAACGTAATAATGTAATTATGTAATAACTTTAGTTTTATGAATAAAATGTAATTTCAGAAGCAACATGTAAATTTCGTGGACGAAGAAATCCATGCGTTTTTTTTTAATGAGGTATAATTTATTCATCATTCAAACTTCAAGTATAATATGAAGATGAACCTTCGATTACTTCGAGCTAGGGAAAGAACTGAAATCGCGTCGTTCCATTGTTCAAAGGGAAGTGAGAATAAATTGTGCCTAAACGTGTTATCAGCTCAGCAAAAAGCCACTCACAGCCAGATCCCTTCCGACTACCCCTCGTGTACCAAACCCCCCACAGCGAAGGTTTGAGCAAAAGGACCTGACGCCACAACAGGTGCTACTCACAATCTTCGGCCCCCGTGGTGGATCGTGTTAACCTTATCTTCCTCCCGAGCGGCAGAGGACCAACTCGAATTACCCCCAGCACTATCCGGCTGTCTTTTCACCCTCCATCACACGTGGTACGCACCAAACCCCATCATATCGCCTCTGCGCCGCTTTACTCTACCTTTCACTGAGTTTAACCTCGCGATAGTCTTTGTCACTCGTCCTGAAATATGGAACATTGTCGATGTTCTCCTTCTGCCATAACTTACCCGACCAAAGTTAGGAATCTAATGTTTGGCCGAAAACGCGACCATTTATGCAGCCAAATTTCCAGGCCCCGCAACTTAGCAAAAATGACGCTTCGTAATAGATTCGAAAATCGAACTTGAACCCAAACCTAAACTAAAAACTTAAAGCTCGAACTCAAACTCCAACTAAAACTCAACGTAAAACTCAAACTCAAACTTGGAACTCGAAACTCAAAACTCAGAACTCGAAACTTGAACTGAAACTCAAACAGGAACTCGCACCGAAGCTCAAACTCAAACTCGAAACTCAAATTGAAACTCGTAACTCAAACTGAAATTCAAACTGAAATTGAAACTGTAACTGAACCAGAAACTGAAACTGAATCTCAAACTTGAACTCAAACTGAAACTTGAACTCGAACTTGAACTTAAACTCAAGCTGAAACTCGAACTGGAACTCAAAATGAAACTCGAGCTCGAGTTCAAGTTTCGTTTGAGTCCGAACTCGAACTTAAACTCAAACTGAAATTGAAACTGAAACTTGAACTCGAACTTAAACTTGAACAGAAACTCGAACTGAAACTCACACTGAAGCTCAAACTGAAACTCAAAGTAAAACTCGAACTAAAATTGAAACTGAAACTCAAGCTGAAACTCAAACTGGAAGTCAAAATGAAACTCAAACTGACACTCAAACTAAAACTCAAACTCGAACGTAAACTTAAACTTGAGCTCAAACTCAAACTGGAACTCAAACTAAATTCAAACTGAACTCAAACTGAAACTCAATCTAAAACTCAATCTGATGCTCAAACTGAAACTCGAACTCGAACTTAAACTTATACTGAAACTCGAACTTGAACTGTAAGTCAAACTGAAATTGAAGCTGAAACTCAAACTCGAACTTAAACTTAAACTTGAACTCAAACTAAATTCAAACAAAACCTAAACTGAAACTCAAACTGAAACTCAATTTGAAGCTCAAACTGAAACTCAAACTGAAACTCGAACTCGAACTTAAACCGATAATCAAACTCGAACCTAAACTTATACCTACTGAAGATCAAACTCAAACTGAAGGTCAAATTGAAATTGAAACTGAAACTCAAACTCTAACTCCAACTGAAATTGAAACCAAACTTGAACTCGAACTTAAACTTCATTCCTATGTTTATTTTTGAGGTTCAGTTCATGTTTGAGTTTGCGTTTGATTTCTAGTTCATGAACTTGCAAGATCCAGTTTGAGTTTCCCTCAGGTACACTCAGCTCAAGCTGGTACGGTTCTGAGTTTGAGTCGAACTTCGAGTTTTCGTTTGAGTTCAAGTTTGATTTCTAGTTCAGGATCAAGTTTGGGTTTCCGTTTTAGTGTAGCTTAAGATGGCACAGTTGTTAGGTTGAGTTTGAGTTTAATTTTTATTTAAAGTTTAAGTAGCTTTAGTAGTTTAGTTTGTAGCTTAAGGTGGTACAGTTGTTAGTTTCAGTTTGAGTTTCAGTTTTCTGTTCCTTTTCAAGTTCCACTGAAGAGTTTAAGCTTCAGTTTGAGTTTCAGTTCCGGATACAGTTTCAGTTTGATTCTACACTTGAGTTTATGATTGAGCCAGTGATTTGAAGATGAGAAGGTGAGCAAAACCTCATTTTTACTAAGTTAGAATTTTTATTGAAGAGTTCCTGTGGAGAGCACAGTGTCCACAATAAATTGTCTGATTTAATCCTTGCCATTCTTCCCAAGAATATTAGGGTCTCGGTGCACTCCCTGAGTTTTAAGGGCAAGAGCCGCTACTGCATCTTAGTATTTTAAGTACTGATTAATGCCTAGCGCCAAACCACTCGTGAACGTTTGATTTCGAATTATATTGGACTTTGGTTTTTTTACACCAAGTTCGGTACCTACACCCCGTGTGTAGTCATCACGTGAACGATATTGGCGTCCGAGGCATCAGCCTAAGTGGAGAACGCGCAAGGTTTGTGCATTGCCTGCAGCAGTTGAAACACCTGTAGATCGATTCTAGAGTTCACCTCGCTCATGTTACAAGACATGAGAACATGCGATGGTTCACGCAGGAAGAGAAGCCCTTGGGCAAACCTCTACGACGAATATATCCTCTGTACACTCCCTGGGTAGGGTTTCGTATTACGGGGTGACGTTGGGAATTTTCCAGTAAAAGGGTCTTCTTGCTCTTGGGGCCTCCCGTGAGACAGTCGCAGCTTTTCGAACTTTCGAGGGAATTCCACCCCCATAAGTAAAGCTAAGTAGTTGCTTCAGCCAGTTGACTTTTAGTAGCTAAAATGCTGATCGGCCCAACCATTATATTTATTTGTAATTTTTCAGTATTATATGGTTATAATAACCTTAAAATAAGACCAGAATAATTCTGGTCTTACAACACAATCGGCTACCCAACGGAGGAGAGATGCTTCAACATTTTGGGGGAGACAGGCCAAAGTAGCCCCTAAGCTGTGGTGGAACCAGGGAACTGGTGCTTCCCCATACCGCTCATCTTGAATTAAGACCGGTTACTTGAGCGGCAACATCGGGTTTGAGCTTGCTCCCAAAAAAAGCCACGGGTCCGAGTTTTGAGGAGTAATCTCGCTCAGGTTCGAACCCACGGGGATGTAATTTCGCTCCCCCGAGTCGAAAAGACGTGCAATCTCGATCCCCATACGTCAGCATGTCTAAGGCCAATCAGAAAGTCCTCTGGCAGCTGGTCTGCATTTTAAAGGGCAGTAGCATTTGTGGAAGACATCTGTTATTCATCGGCAGTTAGAAATACACATACATTTCATTCACTAATTGCCAAGAAATTTTCAGTGTGACAGACAAAGAAAATATGTCCCAGGTGCAATGGAGGGCAGCGGCCTTGGATAAATCTAGCTTTAAATTAATTGATAAACCGGCCCTAAGTGTGACGAAGCGTACGCGGCGATACTAACTAAATGAGCTCCGATCTCGCAAGCAAATCGGTGTATTGCTATTCGTCAATTTCTTCGGGTTAATCGGGCCTTGTTGTTTGGTCTCTTACAATCTCCCAAAATTTCCAATTGACCAAGTGATTTTTTCCAACATTTGTATCCTCCGGCTTTTGTAAGTGCTTGGAGTAAGTTGATCAACATAGTTGTCGGTACACACGGTTTTTTCGACTATCTTTTGCAGAACCAATAACTAGTAGGTACACCTACTCCTTCGTTCCGGCGGTTTGAATTTGAGTAATAACTTTTCGCATTTCTGTCGACGATAAGTGTCATCAGCTCGCTTCCACCCCTTCTTCCGAAAGTTGCAGGAAGAACAGTTTAACCCGAGATTTGTCGAGTCTGCTTTCAAAACTTACATCGCAGTATATTGATACGGACGGAGCATATTGGAAGAAAGTACATTATGGTGCGATAAAGCCATAGTAGGTCGTGCTAGTACTTGGTAGAAGTATGATGATAAGGTTTTGTCTGATGGTCGCGTGACGAGGCCTCAGCTTAGCTGGCGAAAAGGGATCTGTCGTATGATGAATGTCTGCGTGACCTCGAAGTTGAAATCACTCAGGCTGCTTCCCATCATTCGAGCTGGTTTCCAAAGGACGTTTCCCCCCAAATCTCGTCTCACCCGTGTCATTTTCACACCGTCTCTAATCCATGAACATTAGCACTCGCCTATTCTTGCTTCTAAATGTAGTATAAATGTATGCAATTATACGGAATCGAAGTACGTACGTGTGTATGTCTTTAGCAAAACTGAAGGGTTTACCGGTCGTCATAAAACTTTCTCCAATGTATTAGAGACGTAATTGGCAGACGTAGACACGATCGTGTGGTGGGTACAGGAAGCTGGAGCTCTTCCATCCTGCTCATTAAGAGTTTTTCCTTTTTCTAAATTGTTGTAACGATTAGGTATTTAGGGCTGCAAACTGGCCATTGGCCCTACGGTTATCGACGTCAGGGTAGGTCCTAGTAATAAAGAGGAGCAGATGTCTTTGAAGGAACCTCTTCATTTTACGAATCCAACAAAAGTTTACGAGTTTGTAAACCGGTAAGGCCACTTCCATTCCTTCAATTTGAGTTTCTATTCGAATTATGGGGTTCCACAACTTTTTCCCAAATGATTTAATTCATAGACGATCCATGGTAAAGGATCAAATCCATTAGCTAAGCTTGTATTTATTTTTCATTTTCGTTTCGGCGGTTGTCTGTCTCCATTGTTAGCTGTGAGTGCGAGGAAGTTCAAGCTGTTGAAGTCAAAGAAATTCATAAGTTCCTACGCCAACGCCACCTCGACCATTCAATCCGAAGAAATTTTTCATCTTGCGGGATAAGTTCGTTCTCGTTTTGGTCAGTACGAAATAATCAAAGAGACTCTATAATGATAATATGAATAACACTCGTTTGTTGTCAACACTATCATCATTCTGTAAGAATGTATTAGTCGATCTGTTCCCTGGAGCCGTTTTCGGATTGTTATGTGCGCATGGTTGGAATAGAAATGGAGAAAGCCCTCAATGATGGAACAAAACGAGATCGACATAATCAGGCGGATGGAGGATCCAATATCGGGAGAGGGCCAAACAGCCGTGTTTGGGCTACATGTCTTCTCCGATGTGTCGGAATCGAGAACGTGGAACCAGATGTCGCGGTAGGTCCCTCCATGTTAATAATCCAGGAACTTCCTCCTCCTGTCATTCCTCGCATATCCCTTCAACTTTACCTTTCGGATCTCTCAGCTCCCATTCCTAACTCGTATCTTTGGAAAACTAATAAATAATCCTTATACCGACACCGAGAGGTAAAATGAACCAAGTAAGGCTATAGGTCAACTTTGGGACGAGACAGGTGAGGGATTACCTTAGGAAAACGCACCTAAACCGTAACAGGAGGAGACCTTTATTCAATAATCACAAGACAACATTAATTTGTAAAAACAAATCTTGTTGAGCAGGATTCCTTATTTGGCCTCTTCATACACACTGTATACGCTCTAGGAAAAGACTATTTCTAACATTCTTTTACAGAAAAATAGATTTTATAATTTTGTCAGCTGAAGAAGGTTTAATGAAATGTTTCTTGTTCAAAAAGTAACTCTCAGGTCCGGTTTATCAATTTATTCAAGGCTAGATGTATCCTAGGACGGTTGTTCACCCAAACAAAGCCTATTTAACGACAGAAAATAATACCTAATGTGCTTCTTAGGCACAAATTTGATTATACCACTGTACCTGCCCATACCCACTACTCACATCGCCACTCACCGAACCCAAACCACCTAGGTAAACTACCCTAAGGTCGACAAAATTCGCCCGGGGAGGGGGGCTAGTTTTAATTGGAGTGGAGGGACAAGTCGGATTGGGTTGGATACCCTTCTGCACATCGCTTCTACTCGTTTTGACTGGATTCCAGTGATAATATTCAAGTGTGCTAGCTATTGCTGTAGTATTATCACCCCGCTTGAGCGCCCGAGTGTGAAATATGGGAACAAGACGAGAACGATGACTGGCCGAGCTGATGGAATGAACTACAGTGATGACACGGGCTTTTCACTCGGTCGTTGGGGTACCGCAAGAAGCAGAAGGGTATGCTGGGGATACGACACTGAATGAGCTTATCTACCCTTCAATCCATGAATTTTCAACCGCATGCTCGGTACTAACCACGATTATACGGGAACAGCATCACGTCCACGTGTTACGGCCGTATACTGGAAATTTCTAGGAAGCCACTTAAAAACTATAACGCGCCAAACTGATGCACTCGGGTTTAACTCAGTGATGAAACCTATAAATTGATGTAATCTGAAGTAATCTTCGAACAATTGGTTCATTTTTCTTAAGAAATGAACCATTGCGATCGGCCAGGAATAGATTTTTTAACACCCCCTGAAAATTCGTTGGTTTACGTTTCAAAGGGTGTAGAATCCGAATCTGCAATAAAAAGTTTTTGTCCGTCCGCCGGACGCCGTCCGGGATTTTTCACTTGGAAGGAGTTATTGAATGAAATTTTCACCAAAAATCAGTGCAAAAAAAAGTGCAACATAGGCATGTGAGGCATTATTCTATAGGTTTTTCTATGCTGAATCGAAGAGACCATTGCCACGCCGGTAGCTTCAACCGTTCAGAATTTATTGCAGTTTTAGTGAGCAATTTTTTAGTTTTTTTTTTTTTTAATTTCTACAATCCTTAATTACTCGAAAAGACTAGAGCCACAAAATTTGTTTATCGTTGGAATATCCACAAAAACTTCTGTCCTCCCAATATCTTCAATTTTAAGAATTTGGTCGTATTACACAAATCAGCAAAACAAAAATTGGAAAAAGTTGAGAATTCGGCCTTGGTTTTTAGATAGGGTGGATTGATCTACTTACGACCACTAGCCTATCACACCAACAAGGTGACACACTCACACTAGACCAGTTGCGCTTGGCAACATGAGAGCGACACAAGCTTTATCAATGGTTCTGAGGCATTCCTGAGGCATTTTTAATTTCATTATTAAGAGAATTTAATAGTAATTATGATTCTGTAAATTATGAAGGTGATTAAGAATAGATTAAATGGTGGATTTTACGGAATTAGACGATGCGTTGCGTTGAAAATATTGGTGAATAGACCTATCAAGCAATGTGGACAGTTTTCTGAATCTCATCTAAAATACCAATTATACATAAATTCTAGAATAATAACAACTAAATTCTGTGTTTAAGGAGTACCTATATAATGATATCATTATAAGGTTTGTCTGTGCAATCGAAAAATGAACCCCTGTGAAAAATTTGCAGAGTTTTTCGGATACACATAAAACTAAAGTGCACATGCCACTGATCTACTGAGCAGCGCTTTTTTTTACGTTTTTCCGAAAGCTAGCAAACTCCTTCCTCATCACGGCATAACGTCCCTCTCCACGCGCGCTATTTTTGCTGCACTGTCGCGTCGCACTTATCATTCTTTTGCTGTCATCCTGGCCCTTTCATTTCATCCCGATTCTGTCCGTTTTTCCGTCTGGGAACGAATAGTCGGGCGCGACCCTCATCCTGTTTAGCCGGATTTCGATTACTCACAGCACTCACGTAATATTGGCTCTTTCAGTGCTTCCTACTTTATTTTTTTTGGTGAAAAAATTGAACCGGTATTTGGTGTCATGGTCTTGGAATGGTGGTTTCTGGATAATACTTTTTACCCCGGTTTCTTGGCGAACTTATTTCCTTTTTTAGTAGGAGTTTGGAATTGAGATAGTAAGTATGGTTGCCGACATTTTTTACATATACGGACTCCAAAATGGTCAAATAAAAGCAATTTGGCTAAACATTTTCGGCACAATGATAAGTATGAAAGTATTATTTTGGTTATCTGCTGATGGTTTTATTTAATTTAGCTAACAAAAACATCCGAATGACGACCAACTGCCACTCCGATGTCTTCGACGTTAAAAATTAGCTGATATACAGCATCAAAAAGGAGGCCACTAGCGGCGCTCCGAAAGTCGATTGAAGCCAAACCGCTGGCCTCCTTTCCCTCTCCAGGCGATGGATTCAATAATTGTGAATGCGTGCATAAAATACGTTCGGATCAAAATTGCAAAATAGCTGAAACCGCTCGGACAATCGCTATGAAAATATCGAGAAATTGTACCCCTGTATATCTTGCCTTCACCATAAGTCAATAAAATAAGTTCTACCTCTTGGTTTTTATATGATTGATTCAACCGTTAAAGCCCAAACATCGGTTGAAAGAGGCTGAAACCGCCTACTCGTTCCCCGAATAGAAGAAGAATCTCGAGAAAATATTCGACCGTATGACGCCAATCCCAGAGTTATTTATGTTCGAAAAACTCACTTACGGCAAATTACCAAAGGGAGGGTCTCCGAAACAGGAACCATTTGGTTAAATTCCCCAGAAGGCATTTACATGCGAAAGCGCTCAGGCTATAAATATCAATCATTAAAATCCGTGGACGGCACTGCCATCCCCTCTACCCATAACAATGGTTTGTTGGGGGAAAAATCGCTCGGAGGGGAAGAAATAAATAAAATCGCAAAAAGAAGCTCGAGCAGAATATCGTGAGAGGGTAAAAGAGCTACGAACGGAGGGGAGGTGAGACGTTCCTGAATTCCATCGCAGGGACCTGTCCAACTGAAATTCAAATAACTCAGCTTGCGGGCTGAAGCTTTATTATAAAGCTATAATAGTTCTTTGATGATCTACGATTTGTATTGCGTAAGCTGTAACCTGTAAGATGCACAATATAACTGCAACAGGACATATTGCAGAGGATAGTTCTAACCGTAAGGTAACCTTGGTGCGGGGTGGCACAGTCCGATCGGTTTCATTTGGAAGGCTGTACTCGTTAGGTATACACCCAAGCACTCAGTTGACAAAAATATGGTTCGGTAGGTGATCGTTGAATTAGAGGAAAATTTAACATGGATCGAGGTTCAGGTAAAAATTTTCCTCACTTTTCACTCACGGACATTTGTTTAATTTTAGTGCGCAGTAGACGCATCACAATTGAATACACACACCACATTGAAGATGATTGAAGTTGTAAATTTTTCCATGGCCTCCTTCTGAAAACGAAAAGTGGATATAAATTTTAGGACTTCGTAGTATTGACGAACATTCCTTCAGCCTAACTAAGCATCTGAGTTAATTCCTACGCCTCACATGGACCATAAAAGTGCTTGTCAGCCCATGCACCAGTAAGAATTCTGGAATAGTATGTCCACTCAGCGAAAAGAATACCTATCCTGTAAATTTGAAGCAATAAGCTTATCTCTTGAAGCTTATGACATGGTAATCGCTATCGACTCATTACACAATTGTCATATGTTGTCATTCGATTTTTCATGGCAATTCGATATCGATTTACGAAAACATGTCGCTTTGAGTTAACAGAATACTAGAGACAGTGAGACTATGCAATAGAAACTTTGGCGTGCTGCCTGAAGCCAACTTCTTCGGTGCGAGTGCGTATGCGTCTGGTTTACGCGCCAATCCAGTCAGTCATTCCACGCCCTCAACCTAGCTTCAGCCATTTCCTTCTCGTCAAATAAGGTTATAAAGTTGGGTCGTTCTGGACGTTTGCACTCAACTCGTAAACACCACTCGCTCTCAAACGATACCGGCTAAGAATGCTCGTGACGCGTAAATATTTTGCTTAGAGCTTGACTGTCTTTTCCTCATTATTTTAGAAGGGACGATTGCCTTGACGGGCTCTTTGCATAAATAAGAAGGGCTAATCGCGTATACGAGGTGGAACGGAAGGGCCAGGATGACAGCGGTGAAAGAGTGAAAAGTGCGACGCGACAGTGCAGCAAAATAGCGAGTCTGGAGAGCGGAGCAATGCCGTGATGATGAGGAAGGAGTTGGTAGATTCTCCGGAACGTAAAAAAAAGTTCAAAGTGGCAGAAAGTAGTTGGTGTTGGCCGGATGGTGGTCCCCTGGCGTAGAAGTGAAGCGAGTGAGATGCCCAGCGAGACCTAAATAACTAACAACGCCCATCAACCTTGCGCCCTCCTGACCTTCCCAAGTATTTCTTTTCCTTATTAACTAGAAGGCGTTGTTCACTCTTTATTTCACTTGCACACCCTTCCAGCCGTCCATTCTCTCTTTTTAACCTCCTGCCCAATCTTCCCCATCACCTTCTTGTACTTTCTTTAATTATCTCAGGTCCATAGTTTTGCCAGTCCTTCCCCGCACCTCGTCAGGATTATAATTCTCCGTCCGTCTCGTCGCTATATTCACCGGTGCTCCCATAGCTCACGCCCATCCTGTTTCTCCCGTTCCAAGGTCCGGCGATCGCTGAAAATCCCTTCTTCTCCGCCTCGTACCTGAGCGGGGATATTCACCCAAGAATTACGGGATTTCCACTTGAAACTCCATCTCACCGTCATCTCCGGGACTTTCTTCCCGATGCCAGGGCCCGGCGAAATTCTTGTCCCTTTTTGGTTTGTTTGGTTCATTTATCTTCTCTGTGCGCTTGTTCCTTCCGATCGTGGTAAAATTGAGTGCGGAAAGAAAAAAGTTCCTTGTGATTGGCATGATCGAGAGTTTCACTAAAGGTGCCCATACACTATCCGATTGCTGGTCGTGGGGCCAAGACAATTCATTGCTTTAATTGGTCGAGAAGACTGAATAAACAACTCAGATGAAGTTCATTGGCGTTCAAAACCACGTCCCTTTGGTATCCCCACTCCAACCGCCTGCAATCGGATAGTTGGTGGGCACCTTAAGGTGTGTGCCTTCATTGTTGCTCTATGCTGGATAATTGCAAGGTACGGATAGCAGCTACCCGCTAACAAATTCTTTACTCCATACTTGGGTTTAGCACCCTTCAACACCCTTGGTCCCAAGATTCCATCTCAAAATTGCGTGGAGCTAATTTGTGAAGCGCAAATGAAGTTTCCGGCTGACATCATGATGTCCCATAACCGCCCAACATTCCGAGCAAATACGAGCGAGGGGGATTGAGCCTGACGTCAAACACGCGCATAAATTCGGAGACCTATCGTTTCTTTGCATGAGAAGCCAGCCTCACAATTTACAAAGCTACAAAAACCGGTAGCGCGTTTATTTTCGTGTAGGTACGTCTATACGTCCGATATATTTGTATTTTCAGTATTTTCTATTTTATTTTTTTCCGGTCACAAAAATGAACCGATTTGAGCTTTCTTGGTCTTAAATTCTTTGTTTTACCTTACAGAATATGTGGATATTTTTTATATTCTGATAACTTGGCGTATTTTAGTTTTAGGCGAGTTTTAAAATATGCATAGTGAGTTTTTTCATATTTCTGACCTAAATACCCTCAAAAGCAGTCAAAATATGATCAAATCGTGCCACACTTTTACGTTTCAAAATATGGAAGTATTGTGTGTTATCTACGCTGTCAGGCATTTTCATCGTGAGCTAATTTCTTCAAAATCGAATAAAACGAAAAAAATAAAATGGATAATTTATACAATTTGGCAATTATTTGGGTCAGGATGAAAAAAATGCGTCGCAATCATGCATGAGGTTCAAATTCGATGAATGACAGGTTTGCTTACAGGGTAGGCAGTTAACCCTCGGGTTTTCCTACAAAATGCCACATCGCTGGGACACCCTGTATTGGATAATTGATTCGGATTAATTTCATGGTTGCCATGCTCGATGATGCTCAAAATGAGGATTGGAAATTATAAACCTTATTATAAAATTCGATAAATAACTACGTTGGATGACGTCAAAAATATAATCCAATTGGTATAATAAACATCAGGGGCATTATTTTCAAGGTAACTAGACCAGGAAGTTGGGTAAAGTTACAGCAGTGGCTGCGATGAAGCACTAGGGGAAACATCTGGTTTTCCGAAAGTCAATGGACGAAAAGAAAGTTCGCTTACTTTTAATGAGGTCTCTACCCGCCTCTCAAGCTAAATGAAACGAACTGCCCGTCATTTTGCGTAACAACGAAATGAAAATTGAAAAACGTAAAAGAACAGGAAGAATGAGCGACTTTTTTTTCGTTCAAACGGATGAGTATAGGTCGAGGGGAATGGTACCGAATTGAAGACCACAAAATCGCATGAGAAGAATGTGGTATTTCAAATTCTGGCATTCCAGTTCCGTAATTTTAACTGAGTTACACGTGACCTGGAAAGGTAACTGCTAAAATTATTAATTCGTGGTACGTTGGCAGCACTGTGCGTTTTAAGGAGAAAAATAATTACTATTCGGCGTACAAGCACTTTTTCATGTATTGCCACAGTTTTCATCCACAATGATGCTTCCTGATGCTTGAATTTTTGAGGGTAAACTCGTAGATACCATCTGATGCATTGCAAAAGTTTTATCGTCGGTGAAATGAGATAAGTGACGCTGAGACCGAAAACGTGTGTGGGGGTCCTTGAACACCCCACGTGATCCACGTGTTCCACCCATGCACGCAGTCCACGGAGGGTTAAGAATAAGTTCAAAATAGGTATGTTTCATTTTGTCCGATGAGCACTGGATTCACCAGGGCAACACCGCCTTGAAAGATTATTAAATTAGCTATTGAAATTGAGTTTGTTAACGGGCAATCGAGTTACAGGACTTGCCTCTCATAAACAGATCGAAGCCTTTAGGTAATCTGAAGTAATCGACGATAATTTGATCCTTACCTACCTCTAATCGCAAAAGAGGGTCGAACTGAAATTGGCTGAGAGGGATAGAACAAGGTGAGGATAGCTTTCATAATTTGTTCGCTTTTGTTCATCTCGCTCGAACCCACTTGGAACATATTTCCATTGTCCTGAGGTTTTTAAGAGATCGACTTGAGATGGGAAACTTGTCCCATTTGAATAGTTTACCCTCCTTTGCCCTGCTGACCCAGTGGCGCCCATGGGTGAATTGTACTTTGCACAGCGGTAGAGTTTAACTATTGTTCTCACTTTTGGGAGGAAGGCTATTGAGCAAGCGGTGGTGGTCGGATAACAATGAGATTCCAGAGTTTGTTCTCGAGCGTGGGGAGCAGAAGAGGAGCGGCCCTGGATGAAAGTGCGAAACCTCGTGTGTTCGAACTAGGCGCAGGCTCTGGTAACCAGCCTTCCCACTTTCTTGCCGCCTCTCCACCATCGTCTTCTTTATAACACTTGGCGAAGAAGCGTCGCAACCGAATGGTCCTTTGCCAAACTCGAAGTTGACCGAAGGTGCTGGGGTGAGAGAAGGGCAAGGTGTGGCCTATTGTGTTTGGTGGGACTGGGAGAGTTGACAATGCGGCTGAGGTGGCAGCGAATGAAGAACCAGCGGGGCGCACCGAATAAACCCGGGGGGGTCTTGAAAGAAAAGCAAACTGCGAGGAAAGCATGCTGCGCGCTGTGCAAGGCGCTTCTATCGGATGCCTCTGCCGCACGCATGACGAAGCGCGTTCTATCGGCGAATTCCACGTTTAAGTCGGTTCAGCGAAACAGTCTCGCACTTGAATGATGAGCACGGCAGTAATTCGGCGAATCGCTCCGAGGAATAGTATTCCATGTTTAAGACTTGGAAAGAACTATAGCTGTGGGGAGCATTCTTCTTCTATAGCATTGTTCTAGAACTTCAGTGTATATTTGTATTTTAGATGGGGGTCAGCATTTATTTCCTGCAACCTTTTCATTCAAGACAATAATAAATCGGACGAATACTGATCTGAGTTAACATCACAGAGAACAACCCCTTCAGCATGATTAGTTTCCAATATGCATTACATATTACGCATAGAGTAGATCATTCCCGAAAACGGCGGGCTGAAGAGTGATGTGTGTTTTATCTTCGTCCTCTTCGCCTTTGGGTCATTAACGGGCCTTCAACCCTGGAATTTGCAAGCGATGATAAAGCTACTGTGCCGCTTTTAATCCTCAAAATCAGCCGATTTCTCTCCACGACTGACCCATCAGAGTGTACCGTTTGGAAAAGCTTCGGTCATCATAATAGGTTTTGCCATTACCTTTGAGCTCTCCTCAGTGAACACAATGATGACGAATATCAACGGCTCGTCGGGTTGTGACTGTCCGGTAACTGTCGTTATTCCCCACGAAACCCGTTGCCTGGTAAGGACTTGAACGGCTAGAGACCCTGCTCATTGCCACGACACCCAGATATAGGATGATACTACGGGCTACTGATATTGGGTCATTTGCATGCTTATTGCCGTAATATCACCAGAGTCAGGACAGTCAGAATGGTCTGTAGCCTCCCTAATTACATCCGCCTCGAGCGCACTATGACGTCTAAATGACGTGCCCGAACCGTCTAATTAACAGGAAAATTTTCGTTGCTTGGAATTTCTCAAGAACCAGACGAGATAAATTTGACTTTATGAACTTATAAATTCCCATCCCGCCTACGCTTCAACATTACCACCCTCAGGAACCCCTGGAAATCACGAGTTCATTTCTGTTCATTATTTTTCTAATCGAAATTAAATGGTCCTTCTCATAAAGTAGCATTTTCAAAGAGAGAGAAATTGTTTGGTTATGTTGACTAATTCGTTTTTCTGGAAAAGCATAATAACTATATCAGTATCTCTACTTAGGGGAACGTCCATTATTCCAACTTGGGCGAGCGTCTGCCTAGATGCAGCCCGGGATTTATGGGTTTGATTCTCATAGGCAGCATAAAAAATTTGGCCCACATTGTCAATTTTTCCTCATATGAAGTTTCCCTCATCAAATCCCTGCAGATAACAAACCAAAATGAATGTCTGCCTAAGCAGTCTCTATGCAATAAGTTTATCTTATGGAGCTAGGGCATTGTATTCACATCCGGGGCTTTATCCCTTGACGTTTTTGCTTGACTGGCCTGGGGACTAGGACTCCATTTCAATTACCTTCTTTTTGTGACCCTTTTCCTGGCACGCCTATTGTGGTCGGCCTATAAAAAATACGTTCCCTGATTTTTGCTCGCTTACCCTACTCCTCCCCTCTCATTTTCGACGCTTGATGAACAATAGGTAATTGACGCACATCGATTGCCCATTTCTTCTGAATGAATAACCTCTATTGAAAGCCCAGGTGACGAAGGATTACCACCCCAAACTACATTATTTCCGAACTAAGGGCGTAATATTCCATTAATATTAAGTATTCAGGCGGGAAATGATGGATGGATTCCGGATAAAATAAGGTGGGCCGGCTCAGTGCTGCCCTATAGTTCCCCCACCCAGCTGATGATTCTCTCCAAGTAACCGAAAGGATATCGGTTCGAAGAAGTATTTCATGAGAAACCCAGGAACGATACAGGACGTATCTATGTATACAGGGTGTGCCGCACTTGGGGAAAAAAACGTTTGAGGGAAAGTAGACCAAAGATTTAACAAAAAGCAGCCAACTGAATTTCGATCTTGAATTCATGAAGGTTGAATAAACTTCCATAGTTAATTACCACTTCCTCCCATACTCATTTACGGGTATCCCCGCACCCAGTCATCTCGTTTGGATATATCAAAGATAGAAATGCCTATTTTCCCACGAATTAATCAGTTCAATCATCTATGCTGAAACGCAACAATTCTGTGGATATGACGAAATTGTCAAGTCCTCGTTGCCCGCCCAACAGACAGTCCTGGGTGATGAGTTAAATGGCTATAACCTTCTAATGGCAAAGCCCATTGAAGGGGCGCTTACAGACAAGGGGAATCCAGCGCAGGCTCGCTGGGACGTGAATGAAATTTTCCTACTAATTCACCTAGGTTCATCACTACCGATTTACCCGAGTTGGAAAATGATCTCTACTTGAAAACTGCGTAGGCTAGTCAAATAAGCATTCAATTCGGAGCTAAGCGAAGTACTCTTCGGTCAATGAACGATACCGGTATTGACGTAGTGAAAGCGTACGAACCGCACACGCAGATGATTGAGTGCACTCCTGACAGACGAATGTTGGCATTTCAACGAATCGAGCTTCAGTGCTGACCATGGACAGTGATAATGGACGTCATTTTCCAACACAACTGACACAGGCTTATAGAATGACTGATCTGGACACAATAAAATCGTATTCAGTGTCACAAATATTTATATGTTACGGGAGAGAATGGTTTTTGAGTTGGAGCATTAAATACTGACATGAAATATTCCACAGGAAAAAATTATACTTTCACACGTCAGAAAATATAATATAGGTACATACATTGGGACTTCTTTCTTGAAACGTTATGAGTCGTATTCACAGCAGTTCCGTTGATAAGGAGCCATCCGATGAGCCAAATTTAGCAAGTTTTATTGGTCAATTTCAAAAAGCAAAAATTATTTTCCTATAAAACCTGCATGGTATTGGACGATAACAGAAACTAAGGTATTCTCAACCGCAACCCCAATTTTTGAGGTCCCTATCTCACCAGCTACCTTGAGGTAGACCAATGAAATATGTTGAATTTATTTGGTGCATCTAACGGCTCCTATGCAAAAGAACTGAAGTGAATACGGCCCTATATATAGGGCCCTAATATTAGATATATCTAATACTGCTTATAGAGTGACACAAATAGCCTATTCTCTAAATTGGGTGGTAGGTAGTCTTCATCAGTACACAACATCAACTTGATGATCGAATGGTATTTATTTGCATTTTTTGTTCACTAAGTACTTATTCGTTTTTCATGCTAGGTACTTTTTGGAATCGGGTTTTATTTTTTATTGCATTTTTTAAATTATTGCTCGACGTCACGGTCTAGAAGAACACATATGATTCCAATTACTTGTATTGAATCAATTTATAAACTGAATGAAATTTTGGAGCAAAAACCGTGGCCCAATCACGGTTGATTTTTTTTTTACACTAAACCTAAGGCCCTGCATAGTTCAATTTGGTACGACAAGAATATAAACTTTGTTAGAGGAGCGTGCTTCGATAGCCAGAAGAAGGGAAGCATCTGGATGTGTTGGACAAAGGTTGGATGATTCGGTGCTGGGTGGTAGCCGCGTTGCGGAGAAAGTGGGATGGGCCACCGGCGTAATTGCATGATGTATGGGGGATTTGAGAGTCCAGTGTCGGCATTATTGCCTTGTGCAACCATCCCCTTCCCCGTTCCGTTCTATGTTTCCATAACAAAATAATCTTTCCCTTGAGAACGGGTTCAGCGAGGAGGAAAAGAGGCTGGAACTGCGCTCAGGAGCTACTATGCATAGAGGAAAAGGGTGGTTGCGGCGATGTTGGTTGCGTAGACGCGTATGTATACACAGAGTATGCATTAGGATGTGTGCAAACGAGAGAGAGGCGTATATGGCCGGCTACAGAAATGTAAGAGGGATAGAGGGATGATCGCTGAAGAGTGGAGGGGTGGAATGGAACCATGGTCTGAGGGTGTTCGGTGGGTAGTGCAGGGAAGAAGGTACTCTAGGGTCGGATCGGTATACAGAGGGATGGAGGTTCTCGAGTGATGAATACAAAGGACATTATAATGCTCTACCAGTTCACCAACTGCCCCTACCGGCCAATACATCAACTTTTTTCGTTCTTCCGGCACCCCCGTTTCTCGGTCCTACCACTCTATCTTTACGCTACTATACGTCTCGCCCGCACGCCGATGGTATTGCCTGCCTTAGCTCTGACGGAATTTCCTCTCGAATATCAAACATCGCCCTACTCTCCCCTAATCACTTCGTCTTACGAGAAAAACAACGGGCGACTTTCTGACGACGGTAACAGCCATCTAATACGTTTGGGTCATGGCACATAAGTGCAAGTGTTACCCAATCACGAACTGAACGAATCGCTGTAATTTGATGAATTCATCCGAATAGAAACTCTAATTGAGGGAATTGAAGTAGTCTGCTCCATTAAAGTATACGAGTTTGTAAATCGGTTTCGGCAGCCAAGCCATCGTCAGTACAAAACCAACACTGAGCCCAACAACCACGACAACCACCTTATACAGACAAGGGGCATAGTGAAAGCAGCAAGTGAAAGGCGAAAAAAAAGGATCATTATTGAGCCTAAAAAGTTTCCCATCAACTGCTCGAGGTGCAAAAGAGTTTGAATCAAATCATTTAGGAAGAATAATATTCTCGCTCCATAATCATATTATGATTATGTCGCCAATAAGACTTCACCAAACCTCGGAAAAGGTTTGGCAACGTGTATCAGAGCAACTCCTACACGTTTGTGATCAAAAGAACATGGCAACGATTTCATAGCAGGTGTTTCGCACCTTTGAGACACCTCTAAAAATTATGCGGGAAAATGGAAGCACGCACCACTCCCGAAAAATGCTGCTGAGCACACTGTACTCATTATTTAGATGTATGTACATTATTTTTCTATGTATTCGAAAAACTTTGCGAAAATTCTGCCCAAGGATTCATTTTGGGTTACCTATTGTTAATATTATAAGTACATAAACAATCGTAATCGCTAGGAAAGAAACCAACCTCGCCCCGCACCCTGAAATTTATATGTCTTACGTTCAATGGGTGTAGAATCGGAATCTGCAATAAAAATTCGTCCGTCAACATTTTTTTCCCCTAATCGCTGGAGATGAAACAGGCTTAATTTCTTTAGCCATATCCCTAGCTCAAGTCCTACAGTCTCCTTTAACCTCTTGCTGAAAAATTACGACTTATCTCGAACTGCTTTCCCCCCAAATGGATTCAGGTAATCAATACACCTCAATTACCAAATTGTCAAGAAGATGAGTCAACAATGTGAGCCTTGCTCAGTCGTTCTGACGATGAGTGTGTAACGTGAGTGTAATCCATACTTATAGTTCTCCTCCAACGCACTCAATTAGCGATTATAAAGATAGGATAAACTAATCAATCATCATTATTTTTCAATAGGTACAATAAGTTCATGGTTCTCATTATTATTTTGCTAAAACATTATGAGTTAATATTTCAGTTCCTACAACGAATAAAACGACAAATTGCAGACTAGAAGCGCGAGTCGTTTGTTGCTTTAATTTCTGCACTTTCGGCAGAACCAAGAATGCATTTCCGCAGTATTATTATTGTTATCCTCATCAAACATCTAATTGGAAAACCGCACTAACTTGTCCTGTATATCCTCTCTCCTGCCCTAACCAACCTGTCTTTATAACTTAATGTATTCACTGTGCTAATGCATTTGCCCTGTTTTGTTACAGGTATTTCGCTAGCAGCATTACCGAATCCGTCGGTCGAGTGGATCACGTGGGTTTGTCCTTAATATTTATTTTATCGGTTATATCCGCTTACTCAAAAAGAAAAGAGAATAATTGAATTTCCATATTATAATTTGCTAAGCGTACACTGAGAAAAAAAATAGGGCAAAAGTCGGTTGCGGGAATGCGGTTAATGGCTAGCAACCGCATTGCAACTTGGTTAATGTCAAAAGTCGGTTAATACAAATGCCGCCCCCAGAGTTGGTTAATGTAGGGCCGCCCCCAGCCAGTCGGTTAATACAAAAGTCGGTTAATTTACGTGAATGCGGTTAATGGCTAGCAACCGCCTAATAGTCGGTTAAACCCTAAGAAAAGTCGGTAAAACCTGCATTGCATCTAATCGGTTAAAGCAGTACATTAGCCGTATATTTAGTCGGTTGTAGTCCTACATTGACCGCATGCCTAATCGGTCATGGTACTTCATTGACCGTATGCGTAGTCGGTTATAGTTCTACTTTAACCGCATGCCTAATCGGTCATGGTACTTCATTGACCGCATACCTATTCGGTTATATTCCTACATTGACCGCATGCCTAATCGGTCATGGTGCTTCATTGACCGTATGCGTAGTCGGTTATAGTTCTACTTTAACCGCATACCTAGTCGGTCAAGGTACTTCATTGACCGCATACCTATTCGGTTATATTCGTACATTGACCGCATGCCTAATCGGTCATGGTACTTCATTGACCGTATGCGTAGTCGGTTATAGTTCTACTTTAACCGCATGCCTAATCGGTCATGGTACTTCATTGACCGCATACCTATTCGGTTATATTCCTACATTGACCGCATGCCTAATCGGTCATGGTGCTTCATTGACCGTATGCGTAGTCGGTCACTGTACTACATTGACCGCATTCCACAGTGGAGTACATCAACCGACCAGAAATACGGTTAATGTAGCCCACTTGAAATGGAATTTCAAACATGTGATCTGAAAATGAAATTTGAGTAACATTTTGGTAATATATTCTTTAATAAAAACGAATTAGGTATACATATTATTAGAATGATAATGAGAAAGTGGGCCTGATTCTTCATGGTACATAACTGTTTTCCAAATATGCGACCTAAAAATAAAATTTGACTAGCATAACAGGAACATCTCAACATTTTAAGTTATAAATGTGATGGATGCAGTTGTTAACATACGTTTACTAATAAAACATTTTAAACCTGTATGATACAGTCAATAGGTACCTACATATGTTTTTTTATTTGTACAAATTCTTACAATAATGGTAACTATAAGTGAGCCTCAATATAGCGTTTTTCAACTTGGCGACGTTCTTCGGCAGGGCGATACTGTCAAGTGCCGGGTATAGTTGTTGGAAATCAAGGGATAGCTGAGAAACCAAACACGAAACACTGTTAATACATCTGAGGGCTGAAAATTACAACCGAGCAAGTACCACTCAAAAAAAAAAAAAAAATTAGTTTCTCACCAGCTTATGGCCGATTATGGGAAGTCCGATGATTATCACCGTGTCGAGGTAGTCTTCAAAACTCGCGACCTTTGCGTAAGCTATTCGCTTACCGGCCGTTTTCTTCCAAGATTCGAGGAATGTAGATGATTCAGCGCCGCCCTGCACTATTTGAGAATCGGGGTCGTCGAGAAGAGCCGTTTTTATTTCTGGGAAAAACGTTTGTTAGATCGTGAAAAAATGCTCAATGCACAATGAACCTGACAATCAATCTATCTTCATTCAATAGTATTTACCCTCAAGGTCGATCACGTCTTCAATCTTCCTTTTTTTTTATTGCTGGCTGCAGGTGTCGTCCGTCAGTTCCTCAGAACTAAATGGAAAAAAATCAGAAAGACAGCCTGATGCACACACAGCCTCAACCAATATACTGCAAATCATCCACCGAACGTACACAATTACTTACCATTTTCTTGTCCAAAAATAGGCGTACCCGTGTTAGCCAGGAAGTAGGAAGAATCAAGAGAAGAGCCGAGGTCAAGCCGAAGTGAGAAATATCCGATCCGTGAGAGCCGATTGCCGAGAAACGCGCGAGTCAAAGCCGGAATAAATGACGGATAAGTTGCTGATGAAGCAGAGGTGATGGGAGTAGATCTCTCAAAAACTGTGGACGCACAAACGTTTTAACTACGACCGAGGTTGAAAGAGGAATGATCCCTACTTCTCCTTACAGCCAAGTAGAGGCTACAAGTTGGAGGGGGAGCACATGCGCAGGGCGCCTCTCTACTCTGTTACTGCTATGTTTCAACGGTATTGCATACGGTGAAAGTAGTGCAATAACCGACTATAAGTTGGAGGGGTGGGGAAAGGTACAAGTCAATGTTAATCGGCCAATGACCTTTAGGACGGAAAGAGAAAGATATTCGGTCTCTACTCTGTTACTGCTATGTTTTAACCGTATTGCATACGGTGAAAGTACTGCAATAACCGACTATAAGCTGGAGGAGTGGGGAAAGGTTCAAGTTAATGTCAATCGGCCAGACCTGTGTTGGTACGAATTCGGTCAAATATATGCGTTAACCGACTATACACGAGTATGCTTTAACCGACTCACCTTATGTAAAACAACCGGCTTCTTGTAGTGGTTTGACCGTAATTGACGGCAATGGGGTGCAATAACAGACTTATACGGTCAAAAGTATGGGTTAACCGACTCGGCTCCAGTACGCTTTAACCGACTTAACTTATGTAAAACAACTGACTTGGTTTCTTTAACCGTGTTCACGGCACATTAACCAACTTGAACGGTCAATTGAACAACCCATACGCGGTTGAAGTATGAACAGTAACCGACTTCTGGTTTCCTAACCTCACCTATTCTTAGTTTCGGCGCAAATATTTTCCACTTTGACAGACCTTTGTATACGGTTAGTGTTTCAAGGTCATCCTTAGACCGCATTTTACGGTTGCCGCGAGACAAACGTCGGTCAAATCTGTAGGATAGTTGGTTAAAATTGCCTGGGGGGCGGCATTTTCAACATTTCGGCATTTCTCGGTTTTTCGTAGTCTGTTGATGTCGGAAATTTGACCGCATTTCGTCATTAACCGCATATTTTCAAAATTTTTAACCGACGATTTTTCTCAGTGTATGGTACGTACATTTGAATTAATGCTTATCCATTTTAAATCTGCCCGGATCTTGAACTCAACTTTTAAATTACCTATCCACTCTTAATGCCAATTTCACCAACAATTTTAGCCTTAGGATAAACTGATGGGACAATAGATCCGTTGGGGTTGCAGTGCCTGCGGCTTGGCTGCCTAAAGCCTGCAGCACCAACCAAAAAAACCTCGTGGTTGGATTTTATCTTTGATGAAATTGGCCCTTAAAGGAGTTACAGACTCGTTGGTTGCTGTTGGTAGCTCTGTTGATAAATGCTGACCAACAGATACAGACGCCCGGCACAACTTCGGTTAAGGGGCTAAAAGCCAACGCCTAGAACGGCGGTTTACTTTACCTTTTTACTTTATCTACCGAACCAAAATGAGTATATATTATAATCTACTAGCTGTACCCGCCCGGCGTTGCTCGTGCAAAAAAATTAGAAAATGCAGATAAGTGAATAGCGCAGGAATCTCTCTCTCTCTTCCCCCCCCCACAGCTATAGCTTCCCCCATAGGATAGCTGTAACCGCCCGTGTCCCCGTGTGCCCATGTTGTCACTTTTTTCACGTTTAAAACTCACTTTTTTCGTTTTTTTAAAACTTAAAAGCTCACTTTTTTAAAATTCACTTTTTTGAAATTTAAAAAAAAAAATTTTCCAAAAATTGAAAATCGGGCTTTGAGGTCTTGTTGCCAGCCCCTTTGTGCTTCCGTGTAAAAAATTCCAGGTCCCTGCGTTTGATAGATTTGGCTGGAGAGCTCGGTCAAACAAACAAACAAACAAACACTTGCCTTTATTATTATAGATAGTCTACACAGGATATCAATCTCAAAGTTATTTGGCGAAGGAATACAGTACGACAAAGGACCCCCCGAACCCCAAGTGGCCGAGTTTGTTATTTTATACCGTTTGTCCAACAATAACCTACCGAAAATTTAGGTGCAGGTTCTAGCTAACCACGTGAAAGATTGCGATCGAATAATGTCTCTTCATGCCAACCATTAACGTCGCAGGGATTCAATAAAGGCCCCAGAGATTCAATAAAGACCGCAGGCACGAAGACCCGACCGCTTTTGTAGAACAGTAATGTTGCCATGCCTTATGGCATAACATTAACGAGTACTCCGCCCAATCCTCGTTCCATCCGGGTCGTCAAAGTCCTGAAATCACATCTTTGAGAGCGACCTTTATCACCGTTGTTATCCTCTTTACCAACCTTGGACCAGCGGGGCTGTTGGCCGGGGCCAAATTTCATTCTTGTGCATTGTTTAGCGCTCACGATGTTATGAACTATGGCAGCAAAACCATCTAACGACGTAAGTACCCCGTAGGAAAATAGGATATGAAGGTAGGCCATGTTGACTGTGAAGATAAATACAATCGGTGCCGTTAAAGTCGTTAAAGATATTTTTACCAATTAGTTGCACGGTTACCTAATCAGTTCCCCAAGAAACCGTGTGAATTTTTGGTAATAGTGGAAGTACAATAAGAAGACCCCGCCTTAGAAGATGTCGCTTTATCATTCCTATTCACCTTTAGAATCAATAGTCGGGATTCGGCCAAATCCCTACTGTTGCTTCTATCAATCAAAACCAAGAACCATTCATCACTCAGAAGTATTCTTATTCGAAATGATATAATGGTGTAGGCGGGGGGGGGGGGGGACAACCTGCATGGGGCAAACCTACGCGTTGGCTTTTTTAACGTGTCAGATGTATTTTTTACGTTGTCCAGATGCAGGAAATATTTGGAGCATAAAAAGTAGAACATTTGGCACCTAAATTTACAAGAATCTACCTATCTTGGGAGTTCGAAATTTCAACCCAACTTCCCGTTTTTGAGCATTATAGAGTTAATTTGGAGGATTCCCCTATAGGAGGTGCACGTCACAGGAAAAGTTGCTAAACGCTCGTTTTTTTTTTTTTTTCTATGCGGTTTGCTAATGAGTGACAAAAAAATGACAAAGAAATTTTATTGCAGAATCGTGTTCTAGAACCTCTGAAACGTGAAAGAAAAAATTGTTAGGGGGTGTTGTAAAAAATATTCCTCGATCGATTACATAGTTACATTATTTCTGGAAATACAAAGTTTGTGGCTTATGCGGGTGATGTTGCTGCTTTTTTATGACTTAAGTTTCGTTCTTTATTCCGTGTCTCCATTAGTTACCCTTGTGTAATTGTTAACAATTTGTTACCGAACAATGCTACAACAAAATCCATGCTAACAAAAATCCATTACTTATTTGATTTAATTTTATTATCATTTTTCTTTTTTAGAGCCGCGATACGTACCTATTGTTCTTCTTGTATATCGCGGTCAGTACTCGAAAAAAGAGCATCGTCAAGCAACTGTCTCTCTCATTCGCTACAGAACTATCCTGTTTGTGAAAAGCTCGATCCAATAGAACAAGAAAAATGGAAAAATCGGAAAAATCGGAAAACCTAGGAATTTTTCTCCGGTTCTGTTTTACTGATCTAAAAATGACATTCCCCGTAACTTAGCTACACCGTTGGCAGAAGCAAAAGTAAAAATGCTCATATCCTCTTTTGGTCCGCCCTCAGTGATTGGAAAAGGGGAGTTTATTCCATCAGAAGGGAGAACACTAAGCAGAAACGCTCGAAATTTCCACCGTTACGCTACCCCGTCCCTCCCAGTTGCCGTCAACTCGACCGTACGGATATCACTAGAAACAGCTTCGACACCACTGGACAGTTAAATTGATCCTGGCACATAGGGGCTGTGGGGGAATTCAGTCAGCCGCCCTCTTCCCCGACGTTTCATATGAACGAACGTATCACCTGTCGCATCGCCTCTGTCGAACTCTGACTCACCCCAACGTGAACGTATCGTGAACAATCAATACGACTTGTCTTCCAGCCAGAACCGTATAGCGATTAAAATTAGCCGGCTACACCTGTGGGCGCTCACCTGCGTTCCTGATGCAACTGCTACAGTGACGATTCACTGCTGGGTCGAGTTTGCGCTGCGCAGAAACCCTTTTCAGTTAGATATGATGACTACAGGCATCAGGGATAGGGCCACCAATAAAACGCAGTCTCCTGTGCCAAGCTTTCGGCAAATGTATTGCCTAATAATATGAGAGAAGTATAGTATCTTAGAAGGATGAGTAATTTTAGCCCGTAATTAGGGGCTGGGAAATGTAACTGCAAAAACTCACTATCGAGTCAATGAATTATCAGACGCCCCTGTCTTTCTTATTTTTACGTTTGAATTACGTGTCCCGCAAATTCTCGGAAGTCAATCAGAAATTAAAAAACGTATATGAAATACTTTGATTCCCCATCGCTGAATAAAACTAAGCCGGCAAACTCCTTCAAATATTAGCTTGAGCATGAGGACAGTTGCTGTACAATTACACTTCGACACACATACTGTTTGAACGGTTCTCTGATCAAATGTTGACACTGGTGAGCCAACGCGAAAAACGTTTTGTTTAAAGCAATCCCTTCGCTTGCGCTTTGAAACCTCTGTGACTGTTGAACTCGAAAATGGATCTTATTTTGACCGAATGGTGACTAATCTGAGGATTCAATTATAATAATATGTCAATAGTTGTTGGCTCATCTGTTGGCCACCAATGGGACATCTTATTTGAACCATTAGATGTCGGACCAACTATACACACGAAGGCAACAGAGGAAGCAAAACGGGATCACTCTGTCATCGAAGAAGTTAGCCTGTTATCCCGTTGTGGCCTTCACTCGTATTTCTTAAGTTTCCACGAGCCTATAGTATACTTCCATGATCAGGCACCGTTAAAATTAGAAGAATTCGTGGAATCTCAAGAAATACAAGTGAAGGCAACAGTGGAATAACGGGCTAACTTCTTTGATGACGGAGTGAGCTCGTTTTAATTCCTCTGTTGCCTTCGTGTGTATAGTTGGTCCGGCATCAAATGGTTCAAGATTGAGGTCCCATTGGTGGCCAACAGATTAGCCACCAACTCAATATTATTGACAATCTGACAGCCAATGGTAGAAAAAGTAAGTAAAAAGACCGACAATGAATTTAATCATTATCAATCTGGTAATTTCTCTCTCTTCAACTTTGCTAGAAATTTGAGCCCGTCCTGGACCAAGGCTAATGTGACATGGAAATTCGGAAATTTTGTATTCGGCCATCTCCAAGAAAAAGTGAGGGCGCATTGTGGATGCAAAGCACGAACGGCTCAACCCGCAAAGCGACGGGGCGGCTCTCGCGGGGTCCGGAACATTCGCAAGTTGAGTCCAGAGGCTGGGGCCGACGGAGGGGAGGGTCCAGCCGTGGCGATCGCGTCCCTGATTGGCGGAGTGCCGCATGTCCCCTTTTCTCGCAACGGTCCCGCTGGGTGGGCTGAGTGCCGAACAAAAAGGTGGCGATTGCGTGCCGAGCCCTTCGTCTGATTCGCAGTTTAGGCACGAAGGACGGCATGGCGGACGATGGATAGAGGGTAGAAATATAGCATTTTCTTGAGCGTTTACGAAGGTTTCATCTCCAATAATGAACGAAATAATCCATGGAATTAATCAGCTCGCCCTTGGAGTAAAGAGCACACATTTTCAAAAGGTGGATCGTTGAAAAATCAAAATTTCGAGCATGAAGGATTAAATCTTCTCTAATAACTCTCCTTTGAATAGCTTCAATTCAGGACTCACATTCTGACAGTCTAGGTGAATATGCGAAAAGTGAAGGAGGCAAGATTCTGAGTTCTATTGTCTCAACTGGAATAGTTGGAATCGGGGTAGCTCAGCCCCCCCCGCCCCTTCGGTTCATCCACCCTAGCCCCGACCCTTAGACTCAGTGCTGTTAACTGAGTTCACCTCCCGGCCCTCCCAGTGCTATCTCGATGGATACGGATTACGCTATGCTCCGCTGTGTCGCTTGGCTGCGCTGTCGTCTTGGGAGCGCCCCGGTAAAAGCGAGAAGGCCTCCGGCGCCATAACAATGGTATTTAATTAAAATGGCCCTAAAATGCTTACGCCGAAGGAAACTCATTGTTAGGGCGGCAACGTGCCTGCTTAGCCCCCGCCGCGACGGCCTGCCCCCGCTCATAGTTATCCTATATAGGCGTTGGCTCCCTCACACTCGAACTCGTCCTTTCCTCGTAAGCCTCCTTTACCGCCCTGCTCGCCTTTCAATAGCCTCTTCCTATTGACGCTCTTCGATCTGGATTGGCCACTCATATCCGGTTGGCCCAATTTATCTCCGTTATTCGATAGGAGCCCGTGTGCCAGGAGAGAAAGGCGCCCCTACGTAGGCTGGAGTCAGGGGCGCCATACAAACGGAAGGAATGGAAAGCATAGTTTGTTCAATAAGCGAAGGCTTAGAATGACAGTCGAAACCGTATCACTTTAATCACTATACCACTCACTACTAGGTATCACCATCATATCTTAGCCAGGGGCCGAATCAGTGGTTGGTAGTCACGTCAGCCGAGTGGTCCCGATCGGCCTGGTCACCTGCGCCGGCCCATTGGGAGAGTGGGCCGAAGTGCGTAGTCATCTAAGCCGAAGGATAAGGCTTTTATAGTCGAAAATGAGTAAAATCCTCTATGATGAAGCCCTCCAGAGGAAGGATCAAGCTCGAGACCTTGGTGTGCTATTTGACTCCCGTTTGCCTCTGACCACGTCGGTATGGTCGCTGGCCGGGCAATGCGTGCCCTCGGCTTCCTCAAACATTGGACTCGTGAATTCACGAACGTGGCAGCCATTACCTATCTATAAGTATCTCACGATGGTACGGTCCATAATGGAATACGCAAGCGTGGTATGGTCCAGGTTCACTAACAGGAACTCGAGCGAGTACAACGGAAGTTCCTCAGGTACGTGGCATACAAAACAGGAGTGTTGGATGATTATCATCCAGAACCCCCGCGAGCCGATATTGGCCTCCCCACCCTGGAAACACGCAGGCTCGTGAACAATATTGCTCGTGCAATTTGTAAATAAATAAATAAAATGTTGGACGAGTCATTTCTAACGAATCTCTCTCTCTCAGGCTCGAGCTGCTACCCGTGTAGGGTCGCTACAGTGTACAGTCGGTATGGCTTTGAAAAAAATTGTTATTTGTAAGCTGGGTTTTGCCAATAACGCCTGTTGCAATTACTGTACTATCGTTCTTCACATCAACCGCACTAATATCTCGAAAGATATCAATTTCTGGAGAAAATTGTTGAAATTGTAGTGCATCGGATTATAGTTTTTTCCGCGAAAAAATTGAGTTTTTTTCCTGGCATGCCAACGCTTACTTCAGGGACGCCTCACGTTCATGGAAGCAATTTTAAGCAATTACCAGAATAGGTTAATCGCTTCTCGAGTTTGGTCTATGCGTTAGAGTTAAGGGAGGACGAAGAGGAGGGGGACGAAGAGGAAGAGAATAGGGAGGAGGAGGAAGATTCCCTAGTAGCGTCATGATATGTTCGCACCTGATATTTTATGCTACGGTAGAATAAGTGTTTTGGGTGAGCTGCCATCGTCAAGTTCTTATCACGCCCATCAGGCCAACGGAATGATAGGTAGAGCGATGCAATTAGTGCCTATCTGCGAGGTGCAGGCTGATTCGGTGCTGCAGATTGTGAATGGTGCGGTGTGGCGTGCCGTTGGTTTCCAAGCGAGATAGAATCAAAGTGAATGTGGGAGCATTACCCATAGTTTAATCCCGTCCTATCGCAAGGCCCATCTTCCTCGGCTATCACATGAATTGATTATTGTTTGCTTTTGGTTCATTTCAATAAGAGAAGACTGTCATAATATCTCGAGAAACAAACAATTTCACCTGACATGCAATTTTGGTAAGTTCAGCATCCGTTAATTTGACAGCCTAAGGCACATGCTGACTGGTAAGCATTGGTTAATTTAAAAAATACCTATATAATAACCGAAAATAAAACCAACTCTCTTCATAAGGTACAAAATTTATTCAAAAAAACGTCAGCCCGAAGAAGTCAGAATCGGTCTATTGGACTACTTTCGAGCCCGAAAAAACGGGAAACAGGGGAAACCGCTTCGAAAAATCTGGGACAAAAAAAAATCCGTTTTCTGGGCACAAAAATCCAAAATTTACATAACCTTCAGTTGAAGTCGTAATTGCACGCTATCTAGAATTACTCATTTATTCTGTTTATGCGGGCGCATGCCCAGTATTGGAACAATACTGAATATTCCCTTATAACTACTCGGGAAAAGAAAAGAAATTAACATAAAAACTGAATCAACATATAGCCTTCACATAGTTATAAATCACTAAAAATAAATTTGATGCTCCTTTCTTAAATGCCTGTAAACTAGAAGAAAATCATCTACCTCTTAGAGTTCATTCACGGCAATTTGCAACCCTCGGCCAACGAACTAAAGTGTGATAAAGAATAGTTTCTGATGTTCGATTGCCTCGTAATATATTGGGGGACCATGAAGCTGATTTAACCTATCAACGCGTATCAATACACTCATGAAACAATTTATGAAGAAAACAGCAATCTGCTATATTTCTGCGAGCCTCGAGAGAAGCAAACCTCGATTCGGTCAAAAAGTTGCTACAATTGAACCCCTCTTACCGATTGCCCGTTCGGTAAGACGCGTATCTGGCAAAATTCTATTGAAAACGTTCTACTTGGTGCTTACGGTTGGAACAGAATGGATACTAAACCTCCGAGCCGTATTCCAACCGTAATATTGGAGCCACCACCTACGTATTCCAGTTCATATTGTGTTATGAGGTGTATGCTGAGATGATGGAATTAAAAGTCGATCGCGATTGATCCGTGACTAAAAAAAGGTGGGAAGAGGACGGGTGGAACGGTATGAAGCTGTTTTCGAAAAGGCATAGGAGAGCTAAGAAACTGGCATTCTCTCCGCTCACAAATCATCGTTATTTAGTCGGCACCCGAGAACCCCAGTTTTCGTCCTCCTCACGCGATCCCCCCTTCACGGCAACAACACAGTGGGATCGTACATCGTGCTCGGTTGAACGGCCGGACTGTAGAATATACACTCAGAGCTTTCCCCGAACATTCCCTCTCGCGGCTTCAACGGAATGAATCGTATTTCTTCAGAATGACATCAAGCGGAGAGATGGTAATTAATCCGGGGGGTCCGGTGTGGCCGCGTGGTCTAAGTGGTTATCCGTTATCGGTCCACAGTCCAGAACTAAGAGATTCGTATCACCCTTAAAGCCCAGCAGGTATTTTCGTGGCTCTTCCAGGCCATTCCTTTCATTAGAATACCCTTTAGAACTGCCCAGTCACGTCAGGCATAGTTGAGGTCATAATTCTTGACGTAGAGTAAATTCAATTTTCGGCAAAAATCTGGCATTCAATTCTTGGTTGAGCCCGATGGGCTTGTCCATCGTCATATTTTGTCCCGCTATAACTCAGGGGAGTGAGGCAATAAATTGCCGCGAATCACAGTACATAAGTTAACGTGAGAATAGAAACAGAAACTTGAACTTATAATCGAAATTGAAGTCAAACTCACAATGGAAGAGAAACTAAAACTCACCAGAGAAATCGAAGTCAAACTCACAATGGAAAAGAAACTCAAACTCATAATCGAAATCGAAGTCACAATGGAACCGAAACTAAAACTCACCATCGAAATCAAAGTCAAATTCACAATGGAACAAAAACTCAAACTCATAATCGAAATTGAAGTCAAACTCACAATGAAAAAGAAAAACAAACTCATAATCGAAATCAAAGTCAAATTCACGATGGAACAAAACCTCAAACTCATGATCAAAATCGAAGTCAAACTCACAACGGAACAGAAACTTTAACTCATAATCGAATTCGAAGTCAAATTCACTAAGGAACAGAAACTTAAACTTATAATCGAAATTTAAGCCAAACTCACAATGGGACAGAAACTAAAACTCACCATCGAAATTAAATTCAAATTCACAATGGAACTGAAACTCAAACTCATAATCGAAATCGAAGTCAAACTCACAATGAAACAGAAACTCAAACTCATAATCGAAATCGAAGTCAAATTCACAATGGAACAAAACTCAAACTCACCATCGAAATCGAATCCAAACTCACAATGGAACAGAAACTAAAACTCACCATCGAAATCAAATTCAAATTTATAATGGAACAGAAACTGAAACTCACCATCGAAATCGAAGTCAAATTCACAATGGAACGAAAACTCAAACTCATAATCGAAATCGAAGTCAAACTCACAATGAAACAGAAACTCAAACTCATAATCAAAATCGAAGTCAAACTCACAAAGGAACGGAAACTCAAACTCATAATCGAAATCGAAGTCAGATTCACAATGGAACAAAAACTCAAACTCATAATTGAAATTGAAGTCAAACTCACAACGGAACAGAAACTCAAACTCATAATCGAATTCGAAGTCAAATTCACTAAGGAACAGAAACTTAAACTTATAATCGAAATTTAAGCCAAACTCACAATGGGACAGAAACTAAAACTCATCATCGAAATCGAAGTCAAATTCACAATGGAACAAAAACTCAAACTCATAATCGAAATTGAAGTCAAACTCACAACGGAACAGAAACTCAAACTCATAATCGAATTCGAAGTCAAACTCACAATGAAACAGAAACTCAAACTCATAATCGAAATCGAAGTCAAATTCACAATGGAACAAAAACTCAAACTCATAATCGAATTCGAAGTCAAATTCACTAAGGAACAGAAACTTAAACTTATAATCGAAATTTAAGCCAAACTCACAATGGGACAGAAACTAAAACTCACCATCGAAATCGAAGTCAAATTCACAATGGAACAAAAACTCAAACTCATAATCGAAATTGAAGTCAAACTCACAACGGAACAGAAACTCAAACTCATAATCGAATTCGAAGTCAAACTCACAATGAAACAGAAACTCAAACTCATAATCGAAATCGAAGTCAAATTCACAATGGAACAAAAACTCAAACTCATAATCAAAATTGAAGTCAAACTCACAACGGAACAGAAACTCAAACTCATAATCGAATTCGAAGTCAAATTCACTAAGGAACAGAAACTTAAACTTATAATCGAAATTTAAGCCAAACTCACAATGGGACAGAAACTAAAACTCACCATCGAAATCAAATTCAAATTTACAATGGAACAGAAACTGAAACTCACCATCGAAATCGAAGTCAAATTCACAATGGAACAAAAACTCAAACTCATAATCGAAATTGAAGTCAAACTCACAACGGAACAGAAACTCAAACTCATAATCGAATTCGAAGTCAAATTCACTAAGGAACAGAAACTTAAACTTATAGTCGAAATTTAAGCCAAACTCACAATGGGACAGAAACTAAAACTCACCATCGAAATCGAAGTCAAATTCACAATGGAACAAAAACTCAAACTCATAATCGAAATTGAAGTCAAATTCACAATGGAACAAAAACTCAAACTCATAATCGAAATCGAAGTCAAATTTACAATGAAACAGAAACTCAAACTCATAATCAAAATCGAAGTCAAACTCAAAAAGGAACGGAAACTCAAACTCATAATCGAAATCGAAGTCAAATTCACTAAGGAACAGAAACTTAAACTTATAATCGAAATTTAAGCCAAACTCACAATGGGACAGAAACTAAAACTCACCATCGAAATCGAAGTCAAATTCACAATGGAACAAAAACTCAAACTCATAATCGAAATTGAAGTCAAACTCACAACGGAACAGAAACTCAAACTCATAATCGAATTCGAAGTCAAACTCACAATGAAACAGAAACTCAAACTCATAATCGAAATCGAAGTCAAATTCACAATGGAACAAAAACTCAAACTCATAATCAAAATTGAAGTCAAACTCACAACGGAACAGAAACTCAAACTCATAATCGAATTCGAAGTCAAATTCACTAAGGAACAGAAACTTAAACTTATAATCGAAATTTAAGCCAAACTCACAATGGGACAGAAACTAAAACTCACCATCGAAATCAAATTCAAATTTACAATGGAACAGAAACTGAAACTCACCATCGAAATCGAAGTCAAATTCACAATGGAACAAAAACTCAAACTCATAATCGAAATTGAAGTCAAACTCACAACGGAACAGAAACTCAAACTCATAATCGAATTCGAAGTCAAATTCACTAAGGAACAGAAACTTAAACTTATAGTCGAAATTTAAGCCAAACTCACAATGGGACAGAAACTAAAACTCACCATCGAAATCAAATTCAAATTTACAATGGAACAGAAACTGAAACTCACCATCGAAATCGAAGTCAAATTCACAATGGAACAAAAACTCAAACTCATAATCGAAATCGAAGTCAAATTTACAATGAAACAGAAACTCAAACTCATAATCAAAATCGAAGTCAAACTCAAAAAGGAACGGAAACTCAAACTCATAATCGAAATCGAAGTCAAATTCACAATGGAACAAAAACTTAAACTCATAATCGAAATCGAAGTCAAATTCACAATGGAACAAAAACTCAAACTCACAATCGAAATCGAAGTCAAACTCACAATGAAACAGAAACTCAAACTCATAATCAAAATCGAAGTCAAACTCACAACGGAACGGAAACTCAAACTCATAATCGAAATCGAAGTCAAACTCACAATGGAACAGAAACTCAAACTCGTAATCGAAATCGAAGTCAAACTCACAATGGAACAGAAACTCGAACTCGTAATCGAAATCGAAGTCAAACTCGCAATGAAACAGAAACTCAAACTCATAATCGAAGTCGAAGTCAAACTCACAATGAAAAAGAAACTCAAACTCATAATCGAAATCAAAGTCAAATTCACGATGGAACAAAACCTCAAACTCATGATCAAAATCGAAGTCAAACTCACAACGGAACAGAAACTCAAACTCATAATCGAATTCGAAGTCAAATTCACTAAGGAACAGAAACTTAAACTTATAATCGAAATTTAAGCCAAACTCACAATGGGACAGAAACTAAAACTCACCATGGAAATTAAATTCAAATTCACAATGGAACAGAAACTCAAACTCATAATCGAAATCGAAGTCAAATTGACAATGGAACTCAATAGAGTTCCGTTGTGAGTTTGACTTCGATTTTGATTATGAGTTTTTAGTTTCTGTTTCATTGTGAATTCGACTTCGATTTCGATTATGAGTTTGAGTTTCTGTTTCATTGTGGGTTTGACTTCGAATTTCGATTACTAGTCTGAGTTTCTGTTTCATTGTGAGTTTGATTTCGATTATGAGTTTGAGTTTCTGTTTAATTGTATGTTTGACTTCGATTTCGATTATGAGTTTGTGTTTCAGTTTCATTGTGAGTTTGACTTCGATTTCGTTAATGAGTTTGAGTTTCGGTTTCGTTGTGAGTTTGATTTTGATTTCGATTATAAGTTTGAGTTTCTGTTTCATTGTGAGTTTGACTTCGATTTCGATTACGAGTTTGAGTTTCTGTTCCATTGTGAGTTTGACTTCGATTTTGATTATGAGTTTGAGTTTCTGTTTCATTGTGGGTTTGACTTCGATTTGGATTATGAGTTTGAGTTTCTGTTTCATTGTGAGTTTGACTTCGATTTGGATTATGAGTTTGAGTTTCTGTTTCATTGTGAGTTTGACTTCGACTTCGAATATGAGTTTGAGTTTCCGTTCCGTTGTGAGTTTGACTTCGATTTTGATTATGAGTTTGAGTTTCTGTTTCATTGTGAGTTTGACTTTGATTTCGAACATGAGTTTGAGTTTCTGTTTCATTGTGGGTTTGACTTCGATTTGGATTATGAGTTTCAGTTTCTGTTTCATTGTGAGTTTGACTTCGATTTGGATTATGAGTTTGAGTTTCAGTTTCATTGTGAGTTTGACTTCTACTTCGAATATGAGTTTGAGTTTCCGTTCCGTTGTGAGTTTGACTTCGATTTTGATTACGAGTTTGAGTTTCTGTTCCATTGTGAGTTTGACTTCGATTTTGATTATGAGTTTGAGTTTCTGTTTCATTGTGAGTTTGACTTCGATTTTGATTATGAGTTTGAGTTTCTGTTTCATTGTGGGTTTGACTTCGATTTGGATTATGAGTTTGAGTTTCTGTTTCATTGTGAGTTTGACTTCGACTTCGAATATGAGTTTGAGTTTCCGTTCAGTTGTGAGTTTGACTTCGATTTTGATTATGAGTTTGAGTTTATGTTTCATTGTGAGTTTGACTTCGATTTCGATTATGAGTTTGAGTTTCAGTTCCATTGTGAATTTGAATTTCATTTCGATGGTGAGTTTTAGTTTCTGTCCCATTGTGAGTTTGGCTTAAATTTCGATTATAAGTTTAAGTTTCTGTTCCTTAGTGAATTTGACTTCGAATTCGATTATGAGTTTGAGTTTCTGTTCCGTTGTGAGTTTGACTTCGATTTTGATCATGAGTTTGAGGTTTTGTTCCATCGTGAATTTGACTTTGATTTCGATTATGAGTTTGAGTTTCTTTTTCATTGTGAGTTTGACTTCGACTTCGATTATGAGTTTGAGTTTCTGTTTCATTGCGAGTTTGACTTCGATTTCGATTACGAGTTCGAGTTTCTGTTCCATTGTGAGTTTGACTTCGATTTCGATTACGAGTTTGAGTTTCTGTTTCATTGTGAGTTTGACTTCGATTTCGATTACGAGTTTGAGTTTCTGTTTCATTGTGAGTTTGACTTCGACTTCGAATATGAGTTTGAGTTTCCGTTCCGTTGTGAGTTTGACTTCGATTTTGATTATGAGTTTGAGTTTCTGTTTCATTGTGAGTTTGACTTTGATTTCGAACATGAGTTTGAGTTTCTGTTTCATTGTGGGTTTGACTTCGATTTGGATTATGAGTTTCAGTTTCTGTTTCATTGTGAGTTTGACTTCGATTTGGATTATGAGTTTGAGTTTCAGTTTCATTGTGAGTTTGACTTCTACTTCGAATATGAGTTTGAGTTTCCGTTCCGTTGTGAGTTTGACTTCGATTTTGATTACGAGTTTGAGTTTCTGTTCCATTGTGAGTTTGACTTCGATTTTGATTATGAGTTTGAGTTTCTGTTTCATTGTGAGTTTGACTTTGATTTTGATTATGAGTTTGAGTTTCTGTTTCATTGTGGGTTTGACTTCGATTTGGATTATGAGTTTGAGTTTCTGTTTCATTGTGAGTTTGACTTCGACTTCGAATATGAGTTTGAGTTTCCGTTCAGTTGTGAGTTTGACTTCGATTTTGATTATGAGTTTGAGTTTATGTTTCATTGTGAGTTTGACTTCGATTTCGATTATGAGTTTGAGTTTCAGTTCCATTGTGAATTTGAATTTCATTTCGATGGTGAGTTTTAGTTTCTGTCCCATTGTGAGTTTGGCTTAAATTTCGATTATAAGTTTAAGTTTCTGTTCCTTAGTGAATTTGACTTCGAATTCGATTATGAGTTTGAGTTTCTGTTCCGTTGTGAGTTTGACTTCGATTTTGATCATGAGTTTGAGGTTTTGTTCCATCGTGAATTTGACTTTGATTTCGATTATGAGTTTGAGTTTCTTTTTCATTGTGAGTTTGACTTCGACTTCGATTATGAGTTTGAGTTTCTGTTTCATTGCTAGTTTGACTTCGATTTCGATTACGAGTTCGAGTTTCTGTTCCATTGTGAGTTTGACTTCGATTTCGATTACGAGTTTGAGTTTCTGTTCCATTGTGAGTTTGACTTCGATTTTGATTATGAGTTTGAGTTTCTGTTTCATTGTGGGTTTGACTTCGATTTGGATTATGAGTTTGAGTTTCTGTTGAGTTGTGAGTTTGACTTCAATTTCGATTATGAGTTTTTAGTTTCTGTTTCATTGTGAATTCGACTTCGATTTCGATTATGAGTTTGAGTTTATGTTCTATTGCGTATATTTGTGTATTATGTTTATTCATGTAGTTGCCTTCGAGTTGATTCTGAGTTTCTGTTTTAATGTGAGTTTGACTATGAGTTTGAGCCCATTCTTGATCATTTTAGCCACAGAATCGGTCAGTTCTTTCTCCTATCTTCTAAATGCAATCAAGAGAGCGCAACTGACAAAATTGCTGTAGAATTTCATATATGTATCTCATGTGTGAAGAGGGAATGGAATGTACTATGTGGCATTATAGTCTTTGCCCTTGATACACTCGGTGAAGCACCTTGGTACCTTAAGCTACAAAGGTACCGGATAAAGCTTGTTGTAGGGTTAAACAGGCTGATCAGGCATTAGAATGCAGCAATTGAGAGAACATTCCAGCTCGTTGAAGCCGCAGAACAGGTCGGTCTAGCGTTGGTAGAGGATTGTATAGGACACCAGCGATTGGTATGCAAAAGGACGTTCCCGGGCCTTCAGCGAACGCTGTAATCGGCTTGTTGCAGTAAAGGGTTGAAAAATAAAAGGAAATTCCTGGAGTTGATAGCGTAGGTGATCCGATTCCAAAGTCTACTTCTGCGCTCCATTTACGTTTTATGATTGGAACTTCTTACAAATGGCATTTAATACCAGCCTGAATTTTTTCCACAACCCGTAAATATTTATCATATGTGTCCGTAAATGGACATCGTGTGTGTGATATTATTATAATAATTATTTTTCCCCTCGATATTGTTCGATGACTCACAGGTGTAATCGTAATTCCCCTCATACAGCCTCTCATACAGTGAAGGCTAATCGGAATGCTTAGGTAACAAAATTTGATTTGAATGAAAAAACGCTGCTAAGTAGATCAGTGACATGTACTTACACATCATTTTTGTGCATCCGAAGAACTCTACAAATTCAGCACAAGGGTTCATTTTTCGACTGCAAATACAAACCTAATGATGTATTCTCCTGAAACGCGAATTTTATTTATTATTATTATTATTCCATTTCACCATAAATTCGTACTTCAGATGGGGATTAGAAAGAATTTTTTTCAACCCAGCAAAAAAGGACATTATCTATCTTTATAAGTATCCGCCAATCTTTTGAACGCAGCACATGGATTAATTTTGTTCAATGCACTATTTAACCTATTCTGAATTACCTACATAATTAACAGGATAATCGATGTTTCGAGAGTATCGAAAGTACAGTTGTTTCTCTGCTGCAGCACTCGCGATGCTCTGAATGTAAAACATGAAAAATAATTTTTGTAAAACAGGAAAAAATAATTTTTGTTCCATACGTTTTGAAGTGGAGAAAACAACGTGGGAGCGATTCGCTGGTCGAATGGACCATTCGGACCAGGTATTGCCTTTGTGTCTTTTTTCCGGCCTTTAGAATGATTATGAACCTCGACTCTTTCCATATGAATGAAAAGTTTGAGTTGTATACAAAGCCTTAGTCAACCGCACCTAGGCTTTCGAGCACATCGTTTGCGTTTTAAAAATATTACAAAGCATTGTGTCTCAAAGGGAGTTTTTCCACGGCTCGGAAATGTAACGCAGAGAATTCCATCCTACATTTCCACTAGTGTAATTGCGCGAGATGCTCCTTTGAGTACAATTATCTATACTTGGAGCATAGGTTTCATCTCTACGAACCACCATTGGTCAAGTTGAAATCGCTGCTGAAACATTTTCTTAGAATGAATTTATTTTCGTATGATAGGAATAAGATAATACTCGGCGTTCTCCCAAAGAAAAAATAAGTTTGCCGTCGAACTTTTACTTGAAAGTATCTGAAGTCGGAACCTTTCAATTTCAGCACAACGATTTTTTATTCCGCCAAATCACTCGAAGTTTCCACCTACTGATTATGTGCGATGGACTGGTTGCAATACCAGGTGATCAGACATACAAAACAAAGTTTCACGGAAATCGAAGGCCACGGCCCTGGAAATTGATTCATATAAATTGGATAAATCATACCTTGAAACCTCCAACATAATCTATTTCCAAGTTTCAACAATTTCCATTTCTCTTCAATAGTCTGCAGCCCGTTAAAGAATCCACCGTCTCTAAAGTTGGAGATCATTACTTGGAGGTAAGAAAGTAATGCTCGATGGATAAGGAATATTAGAATTCTTTCTTAATACACTCCATCTCCCTCAGGTTTCCTCATCGAAGTTAAAGCTTTGGTTGATACATTATGAGATTTATGAGGTTCACTTCTTTAAAGAGTCTCCAGTAGCATTGCCGCTCCGATTGGCACGGAGAGACGTTGGTAATAGAATTTGGCCCTAACGACTTCTATATCTCCAACGTACACTAAATACCTTTCTCGAAGGGGGAAAGTATTCTCCCAAGCCCAAGGAATCTTGATTACAATATAAGCTATTGATTCTACCGTCTAATGCTATGAAGAAGTGCTACCGCTACTACTTCAACCGCTAAATCATCTGATCGATGGGAGTAAGTTTTCTGAAACACTTTTTGAACAAAACGTTTCAACGTTTATTGAACGTTGTTCGTACCAAATCGAATCGTTGTCTATTAGAGCGCAAAGTGACTATTTTCCATTTTGGCTTATTATTCAATAATAAACCTTCGTAATCGCTCAAGAAAAATTACATAGGTACATTATTTCTGGAAATAATGTACCAAAAGGCTGCTCAGTAAATCAGTGACATGAGCACATTATTGGCTAAACGCATTAATTAACCGCGAAATTCCGTTATCAATATTCTATAGCATTTTGGCATGAATTGGTCTTAATTTAGGGGTTCCCTCATAAGAGGTGCATATCGTGATCCCTTGCAAGGGAAGATTTACTACACGCTCTTTTGGTTCATTTTTCTTGAGAAAATTAACACCCCTGAAAATTTGTTGGTTTACGTTTCAAAGGGTGATGACTAGAGCCACAAAATTTGTTTTCCACTCGTTGGAATCCACACAAAAACTTCTGTCCTCCCAATATCTTCGATGTAAAGAATTTGGTCTTATTACACAAAGCAGCAAAACAAAAGTTGGAAAAAGTTGAAAATTCGGCCTCGGTTCTTAGATACGGTTGACCAACAAGGTGATGCACTCACTCTATACCAGTTGAGCCTGGCAACATGAGAGCGAGACAACCTTTAACACTGGTTCTAAGGCAATCTTGATGCATTTTTAATTTCATTATTCTAAGAATTTAGTGGCCAGTAACTGTTGCCTTTCCATATTATCTCAACGGGCGAAACCTCCCCTTCCTATTGTCTCTCTTTCTGGCAACACTTTTTATATGATTGGTTGCTGATTAGGGAATTGGTACCAAATCAAGTTGGCTGAAAGTACCTGTCGGAAAGGTTGGCGTAAAGCTGGGGACTGGAGAAATGGAAAGGACGTCACTTTGACCCATCAGCCCCTTCCGCCATCACCATCAATCTCTCCAACAACTTTTACGTCGAGCGTGCCGCCTCGCTTGAGGGATGAAAGGTGTTAATTGAACGAAAATTACCATCGCTTTGTTCTCCCGTTTAATCTAACTTCTTGATAGATCCCCCTCTTCGCTAAGCGGCCGTTTTCCCTGGACAGCAATGTCAGATAGGAGACCGGCAAACAACCTCGAACGCGTCAAGTAGGCTGCAAGGTGTCCTAGTTTCATCACCAACACCGTCCGTTCAGTGGATGGGGCGGCTGCGGTCTTGAATACCGCAGGATCTGCCAGCGTGGGTGTGGAGACTCAGAGGAAATCCTAGTTTAACAATGAGCCCTCAAGACCGCGGTTCAGGTGCGAGCGATCGGATGAGTTCAAACTTCTTGAAGAAACTTGAGGAATCAAACAGGGCAACACTGCCATCAATTGGCGCTTTACATAAAATTGGCAGGGTCTCTGACAATGCGTCTGACAGTGCGTCCATGGTCTATCATTTTGACAAACTCGACGGCTCATCGATATCAAGGTCCACGATCATGGGCCATTAATTTCCAATCAGATCCTGGCATTCGATTTCTGAATCCGGATAAAAAAATCACCCGTTTCAACGTTCAGTATTGGAGTAATTTGATGGCTACAAGAATTTAGTGTCACCGTTCACTACTGGTAAATTTTCTTCTTGGCGTTAAAAGAGATGATAACGAGTTCTCGTTTGAATAGTGAACCGAGGGATGCGTCATTTTGTTATTTGCCTGACATGGAAAAACAAGGTTGATTTGCGGGCACCACGCCTCCATTCTCATCACACGAGAGTTGAAGAGGATTTTTGAGCTGGAGTTTCGCCGGCAAAAAGTTCTGAGGCGTGCGATAGTTCGGATGGATGGGTGTGAGTCGGGGGAACAAACGAGGTGAAGGAGCTGAGGGAAGATGGACAGGAGTGAGGAATAAAAACGCCAAGCCGAGCGTGAAAGAATGTGTGAAAAGAAGATTCATGAATTCTCGAGAAGAACGAACCCTGTAGTGGGAAACATTATAAAAACGCGACAAAGCGTTACGCCAGGGTTTATTATTTTTGTGACCTGTGCTTTCGTCCTTTTGGTGAGAAGAAAAATTCTGGATTGTTTTGAGAGTAACGAATCATCCAATCAAAAATTGTCCCCCTTCTCAAGTGAGTATATGCATTTGCGTCGACGTCGATGCTACGGTCACATGGTCGGTTTTCAGCTGCCAAGCCATCACAGGAACATTATTGTCAAGATAAAATTATTCCCAAGTTGAAGTTGGCTTTTCTGAAGATACGGAATTTTTCTTTTTTTGAACTCGGTAGTTCTATGTTGGCACGCATACTATTTCCTTTTTTAGGCGGGTATATAACGGCGGCTTATTATCATAATGTAGATTTTGATAATCCTGTCACAATCATGACTAGGGCGAGGATTTATATACAATAAGAAGCGTCAATGGAGTCCGATTACCAGTTTCATAGGTAGTCTGAAGGGGGAGTGCGCTTAGCCCCTCTTCACTCTCCTGACGAGAGATGAACTGACCTCCTGAAGATGGCAGAGAAGTCGAAAGCGCTGAGGCGGCAGTATTGAGCATTCACGAGGAAGTTATTATTGGACTCTTCCCCTCGTCCGAAAAATGAAAGTCAAGAAACTTCATTGTATAGCATTGCAGCATTTAAGCTCTACTTACAAGAGTTAATGGTATTCCCGAGCCTTTCTTATTTTTCAAATTCCTCAATTTTTTTTTTTTGGAAACTTCTCAATTTAATTGGGAAAGTTCTCATACTGATCAGGGAAATCCTCAAATTGATTAGAATATCCACAAATTGGCTCGGGGAAATTCTCAAATTGGTTTAGAAAATTCTCAATTCGGCTTGGAAATTTCTCAATTTGGTTTGAATAATTCTCAATTCGACCTGGAAATGCTACGTATGTACGAGTGATCTGGTGTGCGGCTCAGTTAGGCGTAGGGTGTAGATCCTCGGATACAGAAAACGTTTCTTAGTTGTTTAAAGCATCACAAACCGAGGGAGTAGATATGTTTTACCGATAAAAATGCGACTCGATTATAACATGGTTTTGACGTCCAAATAATTGTTTTCTCGATTCACAGTTTAATAAGCAGAAATCTCTTTATTGAAACGTTCGACTTTGAGCTCCAGTATACGATGGCTTCGGAAGAGTGATTTTGAGGAGAACGTTTTATGAGACAAGCTCAACCGTTTGGGCATATTAAAACATCTCTGAGCGTAAACGAAGCGTAAATGTGTCGTAACGAGAGTAATAGCAGCAGGGGTCGGGCCGATTTGCGTTTACCGGTGGGGTTGTTATGGTTTGTACAGTGGCTTTAGATATGGTGGAGGCCCTGTAGTGGCGGGAGAGCTGTGGATCGTACAACCCGTAATGAAGATGAATGTAAGTTAAATCTACCAGAAAGATGGGAAAGAGCCGGTTATGTTACGTGAGACGTGAACTTTCCGGGGGTGAAAAAGAGGAGAACCTGAAATTTAGAGTTGCTGCGGTGATTACGTTGGTGGTGAGGTGGCTCTGCATCTAAGAAATGGGATCAGTTCTAATGTTTAATTGAAAATCATCAATCTCTATCATGCTCAGTGAGTTGGAAAGGGGGACAGGAAGAACCACGGGGTAGGCATAAGACTCGCTCGTCTCTCGTTTCAGAACGCCAGGCGAATTATAACATGGCTTCGAACCCCTTCCCGTACCCTTGTCGAAACCATCAGTTTTGCCTCGTTGATCGGTACGTCTAGCATAATCGGAAAATATAATACAACAGGGAGATGGTGGTGGCTGTTTAATCCGACCGCACGGTACTTTGCTCCACATTCCCACCAACACCCTTTCAACTCCTAGTTCCTGGTATGCTTTCATGCACGAGCTCTGGCTATACGATCTGATCGCCTTTCCTTCCGGCCATCCCCGTTGGCCACGCCCTTGGGACACGGCATTCACCCCGTCGCTAATACGAATAGCTCATTTCTGGATTGTGCAACGACTCACAAATCGATAGTTACCATCAATAGTTCAGCGAGGGTGAAGGATGATGTACTGTATCCTAAGATGGTGCTCTCCTCCGTTGCGCAATTTCGGCGTAGTAAAATCGTGTAAGCTGTTACCCTTCCGTCCGTAATCGGATATTGTATTGGTACATTATTTCCAAAAATAATGTACCTATGTAATCCGTCGGGAATTTCTTTTTTCTCTGAGTAATTATACAAGTTCAAAAAATGTTCAAGTGAAACAATTACCTAATTTATTATTCTCCATGCTGGGTCTGTAGACTTCATTTTGGGGTTCTCGGAAAAAATGTACCAAAAACACACATTAAATGTGTGGCAAAATTTTTGCCTCCTTGAAAAAAAGGGGAAATTGGTACATTTGATACTTACGAATGATTTTTTGGGCAGCACACGCTCTTCCACTCAGTTGGGTCAATAAAGGATAATTACAGCTTTGCGAAACCACGAGATTCCACCCCACGCTCATTAACGTGACCTCACGATGAGGTGTCATAGGATTCCACCCTCGCTCCCCTCTCCACAAAAAACGTAGAAATGAACAAAGAAACCGACCGCGCTTATTGCTGTGAATTAGGTACCAACAAAACCAGAATTCATAAATACATTTATTGCAATGTGACATTACTTAATTGTGGTCAATGGTTTCCGCATCGAAAAACATCGACGTTGCGTGCCAGCTAGCTCCGAGAAATTTGTTTAGCCACATAAAATTGAATTTGGCTTTAGACTGTTTTCGAACTATTGTGCGATGATCATGGAATCTATGCAGAAATCACTTGAAAAACTTGCATTCTCCCACCTGCAACATATTTTTTCCCATTCATTGGTCATCTCTTCAACTGGATAGAGTCTTGAGGTTCTGTACTAACCGGTCACTGTCTGCCCGGTTGAAGTCCTGAGATCGCTCGATGGTGATGCAGTTAGTGAAAAGCATTAATGGCACTAGTTAGTGACTGGATGGAATCATAAGTCTCCCGATTTTTCGTAGCATGGGGATAATACAAAATTTATTAATTTATTATTATTTATTATTTATTAATTTATTTAGGTACTCGTAGAGCTTTATCTAATCAGAACGACAGCGGAAGACGTAATAATAAATTTCTTGGTTAAAACGTTGAGCGTATTGTTTGTCCTGTTGCCAAACGCGCTTCTCCTTGGCAATTTAACCGAAACCAAAAGGTTCCCTTTCGATATTACCCGCGTATCGGAAATTTCAAACGATAAAAGGTGGTTATGATGGCTCGACACTAATATTATTCCTACGCCATAAAGCTCGGTTCTGTAGGAAACTGATAATAAAAGCATCTATTGTCGCGGGCTATTCGCGCTGTTACGTTTCCCAGCCGAAGGGAAATTCCGAAATTGATAATCTTCGCCGACCGCCAGTCATCTGGACAACAGATTGCTCGTCACGTTGCGGCGTTCGGTGCAGCGGTCGGTTTACGATTCAGAGCCGTTTAGGAGTCAAAACTTTCCGTTACCCCACATCAGCCCTCCCACTACCCACTTTTCCCATTACCGCTGTTCGGCCAACAATGGGTTCAATAGCTATCAAACAACTTTTCTCCAACTGACGGTGGCTGTAAAGCAAACTTGCCCGTTGACTTTCCAACTACGATCGTTGCGGGAAGAGAAAAGCATAAAAATTAACGTACACCAATGCTCCTACCCTCGGAGAAACTCTTCAAATTAAATCTGAACGGCTCTCATGTATTGGTCAATCCCTAAACACAGCGATCTAGGTAAATGCGATTTTGCACCATTCGCACAGCTTCATCCCGTTTTTCGCGATTGTGGAGAAATATTGGAGAGAATAGAAATCGTAATGAATATCGGTTAGGTGATAACTTGATGTTGGTGCGTATTCAGTGTTTTCGTGTGCTCCAGGTTACTACGGTAACACCTCGAATTTCATAAAACCCGGGGCACACGTACGAAGTTAGCTAGCGGCAGTTCTCCGTAGAACCGAAGTATTGGTGCTTATTGGGGTTTCTCATTTCATCGCTCACCCACTCGCACTCCGCAGCTCTATCTGTTCCCCACCGATCGGTAGTGCCTGTCGAGGAGATAGGAACAAACTGGTACCTACAACTAACGGCCCGCAGAGAGCTTGAATGTGAGCCAATAGCAATGAGTTTATCGTCCCAACTGTGGAAGTTTCAAAATTGAAATAAAGTACTTTTCTTCGGAGATGAACGAGTGTTGAACCTCTAGTTTTCGCCATCCGAATAAATCGGTTGAAAAATGCCGTTTACATGGGTCGAGAAGTGGGACGATTACAGAACAGTTCTTTAATGAAACGGCCAAGTTTCAGATAAGTTACAATCCCACTGGTTGGCTTCAATGGACGGTCCAATCACATCCTAATCCAGTTGTGGAGCGTGGATAGCATGCTTGGAGAGAACCAAAGGCCATAAATATTTTAAGCAGTTTAGATGAAGGATGTAAGTACTTTTTGTACTGTGTTTCTCAACGATCTCTAATCGTCGTTCGCATTGTCATCAGGATTCGAATTCGGCTTGTGTTGTATGCAATATGAAGATCAAATATTCAAGTAGGTATTGCACCTGATCACCTGTCATTGATGTTGGCATGTTAATCCGACTTCTAGGAAAAACAACATTTCGACGGTGAAACTGCAACACTGCCCAATGCAAAGCATCGTGTCTTTTGGGGGAGTCCGGGTTGCCTACTTCTCAAAATTTGGATTGGTGGCAACTTGGCTTATCACGCGTCCATAGATTGCATGGCTAAAGGATATTGCAGTGTTGATTTTACACCGCCGATTTTCATCCCCCTTTTCCCAGAAAATGGAACAATTTGTTTTCTCCAATTGATGTATTGAGTTACTAGGAATGCTAGCATAATTGTTCTGCTGGCATATTGTGTTACTAACACTGTATGATGTGCAACTTTTCCCCCTAGGTGCAGAATTTCGTACAATTCTTTCACACATTTCGTTCTTAACAAGTCGAGATATCGGGAAGGTTCCAGATTGTCCCATTATTTCATGTTCGAATCGAATTGAAAAGTTGTCCCCGGAAAGGTCTCGCCGGCCCGTTTCCGCTGGAGTGAGGTTGTTCCAAAATGCGGATCCTCCGTCACCTTCCTCCCTTCGTCCTGTTCCAATTCCGAACGAGCCCGGTTCGGTTCGAATAGGGCATTCGTATTCGTCGCTAACGTGGCGAAGGTTCGTAGGAAGGCTGGTGGAGGGTGGCCGAATACTTGCGGCAGCACAACGGGCTTATCAGATAGTGATTTCCGGTTCGGTCCTTCCTCTCTGCCCTTCTAATACAGAAACACGCGCACATTTCCGTCTCTACTTCGCCCCTCCGACTACCGCCACCTCGGCCACTCCCCACCCCTGCTAACGGTCACTGTGCCAGCAGACGTTATTGTCTTTCGCCGTCCTCGTCCTTTCCTGCACGGCGAGTTGTAGATCCCGGATCGCCATCGCGCTCGATCGCTCAGTCCGAAAGATTCGAGCGGCCAGATTCAGACGAGAGAATCGTTTGGACCCCGAATCAATTTAGCCGGTCGCGAATCTAAACGAGTATCTGATGTTGTACGAGATCGTATCTCTTCACCGTCTCACTCTCTAGGACAAGTCCCCTATCTCTTTTGCTCTCATTCTCATTTCTGTCTATCTCAGCAACCTCGGCCGTGGGTCCATGTCTGAAAATAATCTATTTTTATTGGATGACAGTTCAATTTCGGCTTTCGCGATTTGGAAACAGCTAATTGATCGGTGCGATAATTGCAACTTGAGCGGAGAAAAGCGTAAATCGCTTTCTTCCTTGCTAGTGAACGCACGGCCTGAGAACCAAGGTCAAATTCTCATGTTTCCAATTTCATTTTTTGCCGGTTTGTACAATGAAACCAAAGCCTTTATACCGGACGGACAGAAGTGTTAGTAGAAAACCAATGTTGTAGCTCCAGTAGTGTTTGGTTTGTTTGTAAAGAATAGGCAAAATTTGCCCTTTTCGTGTACATGCAAAAACACTCGTAGCATTTAATGCTCTTGCACCAAGGAGTGAAAAATTGTGTCTCTAAGGTGGGTGGAAGCTTTTCAATAACGCTGCAAATTCTTACTCAGGGGTTTATTGTTCACGTTGCTTGCTTCCCTATGCCGAAATTCTAATTGATCAATTAGTTTAATCAATTTAGTAGGTAACTCGGTAAAAATTCTTGACATTGGATTGTATTCCTACATTTAGTAACCGTGCTTTCAAACATCAAGAGGCCACACTGTTGCTTCAACTTTCATCAAATAAACATATGTTCTGACAAAAACAATTAGCCGGTTTATAAATTGGTTCAAAACCTTGACTTTCGCGGTGGATAAGATATGGGAAAACGCATAAAATTGATTGATGTATTAGCCTAAGTGTTGGGGCTGTCCCGGACCATTATAGATTTTTTTTTTTTTTAAACAATCTCTTTACAATCGTTTGGGAGAAAAGGTGTTCAGGATGGACGGCGGAAGGACAGTTATTTTTTGCCCACAGATTCGGATTCTACTCGCTTTCAAAATGAGAGCCATAAAAATTTCAGGGGACCTTTAAACATTTCCATAATATAAAATAACGAACCTTAGCTGGACCAATGAGTCGTGTCGAGTAATAGATTCACCCCAAATTGGAGTTGAGCTCTTCAACAAACGTTCGCTCGATACATTATTTACACGAGGGGATGTGGATGGAGTCGAAACTACACATGGTCGGTGTAGAATAGAACGGTTAGATTACGGAGGGCGTGGTTGGTGGGTGATGTAATCATTCGCCAGATTTTCTCCTCTCTTCTACTGATTTTCCAATTTCCTGATTTCCCTAAGGGGCAGGAGTATTGTGCGGGATAACCTTGTGGTAATGGCGTCGTAGGCTCCTTTACCTGTTCGGGGAGCTTTTTCCCCGTTCTATACAGCCTGTTTGTACCCATCGAAACTGGCTGTAAAAATCGTAATTCCGGGGGGGGGGGTGTGATTCTGGGTATATCGGGGGTCAGAAGGATTTTAATAATTAAAAAAATTATTTTTAACCCTAGTTACTAATAATATCAATTTACAATGATTGATTCCAATAAAAATCTCCGACCAATAGACATTTATTTGATTTTCCAATTAGGTTCTCAATTTTGGCTAATTATTTAATTAATACCACATTCTTTTCATTAATGAAATTAGATCGACAGAACCCAAGGACAAGGACTCCCCAACTAGCAAGACTAGTCGGTTTTAGCGAGCTGCCATTTGATACCATCGAACCAACGGAGGGCTAGATTATTTGAGAAGCCCTTGGCAACTGAAGTTAGTTTTATTACCAACCAAAATTGAAGCTGTTGCTCAAGAGAGCAATTAACTTGGAATAATGTCAAACCTGTCCATTTATCTACTCGACTCTGAAGGGATGATATTAAAACCAGGAATAATGCTTTGAAGCGATTTTAACTCTTCTTTCCTATTCCATTAATGCTGAAATTAACGAACGAAGCATAGGAACGCACACTTGAGTATTGTATATTTTTAAAATTTATTGATTATCATTAAAATGTAATGATTCCTCTCTCGTTAGTATTCCTCTTTGCTACAACTGCTAAGAAATTCAACTCGTTTTTCTTTTACCCCGATCATATTTGTTTAATCCAGTTTGAAGGCATATTTAGTATTTAGTTCAACCCTACCGTTATTATAGCGAAATTCGATCGTTAAACAACTTTTCCAACTTTTCCGCTTGAAAAGAAAGATTCCTATCTTAGTTATTTTGATCGATTTTTTTAAGCTGACAAAACGTCTGGGTACAAGTACCTTTATATATGCAAGCCCAGTGCCAAGAGTTTTCACTGAAGCATGTTGATTTCACACTAATTGCTCATAATAAATAGACTACGTATTACAAACAGGAGTACAATTTCTTTCAGGAGGGCAGGTCGGGACTGGTTTGGTAGTCAGCTGTCGAATTCCAAAATTCAATACAATTACTGGGAGTAACAAACTACTGTTCGTAAACTCAGTGAAATCTTTATAACTCACAAACGAATAGGCCCGAAAGAGTCCCTGGGAGAAAAACTAAATAAAAGTTTCTCTCCGCGCGTTTTTCGGATGTGGGCGAAATAGGTTTCTTCCCCCTTTGCGTCGCGTCATCTGTCGTTCGAACTTTGTTTTTTTGTGTATATAAAGAAGAAGTAAGTCTGGGATGGCCCGAAGCTCCACGATCCGTAGAAGGTTTACAAAACAAATACGACCATAATTTTTGACTATGGCTTCTCAAGAACGCGGCGGAAAGGAGCAAACAGAATTAACTACTTAGCTTGGACAGGTCGTTTTTTACTGGTATGCCAAGTTTTTCCCTTTTCCAAGAATTTTCCAGGGAGGGATGAAAAAGGAGGAGAAAATGAATTTATTGTTTTCCGTGCTGGGGATGTTTACTCACCTGTACCGTGAGCCTAAAACGAGTAGGCATATGGGTAAATGAAAACTAGGATGCCGTCTTTGAAGTATTAAAACGTTTCTCTTTTAGATGCTTTGGCTTACCTAGCTCAAAAAAGCTTGGATAGCTAAAAAAATAGAAGAGATTAAGTTTGTGCAGTAAAAGCGCAGGACTGACTATGGTCGCTCACAGCCTTGGTGAATAATTCTAAAACTGACGGAAGCCTGGTCAACTCTCATATTAGAGAATTTCGAAAGAAACCGTTTGATGGAATGACGGTTGTTCAACATCCTAAGTTCCTAGCTACTCGTTCAGTAGTTTCATTTCAGTCATTATGCACGAGTAAATTCCTCAGGATTTTTCTTCAGTATTAAATTAATCCAATGAAAAATGTGCGTATGGCCGGATTTCTTATGCACATTGTTGGGACAACTCATTGGCTCGACATTCACGTTGTCATTAGGTACATGCGTCCTTAGGTAAGCGGCTCTACAATACCTCCCTACTATTGATATACCACCACCAGTGGTTGATAATCGATTAGATATAGGTCGAAATTTCGGTGAAAAGCAGAAAGACGAAATGCGGAAATCAGGGCCGACCAGACCCTTTTATTCATTCAATGTTCCGGTTCATTTATGAGGGAAGTTCATTTCTTCTCGCTGGTTGGCAGTATGGAGGTGCCCAATGTAATATGCATTAGGTGAGCAAGTTGTATGAATTTTTAATTGCTAGCGGTTCTGCTCAGAATATCACGAGAAAAATAACTTCCCCTCGAGATCATTTTAAAATAATTCTACAGCCTTTAAACCCTAACGGTTTTGTGTTAACTGCTTTCTAATTGTCTTATGTATGTGAGGCCGGTTTTTTTGCGAGAGTATTACTCAAAAGTCCTCGACATCATTAAGGACGGCCGTAATGGCTGCCATAGCAGAGCCTTTTTACCAGGGAAGGCAATTTGTATCCAGAACACGTAGTTTCCCAATAATTTTTTACTAGATAGGACCAGTAGTATACTTACTTAGGATATTCTGAGTTGCGTTACTCAATAGGTACCACAAGGCTCTTAAGTTTTACAGACGGTTTATTTATGGTAAGAAAATGACAGAAGGGGATGAAAACTTGGAAAATCATGTGCACATCATTTTTATGTGTATCCGAAAAACTCTGCGAATTCTGCACTAGGGTTCATTTTTCGATTGCAAAGACAAACCTAATGGTATATACGCGGAATTTAGTTATTCTACCATGTCACTATAAATTTAATTTTAGATGGGGATATGGAAAACCCTTTTTTTCAACCCACCAAAAAAGCCTCGATAGGTATCGAATACTCTGCTCGATAGGTGTACCTACCTATCTTGATACCTACTGGTACTTATCTACCAATCTTTTTAACGTAGCACATGATGTGCTGCACATCGTTTAATTTTGTTCACTGTAGCCGTTCGATGCACGATCACTTCCTTTCCACATTTTATGGGTCAATTAAAAAAAAAACATTCCGTTTCCATCAGGTACTGTCAATTGCAACCATGATTTTCGAGGTTCCAATTTTGAGGTAGCAAGCGAGCAACCTTGAAATTGTTACCTCAAAAATCGAGGTTGAGATTGACCTAGGATTTGATTGTACCTAGGTTTCTTCATTTTATGGGAACGGAATGTTTTTGGTTAATTTTTCTTAAGAAATGAACCTTTGTAATCGGTCAGGAAAAAATTTTTTTTAACACCCCCTGATAATTTGTTGGTTTACGTTTCAAGGGGTGTTGAATCCGAATCTGCAAAAAAAATTGTGTCCGTCCCCCTTACTAATCTAATAAAGTCCAATAGAGAATACTACTTTCTTTAGTTGTTAGTAGATCTGAGGCACTTATTCGTGAAGCGTGCGGACTTTAATAATACTGTATTGTTGATCTTGGTTCTATAGAACTATATTCCTCTTTTAGTGCAGTACTGTATATAATGCAGTACAAATTTTCATCATTCTCCTCAAGCCTGATGTTTCCACGTTCACGGAACCCTTTGGGCAACGCAGATTTAGCCCAACCGGGTCAGTGTCTTAAAGGGCTTAAAGCATCGCGATTTTTCCCACCACTGAAATTCTAATCCGTTCTCGCTACCCCTTTCGTTGAATAAAATTAAGGCGAACATAAACATAGATAACCTGCGAGATGCGTGAAGGAAGTACTTAGTTAGAAGGCACCCGGGTTAACGACCAACTCTGAAACCCTTATCTCTTATGCAATAGGCACGGACGTTTCTGTGACTTGGTTGGGGTAGTGTGGTGTGCTGAACACGAATGATGAGTTCGGAGAGCCAAGTCAGAAAAAACGCTGGGGTAGATTGCTTTAATCCGAAGTTGGAACTTTTCTTTAAATGGTTCAACGCCTTTATGAGTAACGAGGCAGGATTTTCCCACCGTGGTCAACTCGGAAATTGCGTGTATTTCGTAGAGATGGCGCTCGCCCTTCAACCCAATCATATAAACGAATACGAACTTTTGAATTTGAAGTAGGTACCTGTAGCATACTTCAGTATCGCTACATTGGACACCAACGAACGATAGCAACAAACTATAGGAAACATCACCACATTAAGAAAGATGATGACAACATCGGGATTTCAGTCGTGATTGAACCCAATTATAAAACGTTCGTCTTTCGTATTACGATAAATCATTACATAATTGAAAGGCTTCCTCGACTCGTCAAATCAATTCAGTAGGTGGTAGTTGAGTATATGATTCAATAACTCATAAGCTTACGCGATAAATCATGGAAACTCAACCACCGAAACGTTCTCGAGCGGAGGCTGTTGTGATGACTGGCCCCATACCTTCAAAAACTACTACAACGATCATTTTTGAGCTTAATATGAATTAATATAATAAAGATCATAGACCACTTGTCACTCGATAGACCTTGTTGAGGTAACATTCCGTCCAAATCCGTCCAAGTGTTATTTCGGTCTATCCACTGAGCCAATTGTAAAACAAACTGTCAACAAAGTTGCGCAAGGAAAGGCTGCATAAGATTCAACTTTATCTTCCAGATGCCTACAAGATCCATCCACCTATCAACAAATTATTACCATGTTCATCAACTCGTTATGTGAGTACATAAAGTCTTCAAATGTTCATCGCACTGAATTCATTGAGGAACAAAAGAAAAGCGGCAAAAAATCACAAAGCTCATTTACCTAAGAGGAGGAAACAGTAAAATAATGCACAGGTTTTATCAAATACGATACAGACGACCGATTAGCTCAGGAAGCTAAGTGAGTAACCAAATATAGGAAGGCTTCTGACACCCCAGAGCACCTCAAAAAAATTGGTGAACATGCTACCAAAATAGATGATTACTAAACCGATGAGGAGACGTCAAAAACCCTTGTAGTGAAAAAACCTAGCAATCATAAAAAAAAAATGCTGGACAAAAGGGAGGGACAGATTGAGGTGAAAATACGTGTAGACCCTAAGCCCCCGCCTATCTACCTGAAAAATATCAATAGTCATTGAATCAGCAGTGCTGGAGCAGGCACCATTGGCAAAAGTAACGGGTATGAGGGGATCAACTCAGCTGGCTCGTATGAGTTTGGGCACCTGAGCGAATCCTAAGGGATGAGGGGTGTGAATTATACACCTACCAAAACCAGGAGTCACAGCTGTGATATGATCAGTAGTTGAGTGTTGTCGAGTTTGAACTGAAGCCGATAAAGTCGCGTTTATCGTGGAATTCAAAACATGTTTTGCTGCCAATGTCGTATGTCAAATGCGGCCGCCAAGAAAAAAGTCATAGCCTCAACACGCAGAGGAACAATAATAATAGAGATCTCACGCCTCACCTGTGAAATCATCGCCAGTGGGAAACACCTGACGTTTACAAGCGTTGCAACCAGATGCAACTCAAATCCAATTTCAATCATTCTCGTTCTCGCGTCTCCGAATGTTAAATAAACACAGTTCATCCAGATGCTTCGGTTTTCCTGACACAGTAGGAGATTAGGCACAACTACCAAAAGTCCATACCTATCGATACAGTTACCGAAAGTAACTTACCGGACATCAATTCGTTTGATCAATATAACCCTTTGTCCAACTATTTTGGATTAACCCTAATCCGTGGGAGTCCTTTCAATGTTGCATAACAATCCCGCTCAAATGAGTATTTCGCTTTACAATTCATGTCATACGTGGTGTAACGGTTCAGTAGATGATACACACTTTGACAGCGCGGAGCACGGAACCTCCTTAGTGCGGAGAGAACACCGATCCTCTTCAATAGCTAGCGTTTCATCACATTCGACGACCTTTTCTTTACAATGAGCTGCCCTAACGCCGCCCTTTAGAACCATTGTGATTCTAGCTGGAAGGATGAAAGGAAATGAAGGCGCGAGGATGATTCACCTGGGTACAAACTGGCTCACATTTGAACTTTATATAACTACACCTATCCCAACGACACGTGCATATCGAACCATTCAAAAGTGAACATTCAACCGCCGTTGCAAACATCGGGGTCCTGAGTTCTAAAAGTTCATTGTTACGTCGTACCGTGGTTGCGCTAGTACCGTGCTTGGTTTCATTCCAACCCGTCCTGATTCAAGTTCCTGTTCCTGATACCTCAGTTGTGCTCCAGCCCCCGGTGTGATCCCTTCTCTGAGGTGAGTGATTGTCTAATTACTCAAAAAAGTTGTGGGGTCTGACTGACCCTATATTTGTGGATAATGAACAACGAGCCCTCACGTAAAAAATATCTACCAAAATAAATCTTCTAATCTGGTCTAGATGTGCCAAATTTATATATTCTTCCCAGTCAATGCGTTAAATATAAGTTCAATATAATTGGTATGTGGATTATCAAATTGTTCTCATTTTCCGTCGTGTGATTCTTTGACTAGGCTTTCTTTGGTGAATAATTTTGTTCATACTTCATTTACAGTAATATCGAACATTCGATTGTTTTTTGGCCCAGACGCCATACGAAGGGAACTAGAGAGGCAGATGGAGGAGGCGGATGATGGAGCAGAATCTGCTATCTGCACATCCTGTTAGGGTGTCCATTGAAGTTTTAAATTGTGTATTACAGAATGAAGTTGTCGTTGACGACGAATTCCAGGTTGGCAGTGACTATGAAGGAGAAAACGGATTCATCTCTAACCAAGACAGTTACAACAAAAATTGCGTCGTGTTTCATCTAAACATTTGCTCGATTCTTGGAGTTGAAAAAGATGGTGAACTAGGAGTTCCTTCTGCCATGAAGTAGTTGGAAGAGGAAGATGTTTTGCCTGCAGAAGGTCCAACGACAAACAGAAAATCCATAGTATGCCTGTGATAATTGCTCAAAACATCTATGTTTAGACCACCCAAAACTTGTGTGCAAAAAAAGCTTGGGTGATATAGCTTAAGCAAGTGCAGCAAATCAGGAAGATTGAAGGTCGCTTCGAATGTACTACGTTTTTTCAACAGCAGTAAGGTATTTGAAAACTGTGTTTCAAGTGCTTACTAACTCCGAAGTTCGTTTTTTCCTTTTTTTTGTGATCGCAAGCAATTTGGGAACTAGACCTTGATTATTGAACGTTATGTTCATTTATTTCAGCTGCTTTTATTCAAAAGCTTTGATTCTCTGACAGACCCCAATGTTTGTACCTGTGGCCAACTTGTTGTCTACGATGCTCATGTGACAATATTTATATTATGATTATAATCAATCGGCATGATTATAAAAGTATCAAATATTTTCCAGGTATCGTGGAAGGAGAACTTGCACCATTACTGTTGAGTTGATATTCCGGTGAGTGAAACCATCGTGTTTTTAGTTTTAAAAAATGCAGTTCCCGGTTGGTAATCGGATGTTTCCCATAGATTTTCAGTTGGCTATTGAAAAAGTCTTAATTACGATGTTACTGATAAGCGTTAAGGGACCATCGCAACTAACCTTTAACTCGCTTAGTAAAACGAACAAAATGATTTTAATATTAGCCAAAATGGATCACTTTTTTCGAATTTCATTACGTAATACCATATTCCGAAATTTGCGGAATGGCAGTCAATGAAAGTATGTCCTAATTAAAGTGTAGTGAAAGCGTCCTTGGATGAAAATCTAGCTTAAAATGGATTGATAATCCGGCCCTTATTGTGAGGGTGCCAGGAACATGGGTACGTACCATAAAACTGGGAATTTCGTACATCTTTGTTCCTAACCATCCTACTTTCTTTAATGTAGAATTCCCGACCCTTTCTGAAGATAGTTGAGTGGAGGGATTGCCGACCGACGAAAAATAATAAAAATCAACGGTAAAATAAAAATAAAATAGAAAACACTGAATTATTAGGATTCCGATCAAACAGGGTGATAGGTCATACCAAGACAAACATTCTAGTTCATAAAATTTCGTAAATATGGTGGTAAAACAATTCATTTTTTTTTAAATTTCCAGGAATTAGTGTATTCACCCAGTGAGTTCCTTTTTTGATTTACTTGAGTTCAATTTCCGAAAATCTCTCGAGCGTTATGCACGCTCTCGCATATAGGTACCTATTTTCATGGAAACCTTAGACTGAACAGACACTTACGCAATACCAACCTGACTGCCTATACATTTCGAAGTAGGTAATTATGCAAATTTGGGAAAGTCCTACGGTTGTATCGCGTCTGGGGGAGAAGAGAAGGGGACAGACTATTGCTTAGGAAAGTTATCATTTCAAGCCTACCCTCCTCGGCAAATTTGTGTCTAAAGTTGAGAAGGAAGCTGCTGTGTGAGAAAGTTTCCGTCAAGTGAGCCTCGTCCACTGCACAGCGGCAGCTTTTCATGGGAAACACTGTCTGCCTGCTAATGTGGCCTTGGAAACGGTATTACAACAATGGTGATCCATCCGGGCCAGTATTCCTCTTTCAGAGAGTGTGCGGTTTCCTTGGTACCGACCACCAACCAGATCCTCTTTGAGCCTCTTACAACGAAACCGACGTATACCCATACTCGCATACTGTGCTGAGATTGAGGGCTTTAAATCCTTCGGGGACTTTATATCCCTTGTGAAGCAATCAAGATTTATGTTAGAGTGATATTGCCGTTACCCTAATTTCTCTGGTTTTCTTCCTAATAGCCAACGGTTGTTAGATAATCTCAAGGTTTAAAGCACTTTCCCTCACTACGTTCCGAAATTTTTTTTAATTCTGAGAATGATGAATTTTCTTTCGTCCAATCTGTTTATGAATCTCTTAGAAACCCGATGGGTAGATGACCAGTAGAAGTGACGATTTTTCTAAAGCACAGTACACACTATACAGCAACTGCAATGTACCTTAACTCTACCTGCAACTGTACCATAATTACCGATACCTATCGACAATATAACTCACATTTTTAGGAATACAGCAGGAAGTAGGTTTGTAATGGGCCTTCGGAGGTAGTCATGCAGATTATGTTTAGCTTTTGTCAAACAATGAGGACACACGAGTTGTTTCGCCTTGTTTATACGTATGCATTGGAGTTGTCCAAACCGATACAATAAATTGCTGTTGAGTTGGCTCAATATTGTCATAATCTTAGTCGTATGCCAAGCTCCAAAATGATATGATTCAATTACCGGATGGGTGGAGGAAATTTTACTCGATGGCCCTAACCCTTCTGAATTTATTGTTTTGATTGGCTGATAAACTCTCGTTTAGCAATTTATAGGCTGGAGCTGTATTAGAAAATGTAAATTCTATCTTGCACGATTAGAGCCATTTTCACCAGCGAATTGAGATTTAGTTTTAGGAAACCAAACCGTTTCGATATCGCGGGTATAGTTTGCCATCGTTTATCAAGAGAAAAATTGAGTCAGAAAGTATACATTTCGTAAAAATGTTTTGTGAACCCGGCCCTGAGAGTCAGACTGCAGTTAATATCGAGTTTTTAAGCATGAAATATTATTTTGCCTGTCGGCTTTATTTTGAACACCATTTCTACCGAGTTTACGATTGAATATTAGGAACCATCTCCCCCAAACACAAAATCATATGACTTTTCATAAACACGTGATTACAAAAATAGTTCAATATTCTTGAATTTTCAAGAGTTGTAGCTTAGGCTTTGCTGGATCCGGAATTGCCTAAGCAACGACGATACTCTTCCCATATTGATCATTACACCAAGCTAGAGTAATTGGGATTATAGAACTTTTTTGTATTCATGTTTCTGTGCCAAGGCAGATAATTGTGCCAAGGGGGATACTTTTCGGTGTGATGTTTGCCAATATTCAATCGTAATTATGATGAAAATTGTGTTTTAATGGTGTTTTCCGGGCCTTGCGCCGGGTTACGCCGGTGAACTCACCTTAACTGATGCGTTTAGAGGCATCACCATCTTCATGCTTCACCAGTGTTAAAAGGTTGGACAAGGTAGTCTCTGCCTGAAAACTGCATAGCTAATTTACTGACGCACCATCATAGCTTATAAATCGTAGCCGGCTATTAAGCCTAATTTAGAGCCAATTTCAGCAAGAAGAAAAACCTAGGTTAAGCGAAATCAAAAATTTCAATGGTTTCGTGGGTGTCAACATACGACAGTACAGTCAATATCAAGCAAAACCAGGTTTTTATTGTTGGTGAAATTGGCCCTTAATATTAATCCAACTGAACATTCACATTAACAATATTAGGTTGCCGCCCAAAAAGGTATCTGCGCATTTTATTTGCTGAATGCTGTAACTTTACTAATGCGGAGCTTAATATTCTAACGCAACGTTATATGGTTACCCAAAATTGCATCTTACAAGGGTACTAAGGAAGAGGAAATATTTATGTTGGCTCAGCATTCTGCGGGAAGAAAAAAAGGAAAGTAAATCGTCAAGAAGGAGTGCGTGATACGAGTTTGACTGGCAGTTTTATTCGCCATTACAGCCACATGGATACACCCGAGCTCCAGAAAAGGGAAGAATCCTATTCATGGCTAGCATCATGGTTGATACAGGGATGAAATATTGAGATTTCAGCCGTTTTTTGGGCCGACGCCATATAACTTTGGTTCGTGGGGCACGATGCCAGTTGCCTCTTTTGATCGTCACTGTTTTGCCTTCTTATTTGGAAAGCTCAGAGGAAAAGAACTTACATAATTTATTGAGCATCTAGGATTTTCCATCTCGCGATCCCTCCAGCTTCAAGAAATCCTCTTGTCGAATCAGGGCGCATACTTACGAGTTTGCAGGTTCATAGCTTCGTGATACGTCACGTCAGTTTAAAAAACATCCCTACGAAAAGTCAGCCTGACTAACCGGGTTTTCTTGGAGTCAGTTAAGAAGGTCAGCTTCCTCGTTACTGTGGGGTCTCAGCTTGAAAGCGTTTTTCAGAATTCCGATTTGACGTCCATGGCGTAGACTGATTCCGGAGGTGGTGTAATGCGTTGTCAAGATTTTTCAAACAATGGTCCAGCTTGCGAATCTGCCGGCGAGGAATGCAGTGATTGTGGAAAACTGCTACGTGCGATTCAGGCGTGAGAACCAAATAGTATGTACCCCCAAACTTAGAACCCACCTTGGTGGACGAACCGGACGGGGAAACTCCGAAACATCAAAACCGAGAGCCAAAAACCTGACGAAACCATAATAGAAAAAGCTCTGAAAAGCGACGCTGAATCGAAAATGAAACCGTTGGTGCGTAAATAACACAAAATACTTCTATATTTCGATACGTTAATTTTTGGGAGAAATTATTTTGATTTTGACTGATCTGGAAGCTACAATGATAAAAAATGTCAAAAAACCCACTTAAAATCAAAATACATCAAGTTTTCGGAATACAAAGTTATCGGAATAAAAAAAAACATTTAGGATTCTGTTCGGTGAAATAGAGTTTTTAAGACCAAGAACGCTCAAATCGGGTCTCGGTGGTGCATATAAATAAATTGTAAATAATGGAAAATAGTGATTAATACCTGGAAATAACCATAAATAATAGTTATTAAAATTGCAAATCATGAATTGGTAACAATAAATAATTTATTATTTTGACCATAAATAAGAATAACCAATAATAATCTACAAAAGTCGAACTCAAAGAATAGATTAAAGATAGATAGGTAAATACTTGTGGGCGCATCAAGATTCGTTTAGTAAATGTACCCCTCCCGTTTTCCCCTATTGAGGAGGTACAACATTTTTAGTGGAAAACGTTCAATTAATAGCATTCTATTCATGTTTATATCACTTCTCACGGCTGCGACTTCGCCCTCAGGAAAAGGCCATCTCAACCACGTCATTATGTGAGATTAGATGACCCGATCCTGGGGGTGGGTAGTCAGTCATTCCCCTTCCCTCAAGGACTTCTGTCGAGTGCTAGTGTCAGTGTCTTGTGATTTTTTGGAATTAATAATTTTTCATTCGTTATTGGTTTTTCGATAAATATCGGAAGTTTTATTTCCCAGTTCATTCTTATCGTCACAGCGTGTCGTGGCGAATTTCATTTCTAGAATGTTGGTATCCGTTTGAGTGTCTAAGTGGGGACATTTGATTTTAATATACTTTTATCTTGAAAAAATATTATCATTTTCACCCTGGCATCTATTAAGCGCTTATACACTCCATAGAAACTGTGACAACATGGAAAGTTGAGTCGGCAGAAAAACCAACACTGAGCCTCCAATTCAAATCCTCGGGAAAATACGAGTAATAATTCGACAGCGGTCGCCTGGTAGTCTACTGGTTAAGTCATCCGCTTGGGGGGCATGGGGTCTCGGGATCACACCTTGTATTAGGCGATTAAAATCTTTGCATAATCATTATTTACGGCCGAAAATCTTTCTTTTTTCGGTACAAAACTATCCAAGGTAGAACGAACTCTTTGATCTCTGCTTCCATTCTGCACGTACACTTAGGCAGACAATGGCATTGATTCAGAATGGCATACTGATACAGGCTCTTATCAACAAAAAGCATTGTGAGGGCGTGAAATCGGCAGCTAAACTGTACCGGGAGGAAGGGGGAGGCACTTTAATAAATGACTAGTTCCCCGGAAGCAGAAACATTTCGCCTTCGAGCTGATCCTCCTTTTGGATAGTACGGCTACTCACTGACTTAGTTTGGGATATCCGCACCCTGTCGAGCGTCGCTAATGACGAGGCTCGTCTGACAATAGCTGTTACCCTACCCCCTTTCGTCTTTCGCTTTCCACCGGTTGTCTTCTTGCCAACCTCTTGCCGTCCATCCCAGGATCCTTCGGAGCTTGACCTGTCGTGATGTATAACCTATCTTGGCAGCGATTTATTACTACCAGCCCCCACCCCTCTTCCATCCCACCTTTTAATACCTCATCGATTTCATCCGAACTTGCTACTCGGCCTTCACAACCACAATCACGGCGTGAGCCTTTGGCCCTTTTTCCATCATGGTATAGAGTTCATTCAATCCCTCCAACGCTTTCTTCAGTCGCATCCATGTTCCTGCGTTAGTTTTCGCTCCGGTGAGCAATGTTATTCCCAGCCCAAAATCCGATCTTATACAGACCACGTACCTCTACTGTCGGATGGAACTCGGAAAATATTTGGCTCCCGTCCACCACCTTCAGCAGTGGTGATCCAATCCAAAGTGGGTCGTAGAACCTCGTTGAGAAGAAATTAAGAAAGGAAAGAACAAGGAATCATAATCCTTTAAATGCGTCGGAACAGCAAAGGTGAAGGGTGTTCGAATGAAGTGGCGAAACGTCTCTAAGTATACTTTATATATAATCGAGACCAGTGGAAAAGCGTAGCACACAAATAAATCAGGGAACTCTGATCAATGGTCAAAGCATAAAGGAATTTTTATTGTTTCATAATTCTAGGAACAGACTCCAATACGTAATCAAATAAATCAATTAAAAAAGTGAATGAATTTCCGTTTCGAGTCGTCAAACGTAATTGGGGTACACACAGTTGGTATTTGAATATTATTAAATTGCTACCTGACGATATAGGATAATTCAGTACCTATTGATGCCTGATTCGTCACAAAAGTTAAACATTTACGTCCTTTTTAAACGTAAATATGAGTTAGTTTACGTTTAGAATCAATCTCTGCCATAGATTAAAATTATTTCCACGAATTTCTGCAGCAAAGGGGGGGGGGCTTTATGCCGGGTAGCGGCGAGGGGTTCAATTCATCATGCGCATTATCAGGGAGTGTTTGCGCACTGTCAAACCACACACCTGATAAATGTGATAGCCATGAGATGGTGCCTCAAGCTGCCTGCTAAACTGATTTGGCTAATTCAATCTCCTTTGTGGATGAGGGCAGGCAACAATTCTGGTTCAAAACGTAAAAAATTGTGTTTTTCCCCTCCTTGGATGGCGATTCCCACGGTTCCGAAGCGTAAGGTTGAAGGCAATTTTATAGATTTGCATTCTTGTATAAAGTCATGTTTAATGCAAGGTAATTTAATTTAAGGCTTAATTTGAAAAGTTTCGAAATGGATCCCAACTTGTAGCCATGGTTAAATTGTCGCTCAAATAGGAGGCGCTAAGAGAATATAATTCAATGAATCGAATTACCTACCTATTTGAGGTTGACTTGAAAAACTGAATAGTCAGGTTTAAATAGCCGAGAAAGAATAGACTTAATAAGTTCTCATGATTTTGGAGTAAATAATTTGCTGCCGAGATACTGGGAACTTTGGGATGGAGAGACGTAAAGGTGTGACATTGGTCAGATTTTGACTGCTTTAAATGGGGTTTTGGTCAAAAATATCAAAAAACTCACCATGCCAATTTTAAAATTTGCCAAAAATAAAAATACGCCTCATTATCGGAATATAAAAAATATCCACATATTCCGCAAGGTAAAGCTGTTCTGTTGACTGCAGGTAACAGTGATAACTGTCAACGGTTATTTCACCGTGTTTGAGTAATAGTAACTTGATAACAGGTGATTGGTAAATCGCCGTTTTTCACAGCTCTAATTGGAGTTTGGATGTAGGCCCGGAAGTCTTCAGCTTTGTCATGCGACCGCTAGAGGGCTCCGGTGGTTATGACAACCTCATCTACTTAAACTCATCCAGCTGTCAAAAGCAGCTGTCAACGTAATTTGTGTCTACAAGCTTGGAGAAGTTTATTCTTTTTTTTTCATTAAAACCTAATATCTGTGTTCTGAGTTACTTTAACTTCCTCAACGACTCTGTTTTTTCTCGATTATCTCGTCCGATCTGAGGGGGATATTATGCCTAGATACCTACATTCTTCAAGGAAAAAACATTCTTGAAAAAAGTCTTAAAGATGCACCTCAGAGAATTTAATGCTCTGGCTTGCCTATTAAAACCCCTAGAATTCCTTACCCACTGAATTTTGTGAGGATTTGTTGACGCAAACATACTACCGCAGTCAGACATCCTGCTTTTGGTGAAACAGAATAGATAAAAAAGGGTAAACTATTCGGGGAAGATTGGGACGCATAAACGACCCGACGCTTCCATTGGAAAATATCCTGTACGGCCGTCAAGTTCCTTCCAACTCTTGGAATAATACTCATTCTCCGGTATCCAATGGTATCGCTGAAAGAAAATTGGCACTTTGCCTGACTTCGGACTTTCAAATCGCTGGATGCTATAGCGTCATGCCTGTACCCAGATTGGGATGTAGATTTTTTTGGATTTTACGATTTTCGTTGGAGCAAAACCATACCTATTTATCTTTTTTCGTACGTCCACTAACGGTTAATCGGAAATCAACTTGGTTCTACGATATCTTATGACAGCCTATTGTCAGGGGAATCCGATCAAAAAACTTTAAGGGGTCAAAAACCCAAAAAACTGTTTTTGAGATCATGACGTTTTTGACGTTTGAACGTTTTTTAGTAATATAGAGTGAATTTAGAGGGTTCCCTTACGGGAGGTGCTCGTCACAGAAAAATTTGCTAAATTAAGGTTTTTTTTTTTTTAATCGGACCACCCCTTTTATATAAGAAACGTTTTGCTGCTGACGGCGTGCGGCAGTCGGACAAAAAATTTTATTGCAGATTAGTGTTCTAGAACCTCTGAAACGTGAAAGAAAGAATTTCCAGGGGTGTTGTGAAAAAATTTTGCTCGACCGATTACATAAGTAGGTACATTATTTCTGGAAACAATGCACCAAAATAATTTCAGAATCCACTGACAACTCATTTTTAGGAATGAACGAGCGAGTTTTGGAAAGCCTTCTCAAATGCACGAGTTTTTTTGGGTTTTACCCTGGAAGTCCTCGGGCGTTTTCAAAAACGAAACTTTTCGGAGACTAAACGATATTTTTAACAATTAAATTGCGAATTCCAAATCAAAATGTAGTAAAACACTCTCTTGAAATAATCCTTAACGAACTCGCTCCAAGAACCGCACTGAGCTCTTTTTTTAAGTCTGCCTTCTTCACGGTCTCGCATCTTTTTCATCTTTTTCAACTTCCCGAGTCATGAAGACCACTTTCTCCGAAAAGTTGTCATTCATGTGCAGCCATAGCAACGCGAATTCTCGGGCATCGATATGCTGAGAATCAGAAGTCATGTGAATGTTATTTTGGCATAAGTGGGAAGTATCCCAGGGATTGTCAAGGTAAGTCCCCCCTCGGAGCAAAATCTGCGTTACCGAGAGATGTATGTTGAAGCTGCTCGAAGTTGCTTTCAATACTTGGAGAATGCATGAAGTGAAATGCTCCTCTGGGTTCAAGGAATATCTAGAGCGAAACAGTTCTTTCCGCTTGAACGATCAGGGACGGGGAATAGTTCAAAAAATGAGAGTGAGCTCATAGTAAGTAGGTGTCATGTCAATCCGTCGCTTTTGTATCTCCTCTCAGATAAAGCATGTTGGTAGCAAGGTGTGACATCTTCGCGTCGTTATAAATGAGTTGGTTTTTTTCTAAAGAAAGTACCCAAGTCCATCCACGCAAATTCTTGGGAAATCGAAAAAGAAATTCTGTTAAGTCCTGGGTTGATTTTTTTCCAATATTATTTTTCCCAGATAGTTAAGTGATAGGTACCTACCTACTGCATTTTTTAGTGGTGTCGCATGTTTCCGATTTTCGACACAACTGTAAGGAGTCCTAAATTGCTGCTATAAGTTATGGATTTACGCCCTTTAAAAACATCGACTCACTTGACTGATATTTTTCACGCCTTTTACTCTACAATTGCAAAAAATTTAAGCAGCTTTTGGAAACACTCAATAGGCGCGCAGAGGTAGACAAGCCGAGGCGAGTGAGTTGGTAAATAATGGTGGTAGAGAGCTGGGGGTACCCAACGGTTTTATGCAAAGGGAAGTATGAAAACGGAGCGTGTAGGATTAAGTCAGGACTCCAGTACAGATGGAAAGTAATTTGCTTTGGACTAATCTCGCCGTCTTAGCCACCAATCCTTTCATTTGCGGCCCTTCCGACGACTCCACGATATTCTCCGCAAGCCGCTCCAGCACAGAACGGCAAATCACAAAATTGACCCCAACTGTCTTTGTATTAGAAAAGACCGCTTGTCCCGATAGATTTTTCAGGTACATAGATAATAGTACATTGGCATGACACCTACTTACTAAGAATGTGATTACTGCACCAGCGGTAGGTACCGAAATTCCTGTCTCGATTAAATTTGTATTTGTCCCACTCAAACCTGACTGGCCATAAGGATTTAGAAAGCTCATGAAGCTTAATTCAATCCTCCATGGAAATCACGGTACCGCCAAAGAGCGTCAAACGACCTGAATCCGAAACGACAGTGGCGGCAAAAAAGAGTTTTTTGTCCGGCAGGAACATTTCAAAAAAGAACGAAGCGTCACCTTCGTGTTGCGGGCGTTTCGCTTGTTGCTCGAGTTTTATTGCATCCTTAAACCTGTGGGGAACCGCTTCCTCAAACATAAACATGAGTAGAAAACTGTGTTCTCCGTATCCCTTTCCTCCTTTTAAGGGTTAATACCATTTTCCACTTCAGCCGACGCAATGTGACACCTCGCTGGCTTGCTCTTTCGCGAATCTCCTCTCACAATCGAGATCCACACGGTTGGACCACAAATCCATAAACTTTATTATTTCAACGCCGAAGATTTCAGAGATTTCAAATAACAACGCATCTCTTTGAAAATTAAATATTCACCCACCCACGGGTAATAATAAACCGTTGTTTTTGCTTAAGAAATAATCCAGCTAATTTAGTTCATTTTAGCGGATTTTCTATATCATGTCTTGAAAAAATACCAATGGAAATTATCTTGGCTTACGTTTCGAACAGTGTGAAGTCTAAATCTGCAATGAACTATTAAATAGTTTATAAACTATTAAATGGAAAATTTCTCTCAAAACGTTTCCTTCCAAACGGCTGGGGGTTTCTTTAAGCTCGAAACATGATTCAGTCTTGACCTAACTGGCAAAAAAAGCAAGACGCATCAATGACAGCTATATTATTGAGAAAATACTGCTCTCCTTATCTTTAGAATTCGTTCCTAATGTATCTATTTGCAAAAGTGGAGTCGTACTGCTCTTCAAAGCGAGAAGTGATGGCGGCAGAAAAGGAATCGACCCCAAGGTCGTAAAAATTTATCATCATATACTGGAGCATATTATTATTTGTTGCCTCCCTTGAGGTGGTACATCATCATGGAATCGAAAAGCGACCTTGGAGTATCGATGGTGGGAATATGGGTGGAGAAGAATCTCCCGCGTGTCGGTCATGGCCCACAAAGGTTAACAACATTATTGAAGGATAGCGTGGAGGAGTCAGGGGTTCGTGGGTTTTAAGGGGGTATGGGAGAAGTCGTAAAGTCATGGTTTTCCTCGAATCGATCGCCTTCTAACGTTCAACCCTCTTGAGATATTTATGAAGGAATACACCGGCGAGCGTTAGGCGCGGATAAAGAAATTTATTGCGCTCTGATAGGGAGGCTATGAAAGCGAAGTGGGGTCTTCATTGTATAATAGGTACACAGCCAAAAACGCTGCGAAGTATCACCCTAGAGTTTATTAGGTATTTAGTATGACGAGTTCCATTAATGATGTTAAGGTAAATATTCTTATGACTCGAAGCGTAAAATTGAAGGGAATTTTGAACGTTTTTACTTTATAGAATAAACGTTTTAATTAACCTATCGAACATTGACTTTTTGACACAGTTGATTCAGGAACTATGATGATAACATCCAAAAGAGAGAACTAGACACTTTCATTAGGTAGGTAGGTAGGTACCTAACTAATTTTGATCAAATATTACCGGGTCGAACTTTATTTCAGGTCAAAATTTATCGTCAAGTTGAAAAAAAATTATCAAAACAGTGTTCATCAATTCATCATTATTATTAGAGAGTTGCTGTTTTTACTTTCATATTTACAGAGTATTACTTCCATATTTACAGAGTAAATGGAAGTATTGTGATCGTCCTAAAATCGAGAATCGGAAAGGAGCTTCGGAAAAAACTTTTTCTTATACACATTTACTCAGAATCACTTCCTGAACAAGTGTCTGTGTGTCCGTTACGTCCGTCTGTCCGTCTGTCTGTCTGTCCGTCTGTGGTCATTTACAAAAATGACCATAACTCCCTCAATTCTCAACCTTTTTTCAAATTTCTTGAACTGAAATGTTTGTCTCGCCAAGACCTAACACCCTGTTTAATCGAAATTTGGATAACGCACAGTACTTCCGATATAATTGAGTTTTTAGTGTTTTCTATTTTATCTTTTTCCGGCTACAAAAATTGACCGATTTGAGCGTTCTTGGTCTTAAAATCTTTGTTTTACCTTGCAGAACATGTGGATATTTTTTATATTCCGAAAATGTAACGTTTTTTCATTTTGGGCGAATTTTAAAATTTTAATAGTGAATTTTTTGATATTTTTGACCTAAACACCCTTAAAAGCAGTCAAAATATGATCAAATTGTGTCACAATTTTACGTTTCAAAATATGGAAGTATTGTGTGCTATCTACGCACCACTGGTTTCAATAATAGGTCAAGAGTTGTCATTCGTTGGCATTCGTCTCGTCATCAAGAGTTGTCATTCCTTTCTTAACGGAGCCTTCTGCATGATTATTAGACACGATTTGGCGGCGCAAAACTTTAAAGACCCGGCATATGACCGGCTGTCGCAAACAAGTATTACTTCATCTAATTTGAACAAATTTCGGTTCCTCCTAGTTGCTCAACCGATCGTAAGCAGTAGGTGTAAATTAAATCGCTGGAATTTTGAGAGATTGAAATATGATTTTTTGATGATGATATGAGATTTTTGAAGGAAGCCTCACCGTATAAGTAGGTATACACGAACTGATGACAAAGCGATTTTGTCGAGAGTAAAACGGTTAGTACTTCACCAAGTTGGCTCTCACGCTTCAACTGTTTGATGGGAAAGTTGGAGCGCAAAACTGAAGTGCCTGAGCCCTGTCCTTTGTTGACCGACGGTTTCAACTTCGTGTGATAGAATGCCCAGGTAGTTCTTGCGCATTATAGAATCCTCTGAGCTGATCAAGTGATTTATTTGGCAGATAGGTACGTATAATACTGTCGCGCTAATAATGTGATACTACGTCGTATCATTCAGATCTCTGATTTACGATCGATCCAGTAGGTATAATTCTAGTGCCAGTTTGATCCGGAGTATGGTATCGACACTTTTATTGCCTAACATTCACTAAACTTATTACCATCCTCAAGGCTCAAAAGTGTTCCTGGTGTGCCAAAAGCTACATCTAGAAGGCCCCAAGCCATCAGTTGTGATGGATACCTAATTACTATACTCAGATTGTTATTATTACTATTATGTGTGTCCTATAACGTGTATTCCATAAGGTGTATTTCATAATAGTTTTTACTATTTTATAAATTCAAGAAATATAGCTGGTCAGAACCTATCTGGTTTTTGTAAATTTTTATTGCTAATTCGGAGTTTACAATCTTTTAAATCGTAAAAATTCAGGGGTGCTAGATATTTGTTTTCCCTGAGCGATTACAATGGTTGTACATTGAAGAATAAACCCAACTGGGGTTTCAGACTTGAAATGAGAAGCAGGTGTGAGCATGCGCTGGGCGCACCAATACCATTGTTGAATAGAAAATTAAAAAATTTTTAGGGCTTACTTTGCACTTTGGAATGATTGAAGATTCAATGGCTCGTAAACAAAAGAAAGCTCCTTCCCGAACTTCAGCACTCATCATTAATTGGTTACTTTCACATTTTAGTTTACATTTCAACAACTTGCTTCCTAATAAGTGAATTTCCAGTTGTAAACCAGCAGGTAGTGAATTGAAGGGAAATGTCCACGTTTTGCCGTTCATCCAGTGAAGAACTTCTGCTAGTTCAAAAACAACTCTTTACGCTATACCACGCTGCACAGTTTTGCTGAAGGTTTGAACAACAATATTAGTCAGATGAAACAGCTCTGAAGTTCTTGAACTAACTAGAAATCGATTACCTAATGTTTTAATAACAACAAGGAACGATTTCAATATCAGTCGTAATTTGAACTTCAGATGCAGTAGCTGTAATCAGTGGCTTGTGGTGAAGCCCCGCCGGCGTCTGAGGCCATCCCTTTCAATTGTGCTGGTTGGATAAAGTGAACGATGGAGCCGCCCACATCACAATTGTATAATGAGACGGACACAGCGTCGAAATTCAATCTTAACAAGCTCGAAACAAGTTCCGCTGCGCAGCAATTCGATACGGGTTACAGTTTCATAAATGTAGTTTGTAGAATCAAATATGTACTCAGATCGTGAAGCGTGATTCCAGATACGAATTCAATTCGTTGAGCCTGCACTGTTCCATCCAAATATACCGTTCCCTGCAAATAGCAATTAATAAAGCTTCAAAATGTTACATTCAAGCGTAATGTGCGTAGGTTGGAAGTCGAACGTTAGTCAGTAAAGCAGAATATTCCGAGCTTTTCGAGGGAAAAATGATTTAGTTATCCACTGAGAAAAGAAACGAAAAAATTGAAAATCGCCAATAGCTTGATAATATGGACGTCACCACGGCGGTCAGATTTGGATCCAGCACTCTAAAAAACAGGAAGTTTGATGGTTTTTTTTTTTTTCCGAGGAGCGTGGAGAAGGCCTCTTTTCTGTATTAACCTGTATCCGTGTGCCGCAGAGTAACAAAAAAATGCCAAAGTTAAATTAAAATTAAATGCCGTATTCACGGAAGTTCCTTTGCATAGGAGCTGTTCGATGCTCCAGAATAAGTTTTGCACATTTTATTTGTCGATTTTAAAAACATACATTTCTTCCCCGTGTAATCCGCATGGTATGGAAACGATCACAGAAACCAAGTTACTGTCAATAGCAACCAAAACTTTCGAGGTCACAAACTCAAGGTTGCTGGCGAGTGACGTTCGGATCTCGAAAAATATGGTTGCGATTAACAGTTGCGAATATAAGCCTAACTAGATTAAATCTGCCTTTATATAAAAATTTATGACGCCAGAGATGCCTGACGTGTGGGAGAGGCTTTTCCGAAAAAGTGATACAGAAAGCAGAGACCTTCAAGGGTCAAAAATTCTACTGGGGTTTGGGGACCGATTTCAACTTCGAAAAAATCGCTATCGTTGGGATAGGGTCTGTGGAATAGGTAGTCAATTTTTTGACAACATTGAGCTAAAAACCAAAAAAGGTCAATTTACTGTAATCCTTTTTTTTTGCATACATATGGATACCTAGTTTATCTAATCGGTGGCTTGCAACTTAATGTCACATCGACTCATGTAATAGAAAAACGCCGGCCATTTGTATCCTGTAACTGAGTTTTATTGCTACGTGAGTAAAAAGGTATCTTAATAGTTAGTTCAATGCGAGATTGTTCATGTTTCCTCTCCTCGAAGTGGTAGTCAGGGTGGCCTAGACGGATAAAGCGTGTGACGTTTGGTGGATTCCACCGACCTCGGATTCGAGTTAATCCGGACGTGGTCGCTCTTGGTAACTTAGTTTGAAGATATTTAACTACGCCGGATTAACTCATATTTAAGGTTGGTTAAATCGACCATTTCTACGTTTGCGTGGGCACAAACCCAAGGTTCTGTGTTTGCGAGGGGATTTTCAGTTCAATTCTCACGGCTCCGCTGGCGAGACAAAAAATCCTCGTCATGAGCAGACAATCCCTGGTTTAGCCCGATGTGCTTGTCCAACGAACTCAGGACCAATTCTAACGAAGGAGGTTTAATGGGTTGCATCCTGTCTCTCTCCACTCAAGGGGGTGAGGCAATGAGTAGCCGTGTATCTGAGTAAATAAGTGCTGTGAGCCTGTAGCGAAAATAGCGGGCTACAGGCGAAATAACCTATTTATAGGCTATTATTATAAGAAGCCACCGATAAAAACAAGTGCAAGCCATCCTTAAAGGAATAGAAATGTCAACAAGAGGTATTTATTTTCTGAAAATATGATGAACAGGGAAACCATTTAAACCTAATTTTCCCGCGCGGGGTGCTCTATTATCGCACATTCCACCTCGATCCCGCATCGGTAACGGAGCAGGGAACGAGACGAGGAAGCGTTGACAGACAAGGAAAGTAAGGATTGTTGTGGTGGAGTGGGAAAGGGTAGACAGTCATACCATGAGAGACTGGAGGAGAGAATCCTCTTAATATGAACCTGGGGTTGATGCTCTGCGTAGCGTCGTAGCAGCCGTCAACTGCCCGAACCTCACCCCTCGTGCAAACGTCCCCAAATCCTGAAACAGAGCAGTTCTGCCAACCATGACATGAAACTCTCAGCCACTATAAACGCAGCCGAATGGAAATCTTCAACCCCCGGTACCCTTGTCAACAGAGATGAGACGTAAACAACTTTTGACAGACAGCGTTCGGCTCCCTACAACCACACGTACCTCATTCGTACGCAACAATTAAGTCGAAAAGACAGTTCGCTATAAGCAACGTCGCTGACTAGTGAGCTCATTCTCCTTATATTACTACTACTTGTTGCTTGAATTTGCTATGATTTACATCTGAGCATCAAATCATCATCATCATGTTGTTGGTATTTATACCACCTAATTTCGCCTTCTACCTTGGAGGCAAATGAAGATATTGCGGTATTATAGCAGAGTCGGTTGACGGCCACAATTGGCACCTGGTTTTGGCTACTGTTGACAATCACGCCTTCTATTATCCCCCGACTAAAATTCGCATTAGTTAAATCATTTGCGAAGAAGTCGTGGAACCCGTAATTCGAATAGACACTCAAATTGAGTTAATTGAAGTGAGTAAGAGCACGAGAGAGCCCGTGTCGGTGAAAGTGAACACCTCTGAACCGAAGAGAAAATCGAGTACAGATGAGAATGAGGATACGAGATAGTTCAATGAAAATGTTTGGGGTACTTTAACAATTGGTCCCATACGTGCTTTTGGCTTATTATTCAATAATATACCTTTGTAATGCCTCAAGGAAAAAATGTCTGAACCCCCAGAAAATTTAGTATCCACTATACGTTTCAAGTATACAGAATCCAAAAAAAAAAAATCGAATAAAAGAAGGAAACTGAAAAGAGCCGATGATTTAAATTCAAGTAGCATGGAACATGCTCTATTGAAATTTATCGAAACAAACCTTACTCCAAGAAGGTGAATAATCAACGCATTCCTATACGTTGTTATAGCTAGCCTATAGAACCATAGATTAGACTGCATTTTGGCCAATGGTGTTGATTGTTTGGCAAGGCTATGCATGCGAAAGCATCTGATGTTGATTATTTAGAGAGGAACACTTCCAGAATCAAATTACATTGTATCAGGAAATGGCGCCCAATCCCTGAGCGGCAACTCTCCTTGATGGCGGTACGTCGGCAGAAGAGAAGGCTTATGGAATGGAGCGTGCTGGCTCCGAGACCACCGAGTATGGGGAAGGATGCTGGACTGGATTGGATATGAAGAGGATGGCTGAGGCCGAGACTGAGGCGGTTTAGCGTTTGGGGTCAGACCCTTGAAACCGGTGATGGATGGCTAGAATGCGACGGCCGAGGCACTCCCTGCTCGATGCCCCTCTGCTCTCCTTGACCACACGGACAGATGGAAGAGACGCTTACTGTTACTCGCCATCATCCCACTATGTGCTGGATGGTTGCTGGGGGATATTTGGTTAATTTTAAGTGAGCACGGCTGTAACTGGAATTTCGTTTCAAGATGAGCTCCTTCAAATCATCGCCATTGGTGATCCTTGTTTTGAATTGGTGCAATATTAGAAGCAGTAGTTAGGATCGTCGAACACGTAAGCATTTATAGTTTTTGGTTCATTTTTCTTAAGAAATGAGCCTTTGTAATCGGTCAGGAATAAATTTTTTTAACACCCAGCAAAGAGGACTATGGGCCTTTTTTGCGGGGTTGAAAAAAAAAAATCCCAAATCCCCATCTAAAATAAAAATTTAAATTTATACTGAAATTCTAGAATAATAACAACTAAATTCCGTTTTCCAGGAATATATGAGGCGTTGATAGCCAGAGTGGACCATTCCACACAGGTGTTGAACTGAGAAAATCGCATTTGAAAATTTCGACAAATTTCTTGAAATTGATTAAGGGCCTTGTTATGGTGTTTTGAAGAAAAAAATACAAGCATTCTTGGGTGAACAGATGACTCATGAACCATAGGGACATTTCTACAAGCCACAAAGTCCACTCTGGCCATCAAAATCGGCGGCCAATTTGCAGACGGACCATTTGAAAAGTTGCGCTCTCTCTTAGCACATTCGAGAACGAGTCAAATTTTAATAATAATTCGATAGATATAGCAACCACAGACCCATTGCACTGTATAACTCATTTTGGACAGTTTGTGGAATGGTCCACTCTGGCTATCAACGCCTCATATGTCGTCGGCTTACAGGAGAAAGGCACTATGTCAATTTTTTCGGTTTTTGGAAAAGTTTTTTTCTACCGGAAAAGGTGAAGGGGTATAAGTATACCCTACATAATATATTTTGGAGTGGAAAGTCGACCCTCAAACTCTATGGAAGCCAGTGATCGGGGTAGCTGCCACAACGGAACAGGCGTCTCCTTCGCCTACATAATATAGGGTAGGTACCCTATTTGTGCCAAATTAGACCCCTTCACCTTTTCCAATCGAAAAAACTTTTCGGAAAATCGAAAAAATTGACGTAGTGTCTTTCTCCTTTAAGCCGACGATATCATAATGTTTGTCTCTGCAATCGAAAAATGAATTTGCTGAGTTCTTCGGATAAACAGAAAACTAATGTGCATATCGACGGCTAAGAACCAGCATCACATAACTCAATTTTCCCATTTTGAGAAGTGCCCTTTACGATTCAAATTTTCGCACCCAATTTGATGGAAGTAAAAATACGGAATGATGGGAAAACTAATACAGAACGCTCACGTTCCTCGTGAGTTTTCAAAAAACTAATAGTTCCATCAAATCGGGCGCAAAAATTGGGATCAGAAAGTGCGCTTCTCAAAATGGGAAAATTGAGTTATGTGATGCTGGTTCTTAGCCGTCGATATGCCATATGCCATTGATCTACTTGGCAGGGGTTTTTTTTTTGTAAGTGACGTAAATTTTAGGCATTAAAAAGCCTATAATACCACAGAACTGGTTTTCAGGAAAAATTTCTGATGAATTTCTGGTGGTTTGAAAAATTCTCAAATTTGTTTGGATTTGTTCGAATTGGTTTGGAGAGCAGTCCAGTACAGTTGGTAGTCAGCCAGTCTGGGGAATTCAGAATATACTCAGTGTATTCCATTGATCAACTTGTACAAATTATGTAGCCGAATTCGGTACGCATGCCGTCGTCTTCAATCTCTGCAAAGCAATGGATCTCGGGCCCTATATGGGCAGTTTTTTGTCTTCCGACCAAAAGCGTAAATCCTATTGTTTGGAAGTGAGCCGAGTTGGAAGGAAAAGGGGTAGTTAGGTGAGGGTAGGTGACACCTACTCGGAAGTCATGCGGTTGATAAATTGCTGAACGTGTGCAGGCTGCAGAAAGGTGGTAAACTTCAGCTAGCTCACCAAACGGTGAGACCTGGGTTGCCTGGGGCATGAAGGCCTTCCATAACCTATTCCCGACACCAATTCCCTTAGTACTGGTACAGTTTCCACGTTTATCACGGCTAGTGGGGACAAATTGCCCCTCCCGCTTCGTCTAGGTACATATTGGAGAGACTCGCCCACTGGTGGTTCATCTATTGGATTTTTGTTTCAATTGATGGGACCCGGGAGGATAAAAATATATGCCTATACCGAGCACCCTACCACCACTGACCCTAACTCTACATATTGGTTTAACAATTGAAAAGCTGTGGCTTCGGTCCTGTGAAGTTAAGATGAGCCTCTGCTGGTTCGATTATTCTCCTATCTAGGGTTCGCTCTCAAAACTATTCTTTTTACAAACTTTGGAACTTTTGTTTACAATCGTATAAGTAGCTACTTGCATTATAACTTCCAATAAATTAAGCTACTGAGTAGATTACACAAGTCTTGTGTAATACGCCAGTAAAATTCGTTTTACAACAACCCTCAAACTTCAGGACATCGAATACAATTAAAAAACGCTGCTAAGTAGATTAGTAAGATGGGTACATTATTTTTCTGCGTACCACGGAAAATAAAGTTCAAATACTGGAAGGAGGCATATCATACGTATTATAGGAGTCGGAATTTGAATATAAATTGAGGAATTTCATTGGAATCACGCGATCAAAAATTTTATCAATTCTACCCTACCCTCCTTACAGATCCGTAATGACTTCCTGCCTACCCCATTCTACGGGATATTATACAATAAATTTCCACTGTCTAAAAACAAAATTTACCATTTTGCTGCCGCGATCCAAAAAGCGGACCTACTTGTGTGAATGTCCTTAAAAAGGGTTTAGCAGGGAATGCATCTGACGGAAAATTTAACGCCCGACATTTTCAACTCCATCATGTGTTTGCCTAAAACTCGTACCTACTTCGGCCCTCAAATCGACCGTGTTAATCCTGAAAAAACGTCATGTTCCAAAAAAGTTGTTTTTTCGTCAATGCCTGAAAGTTGAGGATCAACAGTGAGCGGTTTCCAATCCCTTATTTTCCACTTTTGGTAGATAATATCAACTGCATTGCGTATTCAATGGATTGGATTGGCTTTATTTTCACCAAAAAAGAGGTCTCCGAAGGTGTCGGTAAGTATAATCGAAAAGGGGAGAAGTTTGGTATCAGTTTCAAAACTTGAGTAATTTCTTCACAATCCATTGAACAGCTTATCTTGGATAGTGGGTATTAGAAGGGCAGTAACGGGGAAAGCTAATGAATAACTAAGAAAGCGTTCGATCATCGGAAACTGGTCAACTTCTACGGCATCCGATTCCATTCATTAGAGAACAGCATTACGCCCATTAAATAGAGCTGCTTTTTTCGAACTCTTTCATCTTGGCAGACTTTACTTCGCAATAAAAGTTTGGATGGAATTAAGATCGATTAGTCCCCCCGAGCGCTCAATCTTTTCGGCACAATCCACCCCCCATTAAAACGTAAAGGAAAATGGAAAAAAGATTTCACCATTGGAATCAACTTTAATACCCACCTTTTCTTTTCACAGATATTGCGGGAACGAGATTGATATAATAGTCCCCTGGTTTTGAAAGGCAGATAGAATGAGAGTTAGTATTATTCCGTAACGAGTTTTTATTGAAAATACGACGTGACTATTCTGTGAAAAATATTCGCTGTCGTAGCCGATTGCTATGCCTGCCTTCCCTTGGAGAAGGCCTTCCGTACTGGAGGAGGAAAGCAAAACTGTCGGAGAAAGAAGGAGGGCCTATCAACTACTAATTTTCATCATCTGTTATCCGTAGACGCAACAATTCAAACCTCCGTAAATGCACTGGAAATTAAATCTACCTGTGACATTGCCTAGAAATAACTTCATCGGAGCACCCATGGTTAAGGGAGGGATATAAAAACGGATTTCACAATTCTTTATTTTACGAATTTTTTACAATTTTCACGAACAGTCCATGACCGAAATCGCGTGGGCGGCGGGTCACAATTATAGATCACAATATCACAATTAACAAGATTGTCTTGTGTTGGACCCTATTTATATACAACCCCCTCTTCATAACCTACTTATACTTGAGCTAAATATTTTAACTCACCTACTGACGTATTCCCATTTTACAATAACAAATAGATTCAGTCCTAGGAATAGTGAATTCTATTCCACATCCTTTAAAAAACAAGACTGTAGCACAGATAAAGTTGCATTCGACTAAAATAACAGATCGAGGCTTAATTCCACCAAAAATATTTGATGTCCTGTTTAGCTTGGAAATGCTTTAGCCGATTTCCGTATTTTTGTCGCATGGAACAAGCTTTAGCCTTGGCCTAACAGTAAAAACCAGTTACGGTATCGTGGAACAAAATGCGACCCAAATATAACAGTTGCTGTCATATCTATGGTCCTGTTGGGTAACTACATCTGAATAAATCCGTTGATTGTTTACCTGAATCCAGCGAGACGCGTCTCATTTATTCAATGTTTAACATGCAAATCCCCACGTACTGCTGCGGATGGTGTCCAATAACTTTTAACAATAACGTGGGAATTATCATAACTAACTTGTAGATGGTGCACTGGCAGTTAAGCGCGGAAGTGGAAGGACTGCCTGCTGCGGTGAGGCGGAAGACTTATGAAACAAAATACGTACAAGCCCTTTCACAGAATCTGACCGAGATTACATTTTAACTAGGTTCATTTGAATATCAATATCAAGGTTAACCACATGTCACGTAGATTCAATTAGGAGCTGCGTGGCCCTCTTTGGTGAGCCTTTTCATCCTACTTTACACAGCTGCAAAAGAGTTCTCACGGCGTGGCGCCTAGATTCAATTTGAATAATCAATATGGTGTTCTAGAGGCAAACAAAGCCTTGGTGGGCAAAACCATGAGATTATGAGAAACCGAGGCCTGGGAAGACAAGACTTGCACAAAATATCAAATAATACCTATTTCAACGGCGCATTATTTTCTGTTCGTCTACGGTGAACGCAGTTTTATTTACCGAATTCCAATAAGTCCAGCGTCATTACGTCTGGCCGACCAGCTTAATTGTTTCTCGTTTTCAATCCACGAACTGTGCCGAAAATCGTCTTTTTTCAGGAAGGATTTCCCCAATAAATTCATCACCGCTCGGCGATCACGATTTTAATGAGCGATCGAGCTTTGCTCCTACTTTATTCACCATTGCGAATATACCGTAGGTAATCCTCAATTTCAAAGGACACGGTTTATTTGACTGAAACGGAGGCGGGCGTTGGGTGAGCAAGAAGAGCTAAGGAACCCGGTGTAAGCAATTGACCTTAATGGAACCCAAGCTCCTCTTCGCCATCGCATCTTCCCAATAATTGTCCTAGTCTAAATAACCCTCTTTCAAAAACCTACCTCCGGTTAATTCTCTCAGCCCGCAGCCGCCATTTCCTTCGAGTTTTTACTTGGAGAAAATATGCAACCTCTTCCAATTTAATTGTGCTAGAGCAGCGAATATAAAACGAGGCAACATCAGCTCCACCGCTAATACCTATCAATTCCTTCGCCCAAGTGATCTAAGTTATTAGCCTCTTCTGCGTTTCCGTCCTGCGCTGAAGTATAATAATGATAATGAAAGACTTTGCTACGATTTGAAATCCCGCTTAGAGTGGAAGATTAAAATTTACGAGGCATCTGATTGAATATATTGGGTAGCTTAGCGATGGGTTGAACATAGCTTTCCGCAAACCTAATGCATTTTCCATTTTGTATTCTTGAAGAGTAATTTTGAGCATTTCTACTTAACGCATTCCATTATTATCAATATTGGCAAAATTGATGCAAAATGCACGATAATAATGCATAACATAAAGATGCATTATTATATTATTATTTAGATTATAAATTATTTATCTACATATACCTATTATACATTTTCATGTATCCTATACATGTATCAAATAATATCCTATCACTTTATTAATACAGAAAGCTGAGCCTATTTGGGCAATAAATTACAAAATGGACCGAGCCGTCGTTTCTCGCACAAACCAGTACAATGGACAAACTCCACGAAATTATTTGGCCTCTGCACATTTCCTAACTTCTGTCGCCTGCCCATAATCCGTCCAGCAATAAAGCAACGGTTTGCGATAAGGTTGAAAAGGAACAATCCTTTGTTAAATTTACCAGCCACCTCAAGCCTTTGCCGAGTATTGTTTGATCAGCAAACGCTTTGAAGCTAACAAGAGCTGAACAAAAATCTCCTTTCGTCTTATTCAGATTCATGACCTGATAATTTTGGGAATAATAGGCTCTGTTTGAGTTCAGTCTTCCAGCTTCGCTTCTGGCATCCCTTTTCACTCACCCGCACTTGCGCACCCCTCCCCACTCCTCCGCGTTCCCCCACTTTTTGTTTGAGTTAGTAGGACTCTGATCTCTTCTCTTCCTTCGAATAATTACCGTAATAGCTTTGCCCTTTCATGTGCTGCTGAAACCATGTTGAAGCAGTTAGGAAAACGTCAGTCTAAAGCAGAAGGTTAAACCTAGTGGGTTCTGATGTCCTAGTCTCCAGCATAATGTCCATGGCTGTGAGATTGGATATAATTTGCAGATTCGCGCCAGAATCTGAAAATTTCAGGTTCACCTTTTTGTTTAGGGATGGTAACGGCGTATGGTAACGGAACCTGGGCTGGTCGTTCTTGAGACAAGAAAATGGGCTCACGCCGCCTCAAGGCGCCCTTTCACTATTATTTCACCATGTTATAAATTAGAACCGAAAACACAAAATTCGTTCTTTCGACGATGTCCATGCTTGGCGAGGTGTTGGCAGGTTAACGTTCTTTCTCTTCCACCTGTTCATTATGTCTTGGAGAGTCAGAGGGTGAATTGCTGAATTTCAGTCATAGATCTCTTAACCTCTCTTTCAAATACCATCGATCAAATCGATATCAAATGGTGAAAATCGCTGTTGTAGAATTCGACGTTTCAGGGACCGAATTTGATGATGATGAAGAATATGATGATACAGATCACAATAATACTAGTCAATGTATGCTTATAAGCAATGATAAATCATGGTGATAACATCATCGCAACAAAATTGTGGTGACAAACTCAGGTGCTATATCACGCGATAATCGACTCTTCCGTAATTTTTGCTCTATTGAAAATAATCTTATTTTGAATTTTAGAGACTGGTATTTTGAATAAGTTGGCTGCATTCGTATAGAATGTTTCAGATTTGAAGTCAAAACATAAGTTTCAGTAACCCCTTGGTCAAAATAATCGTAAACTAATAACAACCCAATATCTCATCATCTAATAACCTCAATGACTTCTCATCTAATAATCTTAATGATCTAATAATATTCTCTGTAACAATCTCTTTGCAATTTTTCTATCAGTAATCGATTCTCTGCGATTGCCGATTATTAGGTTCAGATTGAATTATCTTAGGATTCTTTGAATGCTTGCGAGGATGCAATAAAGGTTTCCACTCGATGTTGCCATCTAGATATACTGGACAAACATTTCGTCTCAATAAATAAGTTATCATGAGATTGGGCAAGCAATTGAAAAGTTCGCTACAAAATCAACCAATGCCAAAAAAGTTGATTTTCAGGAGAACGGAAATTTTTTTCATTACGAGGGAAATTTTTTTTGACATTGTTTTTGTAATGAACTCTTCAATTTTGCTTGGCTGGTACCTGGTGTAAATTGCAAAAGTTGTTTTTGTGGAATCATCGAAGGTTTGGAGCGCTAAAACGCCTGACAGAAGTTGTTTTTGATTAGAGACGACTACCCATTCCATGAGTGCTTCCCACAGCTACCAAAATCCACTGGAATCTCAATTTTCGATTTTTTTTGTCATTGGCTGTCTTTGTGATGGACTCTTCAGTTGCTTTTATCTGAGCCTTCGAATAGACTCTCCATTTGCTTCAGTTGGCTAGAAAACTTCATTTGAGCCTCAATTGTAAAAACGTAATTGCCAGAATGAAGATTTCTCCGCGACAGTAACATCAGATAATAAGTTCAAGGTTGGCATTTGGAGGACAATGGGGCTGTGGAATTCGCATTAATTAATAGTGCCCCGGAGCCTCTCCTTCCGCTTACCTGCGGAGATGGCTACAATTTACTCCAACCTTTTGACCTTCCATCTCCGTTTTCGTCTGTCCAGCATACCTCTGTTCTGGTCTTAATGCTGAATACCTTTTGTAGCGTTTTAGTAATTAATTGCGACCAGAAACGTGCGGAAGGACGATTATTTCATCGTAATTATATTCTCCCTTGACAGATTCCCTTGACTTACAGTGAGATGCACCCCAAATATTGGATTGACGTTTCGGGGTGCCGATTAGCGTAATTCTTGGCTTGATAACTATATTGGAAAACGATTTGCGAATGACAATGGATAATCAACTGAATTTGTCTATTTTTCTCTGATACGGAATACGCAGCATTCAAGCGTCAACCATAGGATAGGTTATCGTTGTCCAGGCCTCACACCGTAGTAAACTCAATTGCAGTGCATTCATTGACTGGTACTAATACCTACCTACCTACTATACCTAGAATAAATCAGTGGTGCGTAGTCAACGCGCAATACTTCCATATTTTGATATGTGAATTTTTGAACCAAAGCCATTTGATTTCGAATAACTTGTTGGTGAGAAAACTGAAAACAAGTGCTGATATATAGGAAGTAGTTTGAATCATTCGAATTCAAGTTAAAACAGGGCTCTAAGTCTCGCCGAGACAAACATCAAGAGGTTTCAAGAGGTGTTCAAGAGGTTTGAAAATAATAATTCTGAGTAAAAGTGTGCGAGTAAAATTTTTTTCAGATATTTCAATATTGCGTCGTAAATATGGAAGTAAAACCAAATAAGTTCTTGGATCGTTTCTATTACAATTCGGAGTTTAAATTCAATTTTGGGAGAATCTCAGATTGGTTTGAAAATTCTCAAATTTGTTTGGATTTTTTCGAATTGGTTTGGAGAATCGGTTTCGAAAAAACGAATTTTGATCTGGAATGCTATTATAATAAATTCAAAAAATTAATTAAAAAGCCCCCCTTACAAATTAAAGCAACATGATTTTATCATGCAGGTATTAGATTCATAAGTAATGGCCCCTAAACAACGGGCTTTTCCAGAAGTTCTCATTCAAAGAATAGCAAATAATGGGACTTATCTTTCAAATTGCCTTCTCGTAGTTAGCAACAGAACTCGAACCAGCAGAATGGCAGCTGGGAAAGAGTTGGGTTCACTGGAAGAACAAGGCCTCGCTGAGCCCTTTGCAGACTGTCGAAGAAGTGTCGACCTGTCATTACCGTTTGAATTGGGTTAATTAGAATGCCCCATTTTCTTTGCGACTCCCCTCTCTTCATTATTCCCCACAGTCTCTCTCTTCTCGCCCTGTTTCACGTACGATCTCCTCCTCTCTCTAGTTCGTCGGAATTAGGCGGCTTGGCAAAGAATTTGGGTATTCGGGCTTGTCAATTCATCGGTTAATTATCTGGTGTAAGTTTTTTTCAGCTATTAAGGGCCGTATTCCTGTAAGATTTTCAGTACCCGACCTCAGCACCGGCCCTGAGGAAGACTCCTGGGGTCATGAGAAACAACAAAATGAAAACTGATGGGTTAAAAGAGAGGATTATTTTGCACCTGCTGGAGGGACGACGGTGAGTTGCGGCGGAAATTAATGGCGAGACGGAGGAAAGTTCACGTATGGGCCCAAAAAGCATAATTTCCGTGACAAAAAATTTCGGATGTGGGCATCCACTGGGTAGTATGAAACTAATGTGAAACACAAACTGAATGTAAGTCAGACTGAAACTAAAAGTGAAACTCAAATTCAGATAGAAACTATAACTAGATACGAAACTGAAACTTAAACTCTAAATCACACGTGAAATGAAAGTGGAGTTCAAACTGAACATGAATCTCAAACTCGAAGTGCATCTCAAACTCAAAGTGCAAGTAAAACTGAAAGTGAAACTAAAGCTGAAACTGTACTTTAATTCAAACTGGAAGTGAAACTCGAACTGAAACAGAATTTTAAGCTGAAAATAAAGGTGAAAGTGAAGGTGGTAGCAAAACTAAAAGTGAAACCTAAATTCTATCTGAAACTAGGGGCCGGTTTATCGGTTTATTTAAAACTTGATTTATTCATGGACGCTTGCATTAACAAATCGTCACTTAAGTTTCAACACCGCCTAACTCAATTTTTGGCGAAAATGAGTTGGACACAAAAATCGATAGATTTTTCAATAGCCGATATCATGGTAAAACTGCCAAGGAGATTGAAACAACCAGTGAAGAAGGAGATGGAGAAGAAACAACACCGCTCAATGTATTTCCATGTTGAAATAATTCGTTTTTTGTTCCTCCTGAAAACTTGGGAAAATTGAGTTAGGTGGTGTTAGAACTTAAGTGACGAAATATCCTACAAATCTTCAGTATGACCGTCAATGAAAATATGTCCTAATTGAAATGTAGTGGATTATAGTGAATGAATTGATACAAGGCACTCGAAGTATAGAACTAAAAGTTAAACGACAGCTGAAAGTGGAAGTAAAACTGAAAGTGAACTTGGAAAAACGTGGACTGTAACCCAAGAAAAAAGTTAAATTTTTCAATATTGCATTACAATAACCAAAATCTGTAACGTTTCATGGCTGAACGCAAACTCCGCAGGACTGGTATCAACCTTTTTTCCATATTTCTTTAACTGAAATGTTTGTCTGGACAAAACTTAAACTCCTACCAATGAATGAATGAACTGCCATTTTTTCCCGAGACAAAATCTTAAAATATATAAACATTGATAACTAGATGGAATTACCTCCGACCACAGTAATACAATTACTGTGCGCTATTCAACCGGAATAGCGATTACTCATACCGTCTACGGCTCCAGAGCCCTCTTCAGGAGCCGATCTTGAAGCCTATCAATGAGGAACATGCATGAAAAACGAAATCCATTTTTTCCGCCAGAATGGTGCTGTTTAGGATGCGAAAATAATGTAGTGATGATCTTAAACGGAAAAACGACATTTTTCCTGGTGAAAAACGCTAATGAAAAGTGCCCTTTTGAACGTGGCGGGTAGCATTGTGACGTCACTGTGCGGGCGAGACTGCACGTAAAGTGACGGCAAAAGGCGAATGGCGCAGTGGCATCATATCAAGAAAAAGAAGAAGAAGAAGACGTCATACGGTCTTGTTTGTTTTGATTATTTGGATTTTTCGTGATTTCGTCGTTTCATCGGAAGAAAGTCGTGATGAGTGCTCATTAAAGAAGGATCAATGTGTTGTTGGACGGTTTCCAAAAAGCCATGGCTGAGAACATTCCGTTCGTCGATTTTGAAGCCCTACAAGAGTTTTATGAAAAGCACCCAGACGCCTCGCACTCGTATATTGTTGCCGCGCGACGTTAAACCAGTTTCCTCGTGCTTTCGGGCTTTGACGGCACGATCACCATTTTCTCCGGGTCTTTATTTCTGCACCCCCGCATGAAGCAATAATTGCTTAAATTATTTCTCCATTCCATATTGTCGAGTACTGAGTTCATCAACAAAGGTAAACAAACATCGCCCCGTCCTATCACTACACAACACGCATGAACTCGGAGGAGGTTGCACTGGTGTTCACGAGAAGATGCGTAACCTTGCGGCTGGTCATTTCCCCGCTCGACTTCAAATCTGCAAATTTTACTGAGCCTCCCTCCTCTTTTAATTACCACTTTTCCGAACCGTCATCCACCATAACACCACTTTCGAAGCCTAAGAAGGAACATTATGGCGAAAAAACAGTTTATTTTTTTTCATGCATGTTCCTCATTGTGGGGGCCCGGTGATGCCGAGCGGTCCAAGGCGCAATCCGTTATCGGTTGAGGCCATGAATCTTGACGTGATGAGAGCATAATATATTTTATATTAAGTAATTGGCGGAAGGTAGAGTGCCTTTGGCCTCCCTTCACTTTTTTGACGGGAGAGATCTTCCAACAAATAGCTCCAGAAGAGGGCCAATTGGCCGAAAGAACTCGACTTCGATGAATAAAACGTCAGGAGGAAATCGTCCCAGTTCTCTCACCCTCACCTCGGTAAAAATATTTGTGAAACGACGAATATGCAAAAAAAAAGAATTTGGACGACGTTGAGTTCCGCTAGGACCCTCAACCACGTTTTTCGGAAAAACACCGATGAAAACAAGGGTAATTGACCTGCGGGACCGATTATCCTTCGACCTCGTCTCGAGCTCGACTGTCAAGGAAGGTACTGAAACAAGGAGTAAGAATGATTCCAGTGTGCTTGGGGAGGCTCAGGACCCCACGTGGTCCATGGAGGGTTAAATAAGTTCGCGTCCATCTGAATTTGAGATACCGGGAGTAATGAACTGTCCTGCGGGTCATTGCTTAACGGCATTACCTCACAAATGCCTTGGAAGAGTCACCTTGTAGATAGGCGACTCTCAAGATCCCAACGGTTGACCAAATTATGTCATCCTGAATCCGCTATGACTAATTTATAGTTTTCAAACCCCCAGTTCCAAATCGCTGGAGGTTTTTTGGTGAAATTTTCAGGAAAAATCAACCTTGGTCCTGGGCACATTCTTTAGCCAAGCCAATCGGCCAATGTTAAGGCTTCTGAAAAAATATTGATCATTAACCGGAATATCTGCGAAGTATACCTATTCCATCGGTTTTTTTTTTATTCCCACCCTATAAGACAAATTTGTGCCGAAATTGTAGAACTCTGCGTTTCGGGAGTACACCTAGAAGGGTTTGTCATTGTATCAGAAAAATGAACCCTTGTGCAGAATCCGCACAATTCCTTCCTTGGATGACACAGAAAGAAAATTCACACATGTGTGCATGTATGCAACTGATTTACTTTTCAGCGGTTTTCTAAGTAGGTACGTCTCAACATCGATTTTTGGACGGAACAAATGTTGGCGCGAAATAAAGTTTTTTGGGTGAAAACAATTTCAAAAATATTTGGCCTGCTAGATTGTAGATCAAAATGCACTAAAGTACCGCATATTATCCAGGCTCAATGTTTAATCGGTCCACCATTTGTCAAACCCTCCTCTTCTCTCTATTTACTTGTTTCGAATCCGTAAACTTGAATTTGAATAAGGTCACATGCTGAATAGATCCCCAACAGAGAATCCAGTTGGGTAAACTTGACGCGTCAGCTTGTGTAGTTCGGGTCCTTGTCTGCCGTAGGTGGACATCGTTGAATGGTAATCAATAATACGTATACCGTTCCGTACACAGATAATGGCTCAACAATTAGAATCAACAGACCGGGTGAAGGTGATATCGAAAACAAATTTGCCATATGCTATGGAATTCAGTAGCAAGTTAATATAATAAATGAAAACAAATTCAGCCTTGTGGAGGACGACTGAGAAAATGTTGGACCAACTGGATCACATTTGGGTACGACGGATAACAATTAGACCTATTATACCCCAATAACAATCCGTGTCGCATTGTCTAAAGATCATTCAGCTTGAGCTCGTATCTATCACACACAATTAGGTTGGATACACACAGTTGGTCGGTTAGAATCGCCAAATTCCCCATACAGCTAGCAGTGTACTACTATCATAACACTAATTGATTGCGCATTCTCTCGATTCTGATTGACTTTCGGCCGATACATCGCTCCGACTGCCCTTACTGGCTTGTCATGGCACTTCCTATATTGCCATTCGGCCTCAATTGGAATGAGGAAGTGGCGGAAACACAGTATGATGCACGATGCCCACACACAAGATTTGCGATCGTTTTTACTTCCATATTTACTGAGTGAATGGAAGTATTGGAATCGTCCTAAAATCGAAAATCGGAACGGAGCTTCAGAAAAAACATTAACTCATACACATTCACTCAGAATCACTTCCCGAACAAGTGTCCGCGTGTCCGTGTGTCCGCCTGTCTTCCTGTAGTCATTTACAAAAATGGCCATAGCTCCCTCAATTCTCAAACTTTTTTCAAATTTCCTAAACTGAAATGTTTGTCTCAGAACGATCTAACAACCTGTTTAATCGGAATTTGAATAATTTACAGTACTTCCGATGTGTTCGCATTTTTATTGTTTTCTTTTTTTTGCCACGAAAATGAACCGATTTGAGCGTTCTTGGTCTCAAAATCTTTGTTTTACCTTGCAGAATATGTGGATATTTTTTATATTCCGAAAACTTGGCGTATTTTTATTTCAGGCGAGTTTTAAAATTGGCATAGTGAGTTTTTTGAAATGTTTGACCTAAACCCCTCAAAAGCAGTCAAAATACGATCAAATTATGTCACACTTTCACGTCTCAAAATATCCATAATATCCAAAATATTATGTCGTGTTATCTACGCACCTCTGGTTTATGATTTCCGACGCCTTTGATCAGTGGGAACTTTTTAAACATGAATATTATTTATCCTCCCCGGCCATTTGATCGCTCGCAAAGCTCCGCCTATCTAAAACAGGACAAACAATAAGCGTTAGTAGCGCCTCTGTATTATATCAAGGGTGACATTTTAGCAAAAACAACATTTTTCAGGATTCAAGCGACGATTTTTCGCGATTTTTCTTCGGGATTTGTTCTTTCGGGATTTTTCTTTTTACATTAACATTTGAAAAAATGTTAATTTAAAAAGAAATTCTCGACTCTGGCTTTTGCTAATTTAACCCAATGTCAGAAAGCTGCAAATACCGTAGGATTATTGGAAATTGAACTTTATTTCCGACGGTATTTTACGTTTTTGTTTACACCGGTATTCAGGGGGCCGTATTCAGAAACCTCCCTGAAGTTCCTCCTTAGTTGTTACCTTGTTAAGGAGAAAGAGTTACCTAAGTAGTTACTTTATACAAATCAACTTTCATAAACCGCCCGTCACTAAGCATCTCCCTAATTAAGTTTTTACCGTAGAGAGGAACAACTAAGGAGCAACTAAGTAAGAGCTGGGGAAGACGCTATCTAACAGCCTTTCTGATTGGCTCGATTTCCTGGGCGGGTTTGATTTTACCTCCCTGGCCTGTCTGTTATCTACTATCAGTTATCTATTTCGGACGCGCCCTTCTTTTCTCCTCTTTTCAACCTCTTTTATGCATAACAATCGCAGGTTGGAAATTAATTTTCACAAAAGAAAAAATCGAGTCCTTATAATTCTGAAAAATACTAGATTAATTGATACTTGATTATTAGATACTTGAATCAAAGTGAATCTGATAATTTATTTCCAAATTTGTGAGTGCTGCCGGTATTATTGATAACGTTCCATCGTCGTTTCGCGTTGTGTCTACGAACTGTCGTCTGTTGATCAATCTTTTGTTTGTTGAAAAAAAAAAAAAACGAGAGTTTTGAAAAGTCCCACGCCATCGAGGATTTCCGAAAAATATACCTATATATATTAGGGTGCTTCTTATTTTCGAGTTTTCGAATTTTCACCGGGACAACCTCTAAAATGGTTCACGTTTATGAAAAAACACCTCATGAATTTTTTCAGATTTTTAAAAACAATTTTAGATAGTGCTACCGAAGTTCAAAATTTTGAAATTTTGATTCAGCTCAGTACAACGTCAACTCATCATCTATCCGTCGAGCTAGGATGAAGTATCGTGCGAAGTATGCCAATAATTTAAAAAGAGCATTTAAGCCAGAAGAAATACCACTCACAATCCACTGGGATGGCAAAATGCTTGAGGATATAACTGGGCATGAAACTGTGGACCGACTTCCGATTCTAGCATCGGGCAACAATGTTGATCAGCTTCTAGCTGTTCCAAAGCTTGCTAGTGGCACAGGCGAATCCATAGCATCTGCTGTGTTCGAAACCTTACTGCAATGGGATTTTCTATCAAAAGCCAGAGGTATGAGTTTTGATACCACCTCAAGCAACCCTGGTCGACTTAACGGCGCTTGTACTTTGCTGGAACAAAAGCTAAACCGGGAACTGTTGTGGCTGGCATGCCGCCACCACATTCTCGAGATTATGTTGGAGGCTCTCGTTTTGAAAAGTCTTGGGCCTTCTTCTGGACCTGACATTCTTCTGTTTGTCAGGTTTAGAAAAGCGTGGCCTTCTCTCAACAAAGAAGGCTTCAAAGTTGCAGACGATCCAATATTGCAGAAAATTGGCAGTCGTAATGTGGAGCTTGTGCTGTCATTTGCCGAAAAACAGCTGGACGTTTTCCAGCCAAGAGATGATTACAAGGAACTGTTGACGCTGGTAATAATGTTCTTGGGCGGAATCCCAAAAAACGGAATTAACTTTATGGCACCAGCTGGGCTCCATCGTGCCAGATGGATGGCTAAAGGCGTTTACGCCATAAAGGTCTACATGTTTCGGGGAGAGTTCAAGATGACAAAGAAGGAAGAGGTAGCCATTACAGAACTGTGCATGTTTGTCGTGAGCATTTACGTTTACCACTGGTTCCAAGCACCCTCTGTCGCTTTGCTCCTAGGAATGATCTGAAGCTTCTGAAAGACTTGAAGGTCTACAACAAGGTGAATGAAGCCATAGCTGAAGTTGCTCTGAAAAAATTTTCAGGCCACCTGTGGTACCTCTCCGAAGTGCTAGTGGCTTTTGCGTTCTTTGATGAAAACGTTCCTTTGGAAACTAAAACAAATTGCGGAGAGAGGGGTAGCCCTAATGGAAGAATACAATAAACTTCACACCTAGAATGAGGAACAGAAGCAATATCTCGACGATGTAGAATCAATACTGCCCAATTCGTTTGCCATGCAATCTATGGACGCGTGATTTGCCAAGTTGCCACCAATCCAAGTTTTGAGAAGTAGGCAACCCAGACGCCCCCAAAAGACACGATGCTTTGAATTGGGCAGTATTGCAGTTTCATCGTCGATCTGCTTCTGACCGTAAAAGAATTCCGAAAAAAGTTCCCTGATTCCAGAAAATCAACTTTGTTGAAATAATTAATTTTTTGGCGCATAATGATTTAGTAAGTAGGTATACATTTCGTTGTAAATTCATTTCAGTTCTCATTTTCTTTGAATAAAATGGTAATACATGATGAATTATTAATTTATGCCAAACATCACCTTTTTTCACATATTTCAAAACTTTAAACAGCGGTAGCAACCTCTAAACTTTAGTTTAAAAATTTGAAAAAAAATCTAGATTTTTTTCTCATAAATGGACACCGTTTTGTGGGTTGTCCCGTCCGAAAAGAGAAAAAAAATTTTTTTCTGCCATATAAGAAGCACCCTAATATATATATATCTCCGATTGACGCCTTCGCCCAGGCTCCTGGGTAGTTCTATTGAACAGTTAATTGACGCGGGTTCCTACTTATTGGGCCGTATTCAGAAACCTCCCTGAAGTTCCTCCTTAGTTGTTACCTTGTTAAGGAGAAAGAGTTACCTTAGTAGTTACTTTATACAAATCAACTTTCATAAACCGCCCGTCACTAAGCATCTCCCTAATTAAGTTTTTACCGTAGAGAGGAACAACTAAGGAGCAACTAAGTAAGAGCTGGGGAAGACGCTATCTAACAGCCTTTCTGATTGGCTCGATTTCCTGGGCGGGTTTGATTTTTACCTCCCTGGGCTGTCTGTTATCTACTATCAGTTATCTATTTCGGACGCGCCCTTCTTTTCTCCTCTTTTCAACCTCTTTTATGCATAACAATCGCAGGTTGGAAATTAATTTTCACAAAAGAAAAAATCGAGTCCTTATAATTCTGAAAAATTACTAGATTACTTGATACTTGATTATTAGATACTTGAATCAAAGTGAATCTGATAATTTATTTCCAAATTTGTGAGTGCTGCCGGTATTATTGATAACGTTCCATCGTCGTTTCGCGTTGTGTCTACGAACTGTCGTCTGTTGATCAATCTTTTGTTTGTTGAAAAAAAAAAAAACAAACGAGAGTTTTGAAAAGTCCCACGCCATCGAGGATTTCCGAAAAATATACCTATCTCCGATTGACGCCTTCGCCCAGGCTCCTGGGTAGTTCTATTGAACAGTTAATTGACGCGGGTTCCTACTTATTATTTGTTAACGATTTCTGAAGATCGTGCTTTTCGGTATTGCTACTATTGTGTGAATTTAATAAATAGCGATTATTTAAAAATCGTATTTATTTATTCGACTGTTCCCCATTTTTCCGGAATGAAGGTTAGTACCCAAGTGCATAGCTGCTGGCTAATTAAAATAAACATCTTGAAATAAAATTAAAAATTTTAAATAATAATAAGTGATGGTAATAAATTTCTTTTTTTTTTAATTAAAAATTTAATCAATCAATAAATTTTGAAAATATAAACCGGAATACATTATTATTATTATCAAACATCAATCATAAAATATATACATAGGTAGCTAATCGTCTTTATCAAATTCGACCGATCAGATTTTCAATAAAAGGGTGAAAATCGAATCGATGGATGCTCTGAAAACCAATTTCGAGCTCCTTAGGAGCTCTTAAGAGTGCTCGCGACCATCCTTAATAATAATCGACGATTTTGGAAGGAAGAACTTAGGAAGACGGCCATTTTCTTCTTCCTTAAGAGCTAGGGGAGGTTTCTGAATTGGATTTCTCGTTAAGGAGTTCACTAGGTAACTCCTAAGTTACGGGAAGAACTTGAGGGAGGTTTCTGAATACGGCCCCTTGCCTTTTTACTGGAACCAAGTCGAATACACGAAAAAGGAGCACTTTTTCTGGGGCTCACGAATAAGTTTATAGAACGAAAATTGTAGCAATTGAGCTAAAAATCGACCCCTTCGAGGAAAGACAATATCGAGGGTGAACACAGTGCACCTATAATTATTCCTGAAAAATATAATTTATTTAGTAATTACCTAGTTATTTTGAGTTTCTTCTACGCCAAGTATGGGACACTCCGTGTTGGGAGTTCTAAACATCACTCGAGATTGTACCTAATTCGACCTTAAATTTATGTTTGCACGTGACAACGAAAGAAGCGTGAGAAACTGTTGACTAGAGGGAGATTCCTTGACATGAGGGCTGCTAGTAGAGCTGAGGATTTTGAGAGTTGTATGTTCACCACGTGCTGTTTGCTGGGGAATAGATTGGATTGGATGTGAAAGAGAAACGAGCCAATGTGTAAGACAGTCCCGCGAAGATGAAGGGTTCGAGATGTCAAAGGGCTGGTGCTAGTCTTCCGCGTCAGAGAATCGGATAAAAGCTCATTGAACCAAAGGTAAGGCTTTACCGCGTAATATCTACCCAAGACCTGGAATTCCACCCTTCTTCCATTCCTCCTCTCATCGTCATCAGTTGAATCTTGAGAAATCGTATTTTGACTAATCAATCACTATAAGATAAACGGCAGAAACCTTTTAGTTAGTTTGACCGTACCTAGTGTAAATATAAATAATTTAATAAAAAATAAGATATTTCATATCCAAGTCGAATTGACGGTTCATGGTCGTAAAATCTTTGTTCTACCTTGTAGAATACATGGATATTTTCTATAGCCCGATCACTTGACGTTTTTTGAGTTTTTTTGTCTTAGACGGTGAACGGACATTTTTCAATTGCAGATTTGAGTTCTAGCCTAGACCTTCTGGAACGTCAAATGTAAAATTTAGAGGGGGTGTGGTAGAAACATTTTTTCTGACCGAGTTCCTACATCATTTTTGAACCAGTGGTGCGCAGATAACACACAATACTTCCATATTTTGAAACTTAAAATTGTAACACAATTTGATCATATTTTGACTGCTTTTAAGGGTGTTTACTAAACGTTTTCAAAATTCGCCCAAAATAGAAAAACGCCTGTTTTTCGAAACATAAAAAATATCCACATATTCTGCAAGGTAAAACAAAGATTTTAAGACCAAGAACGCTAAATTCGGTTCATTTTTGTGGCCGGAAAAACATAAAATAGAAAACACTAAAAATGCAAATATATCGGAAGTACTGTGTGTTATCCAAATTGCGATTAAAGAGGGTGTTAGGTCTTGCCGAGACAAACATTTCAGTTCAAGAAATTTGAAAAAAGGTTGAGAATTGACGGAGTTATGGTCATTTTTACTTCCATATTTACAGAGTAAATGAAAGTATTGTGATCGTCCTAAAATCGAGAATCGGAACGGAGCTTCAGAAAAAACTTTTTCTTATACACATTTACTCAGAATCACTTCCTGAACAAGTGTCTGTGTGTCCGTGTGTCCGTCTGTCCGTCTGTCCGTCTGTGGTCATTTACAAAAATGGCCATAACTCCCTCATTTCTCAACCTTTTTTCAAATTTCTTGAACTGAAATGTTTGTCTCGGAAAGCCCTAACACCCTGTTTAATCGGAATTTGGATAACGCACAGTACTTCCGATATATTTGCATTTTTAGTGTTTTCTATTTTATTTTTTTCCGGCCACAAAAATGGACCGATTTGAGCGTTCTTGGTCTCAAAATCTTCGTTTTACCTTGCAGAATATGTGGATATTTTTTATATGCCGAAAATGTGGCGGTTTTTTATTTTGGGCGAATTTTAAAATTTGAATAGTGAATTTTTTATATTTTTGACCTAAACACCCCCAAAACCAGTCAAAATATGATCAAATTGTGTCAAAATTTTACGTTTAAAAATATGGAAGTATTGTGTGTTATCTACGCACCACTGGTTGTAAATGACCCCAGACGGACAGACGGACTAACGGACACACAGACACTTGTTCAGGAAGTGATTCTGAGTACATGTGTATAAGAAAAAGTTTTTTCTGAAGCTCTCGATTTTAGGACGATTCCAATACTTCCATTTACTCTGTAAATATGGAAGTAAAAATGATTCAGCTCTGAAAAATGCTCATTCGGATCCTGAATTTTCACCCACACTCGTATCGTACTATATGGAGTGAAGTTTCTCCCTACGCGCACACCGGCCTTGTTCGATTAACCAGCGGCTCTGGCGATAAGCCTTGATTAACCAGCGCCTAGACAAACGGCCTTTAGTCGTAACAGACGACATGGCTCGCGTACATTATCTCGGCACAGGCTTAAAGGGGTTGAAGGTTTGCATAAGCAAAGAAGAAGATGAAGTGGAATGCGTAGGGCAGGGGGTGTAGTTTAAAAGGGGTAACAGCGGCCGAGCGCGGTGGAGAGGGGGGTATGGTACGTGAGCGAAAGGAGAAGATGAGACGGCCGGTGTGCAAAAGTGAGAGGGCTATACAATTCGAAAATCCTCGGCCACACTCGAGCGCTGGGGACGCTTCATCTCGAACAGTAGCGGCCCTCCAGCCCTCGGCGAGGGAGGGAATCAATTTTCCGCGCTCTATACGTCACTTTGACTGGAGGAGGTTTCTTTGAGCTTTGAAGCGGTTCGTGCGGATTCCCGCAGCTTCTCTCTGAAAGAGCAACCAAGGAAATACTCAACTTCCGCAAAATGAGCTTTGGGAGTTCCCATCCGCGAAAGCGGAAGCCGAGAGTTGAAAATTTTCCAGGTTTCCGCGACGAACTGCCGGAAAACCTGAAGAATTTCCCCGCTCGAAGCGATTCCTTGATCTTCTGTTCGAACGAACCTTCCCCCCCCCTCCTGCCCATACGAGTGACACATTATTTCGTTGGATGTTGAAAGCGATAAAACTCTAATTATATCTCGACTTTGAGGAGAACCACAACCTAAGGTGAAAGGATTACACACGGTACAGGTACCGCAGCTTCCGTAACCCAAAGTTTTCCCAAACAAGATGAATCAGGACTCACGGATCCAGTGACTAGCGCGACTGCCGAGCTGCAGGCTATACCAGAGAGTTATGGATTCGATACTCATGGGAAAAATTTGGCCCACAGCTATTTTTACTTCCATATTTACAGAGTAAATGGAAGTATTGTGATCGTCCTAAAATCGAGAATCGGAACGGAGCTTCAGAAAAAACTTTTTCTTATACACATTTACTCAGAATCACTTCCCGAACAAGTGTCTGTGTGTCCGTGTGTCCGTGTGTCCGTCTGTCCGTCTGTCTGTCTGTCCGTCTGTCCGTCTGTCCGTCCGTGGTCATTTACAAAAATGGCCATAACTCCCTCATTTCTCAACCTTTTTTCAAATTTCTTGAACTGAAATGTTTGTCTCGGCAAGACCTAACACCCTGTTTAATCGGAATTTGGAAAACGCACAGTACTTCCGAGATATTTGCATTATTAGTGTTTTCTATTTTATTTTTTTCCGGCCGCAAAAATGAACCGATTTGAGCGTTCTTGGTCTTAAAATCTTTGTTTCACCTTGCAGAATATGTGGATATTTTTTACATTCCTAAAATGTGGCGTTTTTTCATTTTGGGCGAATTTTAAAATTTTAATAGTGAATTTTTAGATATTTTTGACCTAAACCTCCTTAAAAGCAATCAAAATAGGATCAAATTGTGTTTCAATTTTACGTTTCGAAATATGGAAGTATTGTGTGTTATCTACGCACCACTGGTTATTATTGTAAATTGAATTCATCCAATCCATGGTGTTCGAGGTTCAGGGGAAATATCGGAATTGGGGCACTGAGCCCACTCCTTGGGAAACCTTATGGGTAGAGCTGGGCGTAATCATAATCATTAACGAAGTGATCAGATTGAGTGAAGGTACCGACTTCAAAGTGGGATTATCAAGGGCGGAATAGTCCTTGGTCTAGGCCCCGAATCTGTAACCTGTTAAGTCAGTGCCGCCATCCATCAATAAATTAACGATAATGAATGAACAGTAGAGTAGGTAATGACCGAAAAATAATGAACAAATCGATACCTTGGAGCACGAAAGGCACTTGTCCATAAAGCTGATTTTTGGCAAAACGCAGAAGAAATTATCCCGTATGAATCTCTGTGATTTTATTGGCCGTATTTCAATTTATTCCTACACACCTCTTCAAACTTATATCAAGACTAAAAGAAAGCAGGAAATATTACAGATTTATATCAAAGAATCAATCCGAATGACAATATATTCTGTTCTCTTTTCTACTCGGGAATCAGTTAGAAGTCAAAGTTAGAAACCAGTCAAACACACAATGAAACAGAAACTCAATCTCATGATCGAAAACGAAGTCAAACTCGCGATGGAACAGAAACTCAAACTCATAATCGAAATCGAGGTCAAACTCACAATGGAACAGAAACTCAAACTCATAATCGAAATCGAAGTCAAACTCACAATGGAACAGAAACTCAAACTCATAATCGAAATCGAAGTCAAACTCACAATGGAACAGAAACTCAAACTCACAATCGAAATCGAAGTCAAACTCAAAATGAAACAGAAACTCAAACTCATAATCGAAATCGAAGTCAAACTCACAATGAAACAGACACTCAATCTCATGATCGAAATCAAAGTCAAACTCACAATCAAACAGAAACTCAAACTCACAATCGAAATCGAAGTCAAACTCACAATGAAACAGAAACTCAAACTCATGTTCGAAATCAAAGTCAAACTCACAATGGAACAAAAACTCAAACTCATAAACGGAAACGAAGTCAAACTCACAATTAAACAGATACTCAAACTCACAATCGAAATCGAAGTCAAACTCACGATGGAACAGAAACTCAAACTCATAAACGGAAACGAAGTCAAACTCACAATTAAACAGATACTCAAACTCACAATCGAAATCGAAGTCAAACTCACAATGAAACAGAAACTCAAACTCATGTTCGAAATCAAAGTCAAACTCACAATCAAACAGAAACTTAATCTCATGATCGAAATCGAAGTCAAACTCACAATGGAACAGAAACTCAAACTCATAAACGGAAACGAAGTCAAACTCACAATTAAACAGAAACTCAAACTCACAATCGAAATCGAAGTCAAACTCACAATGGAACAGAAACTTAATCTCATGATCGAAATCGAAGTCAAACTCACAATGAAACAGAAACTCAAACTCACAATCGAAATCAAAGTCAAACTCACAATGGAACAGAAACTCAAACTCACAATCGAAATCAAAGTCAAACTCACAATGAAACAGAAACTTAATCTCATGATCGAAATCGAAGTCAAACTCACAATGAAACATAAACTCAAACTCACAATCGAAATCAAAGTCAAACTCACAATGAAACAGAAACTTAATCTCATGATCGAAATCGAAGTCAAACTCACAATGGAACAGAAACTCAACTCAAGTGAAACTCTTGTGAGTTTGACTTCGATTTCGATCATGAGATTAAGTTTCTGTTTGATTGTGAGTTTGACTTTGATTTCGAACATGAGTTTGAGTTTCTGTTTCATTGTGAGTTTGACTTTGATTTCGAACATGAGTTTGAGTTTCTGTTTCATTGTGAGTTTGACTTTGATTTCGAACATGAGTTTGAGTTTCAGTTGCATTGTGAGTTTGACTTCGATTTCGATTGTGAGTTTAAGTATCTGTTCCATTGTGAGTTTGACTTCGTTTCCGTTTATGAGTATGAGTTTCTGTTCCATTTTGAGTTTGACTTTGTTTTCGATAATGAGTTTGAGTTTCTGTTTCATTGTGATATTCAAACGACGAACCAATGGATTAACATTGTTGAATGAATGATCGAATGAATAAATGGACAGGAGGACGAACGAACGAAAAAATAAACAATAATGCATGAATCAGAAATATAACAATAGATATGAATGATTAATCGAATGAACGAAAGAACGAAGGAACGAACGAAGCTCGGCACGAACGGCTCATTTTCGTCGGAATTCTCTCGAACCCAAGCGGCACGTTCGTTGTTAAGATCTAATCCGCAAAAACCAAATTATAAGCTTGCGGAAGTGTCAAGGACTCGGAGGGAGGCGATAATTTGACAATTCTGGGCCGAAAGAATTTAATTCCCTCGGCCTCCGGATTCCATTTCATTACGAAAGAATCATTTGCCCGCGGTCGTAATGATATCCCGTTTTTCACTTGGACGAGGTTTTCTGTCGTTTCCCCGTCTTCTGAAATGGCGTCTTTCTGGCTTATTCCTCGTTTATCCCGAGCGGCTCACAGAGACAGCGATGGATACACGGATAGAAGACTCTCCGGATGGCGGAAAGGGGAAAAAACAGCGGCAACTTGCACGCCCGGGCGGGGGCCGTTCGCCTCAATAACCGGGACGCAGTTTCTCTTCCTTCGGGCCGCCATAACGGCTCGGCCGCAGTCCCACCGCAAATCCCGCGAACGGCCGGCGCCTCTTGACATTGTCACGGTCAGGTGGCCGAGAAGAGCGGGCAAGCGGCAACGGCCCACTTCGCACTCTTCTGGAGTTGGCCGCATCTTCCCGCTGGCGAGAGGTATATCTATAAATTTCATTTAGGCCTCTCTGGATAGTCCGGCTCGGCCTTTTACCGCTCGGCGCTCTTTCAACGGCGGATTACTCGTCTTTATGACTCGACCCTCGTTGTACAAGAACCTTTTGTACCCGAGGATCCGAGCACAAGGGCTCTAAATATCGCGCGGAACGACTTGTCCTCGTGACACATCTTCATATCTTCTCTCCGAACGGGCGGCATTGTGAGGAAACCGGACGACTCCACTCGGATGGTCGATGCCAATTATTCGTGTCAAATCGTGTCAAATTGGGGGCTCGACCCTGCACTGAATTTGGAAGAACTGTCGCACTGTGGCATTAAATTCGAAACCGGTTGTGCCTTGATAACACACAATACTTCCATATTTTGATACGTAAATTTTTGTCACAATTCGATTACACTTTGACTTCTTTAATAATAAAAAAATGACCTGTTTTTATTTAAACTAATTTTTTAACAGATTGTTTCTTTTTATCGACAGGGAATGTTGTGTAAGTGTGGGGGGGGGAGACAGCCTACCTAATTAATTAATTAATTAATCACGGTTTTTACTTCCATATTTACAGAGTAAATGGAATGTGTGGAATGGAATGTTGTGATCGTCCTAAAATCGAGAATCGGAACGGAGCTTCAGAAAAAACCTTTTCTTATACACATTTACTCAGATTCACTTCCTGAACAAGTCTGTGTGTCCGTGTGTCCGTTACGTCCGTTACGTCCGTCTGTGGTAATTTACAAAAATGGCCATAACTCCCTCATTTCTCAACCTTTTTTCAAATTTCTTGAACTGAAATGTTTGTCTCGGCAAGACCTAACACCCTGTTTAATCGGAATTTGGATAACGCACAGTACTGCCGGTATATTTGCATTTTTAGTGTTTTTTATTTTATTTTTTTCCGGCCACAAAAATGAACCGATTTGAGCGATTTTGGTCTTAAAAACTTTGTTTTACCTTGCAGAATATGTGGATATTTTTCATATTCCAATAATGCATTGTATTTTTATTTTGGACGAATTTCAAAATTTTAATAGTGAATTTTTCGATATTTTTGGCCTAAACACCCTTAGAAGCAGTCAAAATATGATCAAATTGTGTCACAATTTTACGTTTCAAAATATGGAAGTATTGTGTGTTACCTACGCAACACTGGTTTCCATTTATGAAATGGGATGTGATTATCCGGGTTTTCGGAGAATCTTTTATATTATAATTTAATAAATGATATATTAGCCCCCTCCCCCAACCCAAATATCCCCAACCCATGTATTATTCAACCCCAAATTCGAACTCAAAACTTGGGATTATTGTTTTGAATTTTTGAAATGCACGAACGGTTGCTTGTTCTCAAGTTCCATCCTACCAACGTATGATTGGCACTGGAGTTACATTTCTCTGCACCTTCGCACCACTCACGGCTGTCGGTAGTGGGGACAATAAATTCAAAAAATTATCGGCAGAGTGGCCTCGGTAACGGAGGCGTTACCGCAGTTAAATAAGGAAGCCGAAAGTGACAACGGTGAGAGGGCAGGTCCCTGGCCAGAGAGAAAGACAGAGAGATTGCGTTAGTGAAAGAGAGAGTGAGAGAGAGAGAGGCAGTGTGATAGTGAAAGAGGTACAGCTTGACCCTGTAATTGGTGGTCACTCGACATTTAAAAACGGCCACGTCCTCCGGAATGGGAATGAACTGTCACCGTATGGTGACCTGGAGGCCGGCCATTATGCTAAACGCCTGGGCCCTCTGCCCCTGACAACTGGACTCGCATGAATCAAACAAAAATGAGCACTCCGGAAAGGGAACAAGGAATTTCATGCGGGCTTTCATCCCGGAGTTCCGGTAGTAACGTGTGGCCCTTGTTACGTTTTGTATTTGTGTGTTGCATGAGTGGCACTAATAACGTTCACTCCTCCAATGTTTTACGACTGAATTACACGCTACTCTAGGTTCAACTTCTCGTAACTCATTCCCATTTTTCAGACGCAGTTACGTATAAACGCACCTGGGAGTACTCAGTTTGGTTTAGGTTTATCACTCAATATACCATTGGAATAGTTCGAGAAAAATCGTATGCTCCCTTCCTGAAACTGTCAAGGTGTACGTTTCAAACGGTTATGAATCCGAATCTGCAATAAAAACCGGCACGTAGGGTCAAGTGGGGTAATTATGAACATGGGGTAATTATGAACAAAGTATGTTTGCGCTCCTGTGAGCAATGGAAAAATCAAAAAGATGTAGCAATCGAAAGTTCATTCTCTCATTGATAGGTTACGACTTTTTTTTCTCCAATTTGGCCACGCCGATGACGCCATTTACGTGTTTATCAAAAACCTTATTAAAAAGTTTGTGAAACAGTTTTTTAGTATTTGAGGTTCTTCCCTCTTCTGGCTGAAAAAATTGTGTTAAGTTATTGTTTTCAATATTTTTACATGGGTTAATTGTTGCTTCAACAGGATTTCACTCAAGTTTTGCCATATATCGTTCTCAGTGACTTACAGAGGGTGTTCATAATTACCCCATACTTTTTCGGGTATGGGGTAATTATGAACATTTTTTTCTGAGAGTTTTTTGCACTCCTCGTCCATTTTTAGCAATGAAATGGTACAAACTAGGTGATTTTCGTTTGAATTATGATATTTTGGGAGTATGTAAGTATATTGACTTGATTTATTTGGATCTTGGGGTAATTGTGAACTATGCTATGGGGTAATTATGAACATCGTCTTTTATATCTCATACGCCTAGTGTAACACGTTCGTGCTAACTGTCACATGTAACAGTGTGAAATGAATCAAATGTAACGTTTTGAACACCTCTTTTAAACGTCTAAATCGCTGTTCATAATTACCCCATACCCTATGGGGTAATTATGAACAGTGGTTTTCAAAGACCATACAGCAGTCAAGAAAATTAAAAAACTGTCTCACAGTGTAATAAGGATGTAAACCGATTGTTTTAGAGAGGTTTCCAGGTTTTTACATGGACTAGGTACTTCTGAGAGCTTTCAGTTTGTAAAATTGTTGCAATTTGTTCATAATTACCCCACTTGACCCTACATTACTGACGATAATTTCATATTTTGATAAGTACATTTTTGAAACGCAGCAATTTGACTAATTTGGTGGCTGAAGCGTCGAGAAACTCACCGGTAAATTTTAAAGCTTGCTTAAAATCAAAATAGGGTAAAGGCACCTATTATCGACAGGTCTCCTATTATTGACAGTTCCACTTTCATTACAAAAAATAAGCGTTTGGCACCTCCTAGTAATTATAACTCTATGGTAACTAAGAAAGCATCTAACCTGCTACCGTTTCCCGCCAAGATCATGTCACTCTTTGATTAGATAAAGGCTTGAGATAAAGGTTTTTTCGGCAGTCGCGGTTCAGCCGGTTTTGTTAACGATTCGGCTAAGGAGGTGAGCCTACATTTTTCATATTTAGACATTTTAATTTGATGTTTTTTTGATTCTGATTGTTTGAATAGGTTGATAGGAAGTCTTATCTGCTACGTAGCTGTTTGAACTGCTCATTTTGTGGTTAAAATAGCATTTTGAGAGTGTCAATAATTGGGGTTCGAAAAAATAGGGGTTTTCCAATTATTGACAGGGTGTCAATAATTGGAATTTGTACAAAATCTTTAATTAGCGTCTCATTTTACTTGAATTTTTATTTAAAATCGAGTGGTATGGTTATTACTTCCATATTTACAGAGTAAATGGAAGTATTGTGATCGTCCTAAAATCGAGAATCGGAACGGAGCCTCAGAAAAAACTTTTTCTTATACACATTTACTCAGAATCACTTCCTGAACAAGTGTCTGTGTGTCCGTGTGTCCGTTAGTCCGTCTGTCCGTCTGTGGTCATTTACAAAAATGGCCATAGCTCCCTCATTTCTCAACCTTTTTTCAAATTTCTTGAACTGAAATGTTTGTCTCGGCAAGACCTAACCCCTGTTTAATCGGAATTCGGATTACGCACAGTACTTCCGATATATTTGCATTTTTAGTGTTTTCTATTTTATTTTTTTCCGGCCACAAAAATGAACCGATTTGAGCGTTCTTGGTCTTAAAATCTTTGTTTTACCTTGCAGAATAAGTGGATATTTTTTATATTCCAATAATGTATTGTATTTTTATTTTGGGCGAATTTTAAAATTTTAATAGTGAATTTTTTGATATTTTTGGCCTAAACACCCTTAAAAGCAGTCAAAATATGATCAAATCGTGTCACAATTTTACGTTTCAAAATATGGAAGTATTGTGTGTTATCTACTCACCACTGGTTTTTTAAAAATAATAAGGGGATCCTATTTTTGACAGGGGGTGCCTATAATTGGTGACACTAGGTGTCAATAATTAGAATCCCCTCTGCTATATTATTGACAGCCTCATATGTCCATTGATTGGCACTCCCCCACTGACTTAATAAATCTTGCAGGTTACCATAATGGCTCCACCGCATCGCCGTACTCGCCAGAAAAAATCTGGTAAGGCCAAAAGTAAAAAATCCAAGTCGACACCTCCTGCTTCTCGAAATCAATACACTGTGACACAGATGATGGCAGCTATTGATGCAGTCAGCAATGGAATGCCAGTTGCAACCGCTGCAAGAACTCATGGTGTCCCTCGGATCACACTGTTGTACAAAACCACTGGCAAGTCACCTATCCAGAAAAACCCAGGTGCTAACTGAAGAAGAAGAAAGGTACCTAGTTCTTTGGATCAGAAAGATGGCACAGCGGGGGTTCCCAATCACCAAACAACAGCTCCAAGACAGTGTCCAGAAGTGCAAAACTCAAAAGAGAGAGTCAAAACTCAGTCAAAAAAGAGAATCGCGAAACCCCAGCATATCTAATAGAGTTGCAGAGAACCTAACGATGAGCAGGGCATCCGTGACGAAAGAGCAGATTTGCTCATGGTTCAAACGTACTGAAGACTACTTAAAAGAAAACAATTTCTTTGACGTTCTGGAGGATCCAAGAAGAATATTTAATGGGGACGAAACGGGTTTTCTCCTCAATCCAAAAGGCAAAAAAGTGCTTGCACCAAAAGGAGAGAAATCGATTTACCTCTCTGTAAACAATGATGAGAAAGAGTGTTTGACAGTCCTCATCTCGACTAATGCCTGTGAGGACATGGCCCCACCAATGATTGTATTTCGATACAATAGACTGCCTGAAAGCATTGTGATGAGTATGCCAGACGATTGGGGGATTGGTAAGTCTGAAATTGGTTGGATGACCGGAGTCACATTCTTCGAATACTTCGCCAACGTATTTGATCCTTGGCTGGAGAAAAATGAAATCCCACGTCCAGTTATATTTTTCATTGATGGACATGTATCCCATCTAACCTATCACTTGAGCGAATTTTGTGAGGCTAAAGAAATAATCCTGATCGCATTGCCCCCAAACACCACTCACATCATGCAGCCGATGGATGTTGCCGTTTTTCGTTCATTGAAGGAAAACTGGAAAACCAAAGTACACGATTGGCGAATTAGAAGAGTGAATGAGCCAGATTCGATCTTGAAGAAGAAAGACTTTGCTCCATTACTACAGAAGGTCCTATCCGAAGCTATAAGCTATCCCATTGAAGCAAAACATTTTTATTGCAGATTCGGATTCTACACCGTTTGAAACGTATACCTACCAACAAATTTTCAGGGGATGTTAAGAAATTTTTTTCCGACCTTTTTTCTCAAATCAGTCTGACAACTTAGATCCTGTTATTCAAGAAATTCGGGAATACTGGCATAAGGCATGTTCAATTTATACCTATGTGTGACTTGCATTTATCCTAATCACACATGTGCTCGAATCGCAGGGACTCCCGCGGTTTTAGGCGTCAGATTGCAAACACCTTTTCTGCAAATATTGTCCCATAATAAAAACAAATATTCATTATTGGCCGTGGAACTTTCGGTTATAATGAGCAGCATGGCAGCATGAACATCGGAGGAGTTAAGTTCAAATACAAACGTGTATTAACTCATCGACAAACTCTTTCCCGGGCGGCAGCCCGCTGTGAGAAGTTGAGTGGAAAGTTTCTGTGCAAACAAAACGTCATTCATGCGTGGCCTTTGAATATTTCGGTTACTTTGGCAGATTGACTGGAAAACCAAACGCTGCAAAGCGCTAAACTTGGGTTTATTATTCACTATGTATTAGTTCCATCGCTGTTGTTGCTAGTAATTTACCGTTTCAACAATATGAGAATGTTGGAAATCGTGAAAATTATGGTGTTTATGAATGACCAACAGCCACTTCCCAATAAGAATATTCTTATAACGTTTTTTCACGATTAAGGTTATCAAATTAGTCAATTCTGTCGGTAGGTGTAACCGCCAATAAAATTATACGTACTCGCCGATTTTGTACGGTGTTTGTTGGCAGTTCAAACGGTTTTATTGAATTTGTTATTAATTTAAGACCATTTTTGGTTAAATAATCTATAAAACAGGGGTTCTTGATCCAAACACATAGGTACATGCATGTACATGTGCTTTGATCAAGAACCCCTGTTTTATATATCTATAAATATATTTTTTATAAACATATAGATGACATAGGAATATTAGACCCCTTTGTGTGCCCAGCAGCATTGGACGGGCGTTAAGTGAGCCAAAATGGGCACAGATTTTTTGTAGATTTTTAATGGTTTTTTATGGATATAGATTGTTTATAGGTATATATGAGGACGAGGTCCTCCGACAACCGTTCACCTAGTTCTTAGGTCGTTCACCTACAGTAAGTAGGTACAGTGTTCACCTTGAGTGTTTCTCTCTGTAACGTACTCAATGCGTCCTTTTTTTTTTGATTTTTGGAAGGGTAAAAGTTTTAGGAATGTAATCCGATGCCAAAATGGGTTTTGAGGTTTATTGGAATAAGTCTTTTGTACTACTTGTTGGCCACGTTTTTCTCCTATGAGGATCAACCCATGTTTTTACGAAATCAACTTTTCTCCATTTTTCCCTCCATAGTATGCTTCAAGGGAAAACATTTTTTTTTGTGTTTCTTTGTAAATTCTCAAAATTGGATTGAGCCAGCTTTGAAACTGCACGCCTGCTTGGCCAGTGTTGTATCGTTTTTTGGCAATCCGAGGATTTTATTAAATAAATCAAATTTTGATTCGACATGCATTTTAAGCAGTAAGGGGATTTTATGTGGGTTTTATAAAAAAAAAGACTCAAAAATGTGGCTTAACTTCAGAATAAATACAAAGCAACAAATGACCAATAATTGGTATATTATTGGACATTCCGCCTACAACTCAGTGATGGCCATCGAATTACAGGGTGCAATAACTAATGCATCTCAACATTTTTCTCCCTGTTATTGGTCACGTCATAATAATATTATTATTATTGTAATTATGCATTGAAAAAAATATAAAAACTAGTTGAATCCGTAAGTAAATAACCCCAGACAAAGAACCACGAGAGGAAACAAGATTATAGTCATTAGAACCCCTTACGACTAGGGTGATTTTCGTAAGAAACAAGCTTAATGAAGGTAACAGGTGGACTGACTCCAGTGTTTTACCTGTTTCAGGACGATTTATGCAAGTAATAATGATCGCATTTTTACCACGATCTCCTGGTTGATGGGTAAATGCAGGAAAAATGTGATCACGGCCTCAGAGGATGTCGCTTTTTAAAAAATGGGGGGGGGGGATAACTGTTGCTTTTACCCTATTCTTAGTTCTAGATTATTTCTCTGTTTGCCAGTTCTAAACGATCATCTTGGAGATGAAGAACGTAGCCGTAAAGCTGTTTCGCAAATTGGAAATAAACGTGCCATAATCTTCCATGTGGGTGGGAACGAGGATATTGCAGACTCAAATGGTAAAAAAGTTGGACGAAGGCTGGTGCAACATACTTCGCGCCAGCAATCTTTTTTATATAAGGTATTATTTCTTCAACTCGGGGAGGATATTAGCATTCCGGGGAAACTGAAGAGCAACAGATTTTTAATAAAGTTTTCGAAAAGTGGATTTTGTCGACGTTAAAATAAATTGAGATTAAACTGGCCGACGCAGCAAATAGCAATAAAACGCAGTTGTTCTCATCACGCTCGAGATTTCGCCTCTGGGATTTTTAGTGTAATAGTGACATCGGAGTGCGGCCATAATATGCTGGCTCCAAATATTAATAAAGCCAAACTCGGGATAAATTTCCAGGATGATATTCACCCGCGATCGAGTCCCAAGATAAACGTTATTTCCATTCGGGAGTGGGAGGGAAACTTCGGCCCGAATTAGCAAACTTTTCTCAAGTCCTGTCCAAATGAAGGTAGGCCATAGCGACGGTGGCAACTCCAAAATAAAATTTGTACATTCACATAATCGGCCTAGCGAGAATGATGGCTTTCGTCTACGAACTTTCATCCACGAAACGAAAAAGAACTCGGTGAGTTTCATAGCGCTCGGTACTTTGTTGGTAATTTTAAGTATCAAAATAGAGAGATTTCCCTCATTTCGAAGGTTGGTGGAGACCACTCTTTAAATTGAAGGAAATATTTAAATGCTGATCAATAAGATTACCATCGAAGCAAATATCGAGCTAACTCACCGAAGGAAATATTTGAAGGAAATATTTAAATGCTGATCAATAAAATTTCCATCGAAGCAAATATCGAGAAAATATCGAGCAAACTCACCGAGTTCTTTTTCGTTTCGTTCCGTCGATTTTTTGACGCAGCTCGAACGCCATCGAGTTCTCGCTAAGCCAATTAAATGATTTTATTTTGTAGATACTTCACTTGGACGAGACTTGAGAAAAGTACGTAAATTCGGGCCTTTATTTTTGAATTTAAATCTGCTGCATTGTGCTGTCAACGTTATTTCCTGCTCTATCTATTCATTTTGACTGCTCGATGCATACCGATGCTAGTTCATCAATTTCCTAGGTAGGTGTTCATGACATGATATTATTATAATATGATACAATTTGATATTATCATCTACTCAGATGATTCGCCGTGTTAGATTTAACTCTTTATTCATGTTATCCTCAGGAACGACGCCTTCCCCTCGAAATACCAGCCGTAAAAGTTTATCCCTGTTTGCCTTTTTCCCCTTTTTTGCTTCTTTTCAAATCACACATCGTCAACAGGCATGTTACAAGGCTCAAACAACCGACCAACCAGAAGAGCCGAACTCGATGACGACGACGACGACGAACACAAATGTAGAGAAAGAGTGGTCTCGATGTCTGGGACGTCTACGGCTGAAATGGAGCGGGAACGCCAATTCTCGGCGTGTTGGTACGAAAAAGTTTATCTCTTTAGAGGGTGTGGAACAGTTGAGTCAAGAGGCTGGACGAAGGAAAAGAGCTTTACCGGCAAAGAAAACTTTGATACGTTCTCGCCCCATTACTTTCTATCGGAGAAGGTTGGTATCAGTGCGATGGTTCGATCTTTCTTTAAATTACTTGCAATAACGCTACCAATATACTGCTTCATCATGGGATCATCTCAAAGTTATTTTGCGGGCGAGGTCGTTTTGTCCGTAGCTGGAGAGAAAAATGAACGGATAAACCGATTTCCACTTTTTCCCAATTTCTCGCCACGGCTGCTCCAGTTTTGTAACTCGGTAAACCTTTCGACAGTACATTTCGGTTCAGCAACTGTTATGTGCTTACGATCATAAAATACAACGAATGTTTTACTCATCAATCGATTTTCCGCGTATAACATGTATAATATATTCCGAGCCATTTCAACCTGCTCATTCAAAATCCTTATTATGGTTGGTTATTGGTTGTTATCGATTACTATGGTAGAATAACGACCAAGCCCTAAGCCTTTAGGTCTCTTGTCTTCAGTAAAACATTCAATTTCGATTAATCCTGTGTTTTCTGTGTTACAAGTTTGAGTTGGCCGAAGGTAGGTAACTACAGCAGGGTATTAATCGAATGAAAAGCGAAAAATCTACGGACAGTTATACATCACAGGAAATGATACCTCATACGGAGGCAATTTTTTATTTTTATTTAATAGGTAAGAATTTCTAAAAACTAAGGAGAACTAAAGGATACCTACCTTTAGAGTTGAGGTAGGGGCCTAATCAGAGCTGTCGTAAATAATTTTCAACTTTTTTTTTAAATTTCTGCGAATGGAACGTTGGCTCCACAAAAAAGTGTAAATTCGAGTTTTTATCGGGGATGCCTCGGAGAAAAGATTATTTCCCCAACAAAATCTGTGAATCAATATTTTGGGTAAGTCTAAATACTTCATTTAGTGCCTGAGTATTTAGCTAACTCAAATATAATTGGTTAGATATATATATAACCATATATATTATGGTTATAACCAACTATATTTAGCCAGCACGAGTATTGAGATGTAAATAATCACAATAACACATTAAGCTATTTTATTCAGATTGTTGGCGTACACTTCATCAATAAGTATAGTAACTTCTGTTCAAAGAGACCACGAAATTGAGAATAGATGTTTGATTACTCTCCAAAGTTTGACATTCTTTTGTACAATAGCATGGTGCCTGATTTAACCATCCTTTGAATCAGGAAGAAAATCCTCTTCCCCCAAACATTGTGGAGATATTCCTGGCTCACTGGTTTTGTAGCTTCGATTTTAAAGCCCCCTCCCAGGCATTTATTCCATGGATAACTCAGTCGTTGACCTGAAACGAAAAATAAACGCGTCGCCATCAGATACACAGGAGGATTTCGATCAAGGATTGTATCTATCGTATATTTGCACCTAGCTACTGCGATACGTTTTTATTTATTTGAGCACGCCTGCAGAATGGTGGTTCTTTCAGAAAATGTCGTTGTCGCCTCAGAACATCCTGGATTCTGAAGCAAGTACCGTAGATAGTTCGCATAAGATTACGGAATGCCAAGAATCTATTGGGTTGAAGACTATTAAGTACCTGTATTGGGAACTGGCTGTTTTTGGGTGGCTTATAAAACCCAGGAATGCGCTCTATGTGGGGAGGGATATTTCCCGAACGCCGGTGGCCGAAAGCTGCCTTTATGACGTGCACGGCAGCCTCAAGGGTCGTCTTCACGTTTATGCTGTTCCCGAGTCGAGGGTTGATTTCCACAATGTCTAACGCCTCGAGCCTCCCCGTCTTATATGCCATCTCCATGATGTGGATAGCTTCCCTCAACATCAGGCCGCCTCTTACTGGAAACAATAATTGTTAACTGTTCCACGATAGATCCAAGGGCAAGTAGAGAGCATAATATCCTACGTTGGAATTTATATGCATCAAATCATTTGGGAAGAAGTTGTGGAACCCCATAATTAGAATCAGAAACTCAAATTGAGGGAGAGGAAGTTGTCCGTTCCACGATAGTTTACGAGTTTGTAAACCGGTTTCGGCGGTCAAGCCATCATCAGTACAAAACCAACACTGGACACCACAACCATGACAACCACCTTATAGAGACAAGAGGTGAAGTGAAAGCAGCAAGTGGAATTATGGGGTCCCACAACTTCTTCCCAAATGATTTGATTCATACTCTTCTGCACGTCGAGCAGTTGATGGGAAACCTGTTAGGTTCAATAGAGGATCCTTTCTCTTTGGCCTTTCACTTGCTACTTTTACTTCACCCCTTGTCTATATAAGGTGGTTGTCGTGGTTGTGGTGCTCAGTGTTGGTTTTGTACTGACGATGGCTTGACCGCAGAAACCGGTTAACAAACTCGCAAACTTTCGTAGTACTGACAACTTCCATTCTCTCAATCTGAGTTTCTAATTGGAATTTGTACCCGCCTCAGCCGTGGGGGTACAATATAATAACATTAATACTAATAATAAGAATCTAGTAATATTGCTATGTAATAATGTAGAAATGATATTGCTACCGTTAGAACCAGGACTTGACTGGTTAAAAAAAATTTATAATTACACAATTTACCATTTACATGAATAGTATTCATACTATTCATGTAAATCCTTCCTGTAATCAGAAAATCTGAAAGGTAACCATATTTTTTTTTACATTATTACATTGCAATATTACTAGATTTATATAAATAGTATTATTGTTATGTTGTACCGCCACGAATCCCAACTCGCCGTCGACTCATCGTAGCGTTATCACCCTGAAAGCGATAACCCGTAGATAGGTACGTGGTTACGTGGGATGTTGCGTGGGGGTAGAGAGCTGTGAGCTGGAAACCGAATCGTGTTTACTTTCAGGAGATTTTGCCACCATCAGATTTATTTATATTATTGGATAGCAAATGGCAATATTTTTGCTCCCATATTGACGAAGTAAATGGAAGTATGTATTGTAGTCTGTAATCAAAAATCGGATCGGAGCTTCAAAAAAACTTTCACCTGTACTAAAAGTTTATAGGTCATAGTTTTTCTGAAGAATTTTTCTCAAAGTCACTTCCAGAACCTTCTGTCTGTGCGTCTGTTCATGTGTACGTTTGTGGTCATTTACAAAAAATGGCCTTAGCTCCCTCAATTCTCAACCTTTATAATATGTCTTGGCTAGAATGTTTGTCTCAGTAAGTCCTATCAACCTGTTCAACCGGAATTCGAGTCACTCGCAGAATTTCAGATATAATATATCTGACAAGATTTCAAGACCAAGAACACTCTAATTGGTTGATTTTTGTCCTTTTTTTTCCTAGCCACAAAAATCAACCAATTAGAGTGTTCTTGGTCTTGAAATCTTTGTCTTATCTTGCGGAATACGTGGATATTTGAAGATGAAAAATTAGCTTAAGATACGCTGTATCTACAATGGAAAACACTGGAGCTTGAATTTCTGTATTTTTCAGAGCTAAAATAAGCTTTCTTTATTTTCCCACAAAAATCACGTTTGTTTCGGTCATATCGCGGTTGCTAAGGTTAATTTAGAATAGTCAAATAACTATCAATCACACTTTGAAATTTTTTGGCTGCTTCCTGTAACCAAATTTAGAAGTACCTTTGTCTGCACCGCTGGTTCATTGGGGGCTTTTTGGGGTTCAAATTGATTTATATAAAATTATATTCAATTGATTTCGCTCTATGTCAAGATTTATGACCCCAAAAGGGCCTGACGTGACGAAGGCACTTTTCTGGGAAGATACACTGAACGGATGTGCCTGCAAGGGTCACAGATATTCCTGGGCTGGGCAGAGGATTCGAAATGGAATTAGAATGTATTCCAAATAGAAAATTGGTTCAACTGCTAGTGACCCAGCTATGGATTGGGGCAAATGGGAGTTCATACTACTCCTCCCTGTTCTGTCCGATTCGAACGCGTCATAAATATGGTTCACAGGCACGCTACCATGATGCAGAAGGTCCAATATTATCTAGTTTAGTAAAACGTTCTGTCGCTGACCGGGTCGTGCTCTTATTGATCCAAACCAAACGCAACAACTGAGGTCATTTCTAAGCCCTTGCCTATTAAACGTACCTGTTGTGCCTGTGCATGGTGCCTCATGAGCATCGAGAGCGTTTATATCAAAACTGACGTGTAGCGATTTCGTGCCATCTGGGTCAATCCTGTTCAACGCCATTGAAGTGATGGTGTGAATCCCATATTTTTCTATGTCTTCCGTTCCAAAAGCCGTAGCCCCGTATTTCTCGATCATCAGCCTGTGATTTTAATTAATATACGCATAATGATGTTGTTTCATTGATGATGGAACACCAAGTAAAACTCATGTATCTCAAGTACCAAGTTATGGTATGATGATGACATATGATTTGAAATTATCACCAAGGTAATTGAGTATAATTTTAGAGACGTGAGCATCAATCACTCACGCCAGTCATGATAGGAATGGATCACCTATGACATGTAATTATCACTTATGGTACGGCTAAGTAAAATTGAAGACGGCTTAGAACTTGACCTTTCAAAATGATCAACCGATCTCAACCCGATGTACGCGAGATTCTTCATTGAAAGCCTGAAATGAAATAGGTGTAAGTTTTAGTTCTGAGTTTGTAAATATTATTTCAGCGCTTGCTCTGAACTCACAACTAACGTTGGTTTTTGCCAGTCGAGTCCTGGTAGATAAGGCCAATAGTCCTCCAGCTCTTTGACAAGCAGTGAGACGGGCATGCCGTGCATGTGGCCTGTCTGTGATGTATCAGACGTGTTGATGTCCGCATGGGCACCAACCCACAGAAGGCAGACTTCTCCCTTTTTCGCCTGAACATGGCCGTCTACACTGCCCAGTGCGATCGAATGGTCTCCCCCGAGGGTGAGTACCTTTCGCTGATCCTCAGAGAAGACCTTCTGTACTTTGGTACTCAACTGTAATGACACATTTCCAATTACTCGGTTTTTCAGCGAAACCACGATGCGATACATAGTCGGTACAATAACATTTTTATCAACTAATAATCGTCAGCAACCCGAATTATAAAATTATTCATCAGGGGTCTAGTACCTATACGTACCTCGTACATATACCAACATTTTTATAATAGAACTGTTCCACAGAACTATTAACATAAACTTTTTTTATCGAGAGTACACTTTGTTACCGGGTAGGGTTACACAGTACAGTACTCCCGATTAAGAAAGTTTATGGCATGGCGAACTTGTTGTACCAAGAACGAGTTCAAAATTACGAAACATTAAAAATCCTGTGTATGGGATTCTCATTAATAATGAAACTACTGATTGGATAGGTACTGTGTGCGCTGTATGAAATTATCATGCTAGACGGCCGGGGAACATTTCGTTAGTTTAATCTAATCGCTTAATGATCCACGCCACCAAATTATCACAGCAGGAAACGATAAATCCGAGTCTGATTTTTTTTTCGTTTCAATATAAAAAAGACTGAAAAACCTTACCTATGCCATGATTCACAAATGGTTGTTGATGATTTTTTTTGCATAACTCTGCCCAGTTTGGCTGGACTGCTAATTTTTATTAGATCTACGGGTAGTTACCCTGTTACATGCATTAACCAGAGGGGCCCATTAAGCGCATCATTTTCGTATTGCCGTCCGGAATGGTTCATCCAAAATGAATAATAATTCTTAAGATAAAGTCATAGGGTTGATAAACCCAGAAGGAAGGACCACCTAATAGCTACGTATGAACAGAACTCCATACTTCATGACAGGTTGCAGCTAGATCGGGCAGGAATTTAATTTTGTCTGGAACATCGTGCCTTTCCTCAGTTCGATCACATATGACATCCCCATAATCCTTGACGTTGTGTCCTGGAAAAGCAGAAAGAGAACGAACACTTTACACCTCGAAAATCATTGGGTATGGACTGTAGCAGTATTACAACGAAAGTAGTATTTGGTGGCTGAATGCTCTCGATTTTTTGAAGGGTCCTCTCCCTTCGTCAAGTCAGGCCCTCAAGTAGGTACAAGATCGTACATCTTCAATCCCGTCTTCCATCGCTCAATTTAATCTATCATACTAGATGATAATCATAAATTTATTTCATATGATCAGGGGCCTCACCAGAATCGTCCTGCTTACAGCATAAACTATCACAGCACTATCAATGAGGATCAAATCATAATACCTAAATAATTTATCAACCCTTAGTGCGAAAATCCCTCGAAAGTATTTTGCCACGGGTCTCTACTGTATGACTAACGAACTTATCACCAAGATAGAAATCAGTTTGGAAGAAAATACTTGCCTAAATCGATGATGTCTTTGACTACGCCATATTGCCTCAGTTCAGAAGGCCCATCTTCAACTCCGCAGTTCGACTGAAAGTACAATACGCTTCAAGATAAATCCAAGCAACTACACAAGCTGTTTTGGTTCATTTTTCTTAAAAAATGAACTTATGTAGATACTAAATCTCTCTCTAAAATATTGAAGCATAGTGTGCTATCTACTTACCTCTGGTTTTTGCTGAAAATTCAAAAATTCAGGAAAACTCCTCGCTTTAGGGAGTGTCAAGGGTGGAAATACTATTTTATTACCTTGCAATTCAATCTACCATAGGTTAGCTTCAATTGATTAAATACAGTTTCATTGTAATAAAAATTTGGAATCGTGCATACCTGCCCCTTGTGAAATGGCACTCCTATGACTCCAATTCTACTTGATTCTTGTGTTTGACGGGGCTTCTACAAAAAAAAATGTATAAAAATTACTACCAAACAATAATACTCATTGGCAATTTTTTCCGCTAGTTGGAGCTATAGTGCACAGACCTACCTGAACTCTGCCAGCGAGAATCAGATTGTCGATGGGGACGACCTCGTTCAAATTATCCTTCCACTTGAGTAACGTCTGAAATACAAATATGAGACAAAAATGCCTATTTTGAATCTCCTATCATGTTTATTAAGTTCCTTTTCACCCATTACAATGGTGAATCACATTTAAGGCATCAATTTGATTCTTCTGTGAAACACACTCCTTATGATATAAAACCGTGATGCAAAAGGATGAAACCTTGATGAACAACTTGTAAAAAAAATACGTAACCGTTCATTGCACAAAGTTAAACTGATGCTTAACGCGTTACCTACGAGCTTTAGTCAAATCTTTCATGTTTAGTGTTAGGAAAAATTGAATGTGATCTTGGATCATTGTATTGTACCCGAGGTAGGTAGGTCGAAAAAAGTGTTTTCATGTGGGATGAATGACAATCGTAATACATGAGAAAAGTTATATTCGATTTTCCAGGTTTGTCTGACTTTGTGCAGAAATATCCTTGGTAGGTGTAGGTGTACAAATCGGACTATCTAATAAATCTATGCGTCCTGGCTGAAAACAATTAAGAGCAGTTCCTTAAGTTTGAGTTAAATCTAAAGGGCGGTCAGCGGTAATCAATGTTATGGTTTTTGTACGAGACTGGTAATTGCAAAAAGCATTAATTTGTAGTTGAATCTCTAGCATATTTAGAAGTCAAAATTGATCTTACCGGATTCGTCCCAAATTTTCTCACTAATGTCTGCAGGGGATGAATAGAGCGCATATTCTATTCAACGTGTTCGGCTTTCTAAAACTAAAAATGTAACGTGGCTGTTTCGATCGCTGTTCAGATTTATCTGAGCTAATTTCGTTAACCATCTTTAATTGACCTAGGCCAAACCAGTAGTAATGACGCGCACCAGCCAAGGTCACTCGATAAGGACACTATTATTTGTTGTACATTTCACGCTATTTCATAACGCCTGCGAGTCCCTATATGAATATTACCGGAGAGAACCGGCATTGTTTGGCAAGGACGCGTGTACCCACACTAGCATAATGAGGGTTCAGGACCAACACACGATCAGAATACGCTCTATAACTCAATGATGGAGGAGGCATCTCTCAGTTAAACAGATAAGACACCCAACCTACTCGATCCCGCGGCGATTCACTTATTATCAATCACTCTGGAGCTGAACCTGAAAAACGTTTTGGTACATTATTTCCAGAAATGTGATCGGTCGGGAATTTTATTTTGGGATAAGGTTTGACCGTAAGTTTTGAAAACCTAGTCCATTCTGAGGGCGAAAATTCTTGTCGCCCAATTCTGCCCAACTGCGGCCTTGTGAAATTTTGAGAAATCGTCAAAAATTCATTCATTTCGGGAAGGATGAAACTCTGTAAATGACCACAGGCGGACACACAGACACTTGTTCGGGAAGTGATTCTGAGTAAATGTGTATAAGTGAAAATGTTTTCTAATGCTCCGTTCCGATTCTCGATTTTTAAGACGATTACAATACTTCCATTTACCCTGTAAATATGGAAGTCAACATAACCAATTATAAGTAGACACCACACGTAAACCAACCTTTCGGGGTCATATAGAAATATTCCGTTCCGATTACTTTTCTTTATTTTCGAAAAATGAACCATAACGTGCAATGAACGAAATGGTGTTATGACATGAATCCGTGGAGTAGTAACCATCTTGTGTTAACAATGTTATTTTCACCAGTGTTATCCTTCCTGTGCATTAAATACAGCCATGTACCTTCCTTCCCTTCTTGAGCCATTAAATCAATCCTTTCCTCTCTTTCTTGCCGCAGCCCCTCGCACTCTTCCGAACCATTAATTTCCTTGGAGATTCTGAACTGTCCACTCCAGCTCTCGGGGCAACAAAGCGGCCGCTCATTTCCCCCAATTTCAACAGTTCCTGCTGTGCCAACACGAAACATAACCTCACCTCTCTCCGCAAAATTAAATCCTTAAACGAGGAAAAATGGAGGTACTCACCACAATCATAATGTCCGCGCGTATTTTTGACAAAACATCGCTTCAGTTTATGGTGTCTGCATAAGATAAATCGAAATAGTAAAGGTACCTAAATCTCCGATGAAACTCGCTTCAAATTTTCCATAACTTAACTTTACTTCATCTTTCGAAATTTGATACCATTTGATCGACATTGTTTGAAAACGTCAACGACACCAAACAAGTTGTTGAAACACTGTTGAAAATCATAACTTTAGAGATACCTATATGTAACGTTCTCAAGGAATCGGATATCTAAGCTTAAATTACTGGAGTTAGTTGGGAGTTGAATTTGCTCTGCTGATAAATGATTAGGATTGATGATTGTTCCATCCTCTTTCTCGAAAGTTGATTTTTTTACTCTTATTTCTAATAACGGCTGAAATGAACGAACTAAATAAATAATAATTGGCAATAAATGAATATATAGCACAGACAGTTTGAATTTTTCAGGCAGTTCATAATTAGTTTAAAGAGTTATCGTGTTTCAAGAGGTGTAAGGCAGCTTAGTCGTTCCTTCCTAACAGAGTTGTACTGGAATACTGGAGTACTTTAGAGACCATTTTTCAAATCCTTTTCGCAATTCCTTTTTAATGACTTGCAATTTATAAGCACAAATACTTGTATTTCAACTTGAGTAAAAATGTTCTGATACAATTCACATTGTTAGAATGGATGATCAAAAAATTACCCTCTTAGCAAAGTTTTTACCATTTTTCTTCAGTAATACCTACACGTTCAACTTCTGCATTGGTTAGATTCGAATCACTCAACTTGCTTCCTTTTTGACTTTTATCAAGATCATGATATCTATAATTTTGTACCAAGAGGGATATCCTTTTTTACATGCATGCTTAGTTTACGTAGATTCAGATAGAAACGTGGTGGGACTGTCCCAGATTCGAATTTAGAATACGTTTTAACCCCGATCGTTAGCGGAAAAGCAGCCGGAGCACTTTCCTGTGGGTGGTCGCCTGAAAGGATAAAGGCCACGGTAACGGGTCGTGGAAAACGGGCAGACGATGGAGTTTTTATGGGAAGTTTAGGGAACCGTCGCGTCGCTTTGAAAATCGTGATAGACCAAGTGAGATAGAAGCTATATCGCGAATTCAAGATTGACTGCATACGAAGCGAATCGTTTTACGTTGGCAATGATCACCAAGCAAATTCGATAGATACTGTTTGTAATTTTAATTTTCATCATCATCAGTAACGATGTCACTAGTGAGCTCCTGAGCGGAGAAGTAATTAAATGAGTAATTAGCTCCTCTACTCGAGTAATTGGCACACGTAAGAATCGAATGGGCAAAACTCAAAACCGCTACTTAAGGGAAAACGGCCTAAATGTTTTCAATTTTTTGAAACGCATGCCTTTTGTGAAACAATCGCCGATTTTATTTATTTATTAGGAAAAAGGCTTTAGTTCGGGCCTTTAATAGGATTTCCATAAAATCAATCGGTGAGATTGGGAAAATCCATAAATTCGAGGGAAAACGTTATTTTGCATTTTTCATTTTGAAATATCCTCCGTTTTTGGCAATTGTGGCAAGTGAAATAGTTTGATAAAGCCTCCAGTTTATTGAAAATAGGGGCTTAGATGGTTTCATAAATTCTCAAGTTGGTTAAAAAGCAGGGCAAGTTGACGGTTTTAGGTTCCAAGGCAGTTAAAAACACCGCGGGACCTTTTTACCGTTACTTGTGCCGGTTTCACTCTCACACCACACCCAAAGGGGAGAAGGCTAATTTTTACTATTTTATTTACGAAAAAAATGGAAGTATTTTAATAGTCCTAAAATCGAAAATCGGATCGGAGCTTCAGAGAAAATTTTCACCCACACACTTATACTCAGAATCAGTTCCTGAACAAGTGTCTGTGTGTCCGTTTTCCAAAAATGACCATAGTCCCTCAATTCTCAAATTTTTTTCAAATTTTTTTTTAACTGGGATGTTTGCCGCGGCAAGACCCATCATCCTGTTCAACCGCATTCGGATCTTCTCTTTAATTTTTTTCTTTGTACAAAAATGGACATAATCGAAATTGGAGAACTAAACCCACCCCTTGTGATACACTATGGGTTAACACAATTAGACCACCACTTACATTTAAAATTACATATAATTGTAATTTCGGGGTTTTAATCGCAAATTTCAAACTTTCAAATACCTAATAATTACAATGCTTAAGTATCCTATGAAAATGTAATTAAAATTACATTCCGCCTACGTAAGGTATTCGCTAAAGAAATATGTGAACGATTCCAACCTGGAGGAACTTTAATGTCTTACATTTTAATGAGCGTAGAAAGTAGAGACTGAATCCCAGAACAAAAAAAAAATTATAAAAATTTCCTTCGTCCACGCCATTTTCTTCTTCTGAACGGCTCGACATGAAAAATTTCTATTTTTAGTAAACGCCAACCTTGGCCCGACGCAGGTCCTTCTTTTCAACCAGATTGCTGGCTGAATAATTCAAAAAGTTTTCTTAATCCTGGGTTTTAGCTGTAATTGCTCTAGCCAGATAATGTTTTTTTTTTTTTTAATTAACTACTTCTGACTCGTCGACGGGTACATGCCCAGTTGAATGGGCGCAAGCCATGTGAATAGTTAACCGTTGTGGAAGGAATTCTCGAGGTTTACACAATATAGATGCGAATCCACAATGGAATTAGGTAAATTTACCCCTTTGCCACGGTACTACCAATCCTGAGCATTCCGCAGGTATTCCATTGATGACAATCTCAGAGCTTTCCTCTACTCTTGGCCGTCGCTAAGCCATGACCGAGGATTAACAATCCGATTAATTGATGCGGGTTAAATGTGTACGTAATTCTGCCGATCTATATGTGTTACATTGGGATAATATATTGCTATGACTATTCCATCGCACATGTGAGCAAATGGCAGTCAATATATCTTACGCATTGGATCTAAGCCTCATTTATGGAAGGACTAGCCCTGTACCTAGACAAAGCACCTTGCTCTCAGGAGGGAGTTAGCGGTAATGAATTATGTTTGTGAATCATTCGTCATACAATTGTGTTTCCGAAGCGCAGAAGTAAATAAAAATTAAATCGCTGTTGTGTACTATTCACGTGGATGAATCCCTTGCACAAGGGGTCATTTTCGCTCACGGTTTTTGAAAAAACTATCAATGTCTTAGTGGATGGGTATTGATAAAACTTCTATATTTGGGTATAAATATCAGTGCACTATATAGTGCTATAGTGTTATAATAACACTAATATAGTGCACTATATAGTGTTATAATAACACCAATAGCAATAAAAGTAATAATTACTTTTACGGCGGAACAACCAACCCAATCAACACCTCATAACAAAAATAGTGACTAAATATTTTCTTAAAAAAAAAGGTGAAATAAGTAGGTACTAAGTGCTGTAGCACCAAACCATGTCTAAAAAATAATTATAAACATTTTTATCCACCGGAGGCCTCACTTTCTATAACGTTTCGCTTTAACGGGAGAAGATTCAAATTTTCAAGTCGTTTCGAGCACTAATAATTAGCACAATAATTATCACAATTATTATTAATGTTCTCCATTTCTTCCGAGAATACCGCAGAACTAATATTCATAAATTTGTTTCCCGTTATGGAGACTCAAAAACCATGAAGTTCTCATAGACAGAACTAGAAAACAATAGGACCCCCTAGGTACTTATTTAACACCATCAACAATTCAGGCAAATCCAATCTCTTCATGATGGTGAGTTCCCTTGAATGTGGATGCATCAAGCCAAGAAGCATAAAACTGATGGGATGCGTCCCATCTCATGCATTAATCGTCATGGGGAATACCACCGACTAAACTGCCAACCTTTATTGTAATACAACTCGGTTGGGAAGCCCTGACCCATTCCCTAGATGACCATAGATAGTGCTGGTAGACGGTATGTCGTTTATCACAAGGCCACTTACGGTGGAGCACTCGGCGTGAATCATGAACCATCACGAGCTGCTGAGGATACCTTCTGAATGCTATCACCATGGGTAGTTAGTTTCAACCTAGACACGCAGAACGTAGAGGAAATTCGTCCTGCTTGAAGGATGCTAACCGAAGGACAGGTGACAGGTTAAAGGCGAGCATGAGGACTCTCCGTGCCCTGTTATTTGTTGACCAGCCAGATATACATTTGGTACTATTGCCTGAGCTCGATGGAGCTAGAGGAGTTGCCGGAAATAGGTATATTTTATTTTTTACATTTCCCGTGCTTCAGAATAGTCCCAATTAACTTGGGCTATAGATGCGAAGAGGTAGGGAAAACAAACAATTCCGAACAACAAAAGCTGATGAGCACCTATCCAGACAGAATTGCATTTGCATATTGCATGCGTTGGGTGTGATGAAAAAGGGACTAAGGGCGGCTTTCACAATCCTGCCTCCAGACAGCCTTCTCGCCTGTGGACCGCTGGAGCTGGAGGGGGATACACGATTAGGCATGAGTCAAATCCGCTCCCGAACCGAACAGAAGGCGATGGAGAAATGCAAAAGTGAGCCTCAGAAGCCAGCCCGTTAGATGCGATTGTGAAATCCGCCCTAAGCATGCCCGCGCTCAAATCATTGATCTCCAATAATTCATTCATCCTTGACAGGAGTTACAGTTCACAAACGGCAGAAACTTAGTCACAATTTGTACAAATCCAGGGGTTTGTGGCAATTAGGTATACAACATACTTACCCCCTCCCCCTCTGGAAAGGAAGGAGCCTTTCTTATGGTCGCGTATAGGCTCCATGGGCAGAACACCATGGGACACGTAGGGTATGCACGAACCTCACATACATTTTTAGTCCCAGAATCGCTTAATCGCATCAGGCGTAAAACTGTTTGCAACTGGTATCTAAAAGTTTACACTCCAGAATTCAAGGTTCACCATTATTGTGCCTGGTTCTCATTAAAATACATGGATAGCAATTGAGGGGTTTTTAAAATTTTTTTAGTGTCTGGAAAATGGAACATTCCTGCCAATATTAAAGAGCACAAAGAAATTAGCAAACTTAAATGAGTGGCGGGCAAGCTTTCCTAACATTTCCAACCTTAGTTGCAACATTCGGCACGAGAGCGAGCCCGCTCGTCTTTCTGCAGTCGGGCAGGCTCAAGTTCTCGTGTTCGGTGCGCTGTGGTGGCCTAATCATAAATCCAACAAATTTATCAAAAAAACTCCCGCCTCCCATTCAAATTATTATTTTGATGAACTTGAGGGATTCTTGAGGTCGCTGAACCCGATTAGGAGGTAAAAATCCCAAAACCCCGACTGTTGACAATTTTGGAAATAAGGCGGTTTAAAAACTTCTCCCGTCGTTCTTCCAGCTAGTGGACAAGGGAAATAGCTAAGAATTTGATACTCCTCCATCTACCCATCTTACGCGTGAACTTCCGAGAGGGCGTTGCATTCGCTGGAGGAAACGCTGCAGGTTCTCAAAGCGGAATAAAGAGAGCGGAGGAGGAGATGACAGGTTGCAAGTAGAAGGGCCCCATGAAAGCTTAGGAGTTGCGAAGCGCAGTCTCATGCATGGCTGGAGCTTTGCAGGATGCAATACAATGGCTTTACCTCGTTTGAATCTACGAACAATGATGGGAAGCGGGGCACGTCGACGTCGGCAAGGGCGCCCGGCCCCTCACTCCCTGCCCGTGTTTCTTCTCCCGCTCTTTCTTCGTCTTACCCTCGAAAGGGCGAGTTAAAGGCGAGGCTCCTGATCCCGCTTCCGCGCCAATGCTGCCAGACGAACGATGGCGAATGAAATATGACTTCAGTCATTATAAGCCCGGGAAACAATATTGTAAGCCGGTACTGCTCCCAAGGCTCTTAGTACTTCCATACTATGATGATAATTACGCAAAGTTGCTACCGAATATTGCCAATATTTACATTATTGGTTTCCTTGGAAGTGCCAGGTTAAATGCCGTAATGAAGGAATCCATGGGAGAATAAGTTTCTAGTTCTTTGATACCAAGTGAAGAGTTAACTTTTGAGACTGTTTCGAACGACTTTTAACGTGGGTACTTTAAATTGCGCCACCTTTTGGTGTGCATCCAGTGAAGGTGATTTTCTAGTAAAATTAGTTATGTATTTCTTTCCATGATGAAAACTACTTGGAAGATGATTACTCAACAGAGTCGCGAATGAATAAAATGGTAAAACAGTAAATGTTTTTTAGGGAAAATTTCCGACTATCTTCCATGTCTATCCATGCTCACTTGGCCACTAAGAACGTCAAACTTTCAATTTCTCGTCATACTTACATATCATCTCGTTAATTGCTGCTGATCGCCTACCTATGACCACTACGCAAACTTTACGAGCTGTTAAAAGTTTGTTGAACTTTATCCTGGAACCGCCATATTTTCCTCAATTATTAGTTTAACTTTTTTATAAAATCCCTTTCACGGAAATTCGCTGAACCGTTAAACCCTAGACGGCTAGACGCGGTAAAAATTACGAGCGGTTGTTCATCATCGGCGCAAAAAAGTGAGATAGAGCGCTCTCACGCAGCTGAGGTTCTAAGAGATCTTTCACGTGCAACACGGACGATCGTCTGGCGTGTAGAACAAATCTATGAAAGTTACATCGCATTTCTGACGATGGTCTAGCATTTCAAGGAACTATTCTCATTTGAAAAAACTTAATTACGGAGGTCTATTCTTTCCCACGCAGCTCGCCATATTTACGACTGTTTATATCATGCTGCTCCATAGAAGAAATACCGGTTTTCCATAAACGAAAAACTGAACTTTTTTCTGACCATGACGAAACACAGCAAACTTAATCTCCAGCGGTGAAATTTCTGCTCGTTTTTCAATTAAAATTTACTTACCCGAAACTTGAGTCTTCCTAGAATCTCTATGATGTTTATTTTCCAAAGTTTACCCAGTTCTGACAATTTGATAGGTTGAGTAAGTAAGTGAAATCTTAAGTTCTAATACCTATAAAAGATGTTACCCCCGCAAACTTTAAAATGATAGACGATCCGTCGCGGGCATAAGCATTTTTTCTAACTGCTGATCAACGGTCACGTGACCATCCCAGTTGCTAAAACAGGTGGGCATCCGGAGGAGGCGTTTGTTTGTCTGGATAAGCCATATCCGCAATGGAGAGGCTTCTGGAGGATTGCCAAAGGACTCATACTACGGTAATCGCTGAATGATGGATGACCGGGCCTTCTCTTATATTTTGGAATCCCCAAGCCCACCCTAACTCCATTCTGCAGGAACCCGAATTCCTGTACCCCTTCAAGAATCAAAAAGGCTCTTCCTATTGATGAAAATGATCTACGACTATGGCAGTTGGATTTATAACTGCAATTTTCGTTGTCTCTAGACTGAGGGTTATGGAAAAACTTGACGCGGATTTTTCATTCGTTAGATGAAGTGCAATGCTCCCTTGGTAACCAACCCCAGAATATTGACCGAGGGCCACTTCCGCCGAAAAGGGAAACAACGTATTTTTTCTCATTTCGAGATAACCGAAAAAACTGTTTATTACCAGAAGATTTTGAGTTATTTCAATACGTAGAAATTTTTCTGTTGATTCCTCGAAGTAGCTATTGATTGATACCATATTGCTTTTATTGAATGTACAGTGTTTAGATTAAGTAGAAGTTTGAATAAGGCTGCTGAATAAGGTTTCTTTTCGTAGGAAACCTGCTGTGGTACCCACCTGTTAGACCCCTAAATAACGCAAAAACAACTTTATTACACTTTTTGTGTTGGATAAATCATCAAATTTAGCAGTAGATGAATTTTCAAATGTTAATCGTCAACGAAACATGATTTACATCAACATGACAATATGGTTTTTAAATTGTTATTGTGAATCGCATTTCACTAAGTCAAAAGGTTGAATGGTTAAAATAAGTTTTGCGTCGTTGTTGGGTACAAAATGAGTCAAATTTGCATAGTGAGTTTTTTGATACTTTTGACCTAAACACCCTTAAAAGCAATCAAAATATGATAAAATTGTGTCACACTTTCTCGTTCCAAAATATGGACGAATTGTGTGTTATGTACGCACCACTGGTTGCATGAACCGATTTACTTATCGTGCCGTGGTGTTAATCATTATGATTATTCTGATAACCAGCTCTCATAATCTCTGTGAATGTTTGCCAAGCATGACCGTAGTGAGAGAAATTACATTTCTGGAGAGTGAAAAAGGAGGACCTCATTGTCCTCAGCTCTCTCGGCACGCCAGATTCATTGTTCCTATCACCGTACCTGTTTATTACTGGTTAAAACCCACGTTAACGTTCGGGTTATGCTCGGGTTTACGTTCAGGTTACGTTGGTGGTACAATGAAAGAATCGTGTATTCAGTGAGCTGTGGGGGGGGGGGGGTGGCCTCTCAGATCCCCTTTTATGCGGTTCAGAACTGTCATTTCCCTAGCTACTCAAGACGGCACGCGATACGTGTGCGGGCTTACATAAATGTATGCAAAGTTAGGGGCTATGGATCAAAAGAGAAGGAGAGAATGAACGGATGTGGGAAATTACCCAAAACGAATCAGCAATAAATTGTTTGTAGAATGCCCTTCTTCTAGCGTCTACCTACTGCACTGAGCTTATGATCCCTAAATTGAATTTTAACTTTGGATGGCTCCTTCGGAAGGAGTGGCTCACATTAATTAGCGGTCGGTTATTGTCCTGAGACGTATTGTTCCCTTGTTAGCACTAAACCACTATTGAACTTTTGGCTTCTCACACCCCTCCCCACTGCCAGTTTCCATTCGCGGGACCCCTCATCTCCCTATATTTTATACGGGAACACCCTCTCTTCAATTCTAATCTTTAGTCCTTCTCTCCTGCGGAAATTCGCCCTACTTCTCCACCTCTGCTACATCTTGCCGAAGAGCTTCGATAAATTAGACACATTGTTTCCCCAACAACAATCGAATGCTATTCGAGGAGACTGCCATCTTTGGTTCGGGACATCTTCCGGCAAACGGATATACGATAACACGATTTATTGAGGGCCTATACGAAAAACCCGTTGGCTCTTAGGGCCTTAACACTACTATCCACATCGACTACAAAGCCATTAACTATGTTTTTACCAGTTCGGATCAAGTTATATCAGTAAATGAATGATAAGAAATTAATAGTTCGTTTTTACTTCCACATTTACAGAGTAAATAGAAGTATTGTAATCGCCCTAAAATCGAGAATCGGAACGGAGCTTCAGAAAAAACTTTTACTCATGCTCATTTACTAAGAATCACTTCCCAAACAAGACTTGTTCTCCTGAACAAGACTTAGTGTCCGTGTGTCCGCCTGTCTTCCTGCGGTCATTTACAAAAACGGCCATAGCTCGCTCAATTCTCAACCTTTTATCAAAGTTTTCTTCTTTTTTTCATTTGACTTCCCTACAACTGTCTGCCAATTAGTTCGAACCTAAAAATTGAGAAATAGTAAAGTACCAACCGATCTCGTACGCCTTTGCCGTTCGGCGGTATACAAAAATGTTGGGTCCTTCAAAGTTTTAGCACATCTTAGAAGTTCCTCCGTTATTTTACGTTGGCCTTTCGAGGCTGTGTCTTGTCCTGAAGTGAATTTTAATTTTCCCTTAAATTTGAAATTTGAGATAGTTAGGAGTGCGATAATCGATATCTCTTTTTTCCAGCACGCGTGTCACGACGGCGACTCGGTCGTGAAAGAAAAAACGCAGATGAGTCTGCAAGGACAGGGTTCTGTGATAATAATTATGGAATTTATGCCGCGTACAGGGGTAGATTAGCCGGCTCGAAAGCCAGAGCCGATCAGACGTGTCTCATTAGTTGGAGCACCTCTTATCCCATCCCGCCATTTGCCCAGGACGCTAGCCTTTGAGCTGCTGGAGAGGAAAGCCGCTCTAGGCCAGCAGTACGTGATATCGCATTGCCAGCCCCGCTCCCAGTTGTCCGCACAATTAGTCCCGTTCGCTGGCTGCGCTCAGCAGCGGTGTTCACTGCATTTTCCTCACCTTCCAGTCCTTTGACTCGTCGCATCGATGTAATTTGTCAATATCGGGTTTCCACTGCCGACATAATGAATCGCTAACACAAGAGACGCGACAGGGCAGGTCAGCTTGGGGATATTGACGGAGAGCACTTCATCAACCGGGGATTGCGGTTTCCCGGCACAGGACTTAACTTTCGCTTCTTTCTGCGCCAACGCCGTCCGCGGTTTTATTACCATTTTTACGGATTTTACTACCATAAGATCTTCCCAAAGACGAATCGTCAGCAGAAGAGTGAAACGCGAAAGAAAAAATTTTCAGGGGGTGCCGTAAAAAAACTTTTTCCGACCGATTACAATATCTAAGCATCTATGAAATGGATTATCTATATATCCCAATATCAATAAACAATTTATATAATATATATTACCTATATAATGTATAACTAATCATAATATGATTAATATTATTATAATATTATATTATTATTATTATTATTATATATTTAATATTATTATGATTCGACTTTGTTGGTAGGCCATAAATATAAAAACTATCATTTGTAATATCATGTGATTACACAAAAACCCAGTACTTAGCCGGGCTGCAAATTGTGCGGAAATTCTTCGCAAAACTCGCCTGCAACATTATTATTGCGTCGGAGAAAATGAAAAAAAAAGTCAATTTGAAAAATGTCCAGAATTTCCTTGGTTAGCTTTCCTTAGTTCCTTGTGAGAGCTAAAACACTAATTTTTAGGGAGTTGAACACTCCACATTTTGTGACTCCATCCCATATACAAACAACTGCGCTTCTGAACCATCGTTATCAGTAATCACAGATATAGGTATTCCACCTTTCAACTGACAAAGCGCCTCTACCATTAACGACATGATTGTCGGTTATGGGAGACAGCTGTTTTCCAGTCTCAAAATTTTTCAGGTACCACTGGCTAGACTCAAAGGACACCAATCTACTACCATAAGATCACATTGCATCGCCTATTACAAAATAATGAATAATGAAATACGAGTAAAATGATCAATTAGTTTGGCGATTAAGTTAAGCGGTAGTGGCATTGCGGCTAGCGATCTGAGGTGGAACCCCATTGTGACATGTTTATACGAGTAATAGGCAATCGGCAGTGTTTACGTTGGCTGCGTACGACGTAGATGTAATCTCGCACTGCATCCGCGGATTTGATACCATAAGGTCAATGAAATACCTAATAGATGACTCGAATGGATAATGAATTTTCAAAAGAACTCAATCCTTCATCGTCGTAATGGCAATATCGCGGTGTTGCATTACGGTCCTTCGCTCCCGAATGAAATCAGATGTAGTTGGAATGGCGTTCTCGAATTGAATTATGCATACAATGTTTTAACAGTGCGTTCTAAGAAATTTAGCCATCCAATGGACACGTTTTGATGAGGTTTCAGACCTCGGCCAGGAGACTGCCCCTGTTCACCAAGGCAGAACAGCATAAACAATGTCGTCATGGCTCTTAAAGCGCATTTGAGCAATAAAACTTATTACGAAGACCCGGACAGAACAATAGCCCCATTGTAGAGGCTCGTGAAGCCTCCAGGCGCAGAGGCGTGGAGGGGCGAGGGAATTCTTTTGTTTGTATGTACTCTGTACAGTTCAGCAGCGATTTCACCCTGCTTGATATTCGTACAAACCCAGGCCCGTGACGTGAGTTGCTTACTCAACACATGAAAAAACGCTTTCCATTACCAAGTCAGCATGATTTCCAAACTTTCCAGATAATCTACATGTCCATCTCAACGAATTCGAAGTACAGAAAAACAAACGTTGGATTAATATTTTTTCGATTTATCGAAGTTATGTGAACAATATCTGTTTATTTAGAGGCCTTGAGCCCTTTCTGCTGAGTAGGCTAAGAAAGTCTATATTAGCGATCCGCTGCCTGCGAGCAGCAGTCTTTCTCTCGTAGAGCTCATCAGAGTCGGTCTAGCTTTCGTACGTAATAATTCTTTGTGAATTTTTCTGGAATTAATAAACAACGTTTTTTAAAAACGAAATTTCCGTTCATCCGAACTTAACTGGCGCAGTCCCGTGAGCACGTACCGCGAATATAGAAAGTAATCGACCATTCGCGATCGGTATCGTGTAAACCTACTCCCAGACCGTACGACTTCAAGAAGCTGACCGGAGACTCCTCACAGTACCGCGGTAATGAATTACCCCCTGTGAGTACGAACAATTTTTCTTCTTCGAAATTCTTCAATTTCGCTTCAATTCAAATTTGGCCCAACCCGTGGCAAATTTGACGATCTTCCTCGGAGAGAACAACCCGAAGTTCCTCGAGTCTCAGAAGGACCACCTGTTCCCTGAGAAACCAACATTTTATTTTCTCAATCGAGAATAATTATTATTTTCGAGTCGACCAGAGAACACCGTGAGAGCATATCACCTTCTCTGTCGCTCCATCCGCATTCGCAGCCGAGCTTTCTTTGCTTAACACAGCGGAATCTTCTTATCTCCTTCACCGTCCGACCGGACCTCAGCAGAGAACGTCGAGAACGTCGTTCGATACTTCCCTTATCTTCTAATTTACTCTTGTAAAACCGTAGTCTTAAGACCGACTCATTTCAGCTTCAACTTTTCCTTTTCAGCTTATTCATATTATATTTCTTATCCGATTAATTTGATTAACATTTTTGTTTTCAGCAATTTTATCTCTTAAATCTTGCATTTTTTTTGTATAAAATTCTGACTAACAAATTTTGAATTCACTAGGTACCCGATAAATTTAAAAGCTTCAAAATTCCCAAATCTTTGAAAAAGTACGTTCACACCCACCTAGGGAGGTTTACGAATTTAGAATCCATTCCAGAAAATCTTCATTCTGAACTTGAAAACCCCTCTCTAGAGATGGCCAATGCTAGCGTACAAGCCCAAGACATGACCAATAGGGAGATAATCGAAAGCCAACAAAACCAAATTCAACAACTCCATGCAATGGTTAGGGATTTGCTTGTAAGAGAAGTAGTCCACCATCAGGAAAGACCAATTGGAAACCAAAGACCAACGCTAACGCGCGGGGATTTGGATTCTATTCCCCAATTTGACGGCACCCCCGAAGCCCTACACGAATTCCTAGAAATTACTCAGAAACTATACCAAATTTTCTTTATCCCTGACGATCCGGAAAATTATCAAAATTTCAAACTAATCTCGGGCATTAAATCAAAAATCCTCCCACCGGCTAGATACGACATCTCTTCTCAAAATCTAACCACTTATGAACAAATTAGGGACGCCCTACTAGAAACTTATACAGACCGACGTGACGACGTCACTTTACTGATTGAACTAACCAAACAAAGGCAATTAGAATCGGAATCGCCATTCACATTCCATACCAGGGTAGTTAAAATTCTCAATACATTGTCGGCCTATCTCAAGAATCACAACAGAGAGAAAGCGGAGATACTAATAACAGAATACCAGAAAGTAGGATTGAGGATCTTTCTATTAGGTCTAAGAGAGCCTATGGGCAACTCAATAAGAACAAGGGATCCCCCTAACTTGGGTGTCGCCTTGTCAATTTTAACGAACGAATTTCAACTCCAGAGCAACCCTAGAACGGCTCCACAGCCTCTCAAAAAACCTCCACTTCAACTCCAAAATTTCAAAAACCCACAGTATACCAACTTTAAACCAAATAATAACTTTAGGCCAAACCCCAATTGGAAACCGAATCCGACCCCGAACCTGCAAAAGAATCAGACAAACCAATTTTCGAGACAACCTCAAAACCAGGGACCATCTTCGTTCCAAAATCATCCGAAACCTTCCTTCTCGGTTCAAAAACCCATTCAACCGCCTAGGCCCGCTAGCACACAGGCAGTTCCTATGTCGTGGCGTACCTCAAATCCGAATTTCCATAATATAGAAACCGGACAGGAAACTGGAAACGAATTAGAAAATCCCGGGGACAACGAAACGGAAAACCAAATCGAATACGACCAAAATTATGCACCCGATCAGGAGCATTTTTTAGGCGATACCGGCCTTCCCCAAGAATTCCCAGATTCGAACTGATGAATCTTGAAAAAAGAACCATCAGCGAGTTACCTTACGTCCTAATTCCAAAATCCAACCTCAAAATTCTTATTGACACAGGTAGCACCAAAAGTTACTGTAATCCAACTATAGCCAAAAATTTCTTCCAAAAGAAAATTTGTAAAGAACCTTTTATTGTCAAAACTGCTCATGGATCATCCAGAGGAAATTTTACCACTCTTGTACCCTGCGGTGAACTTTTCAAAACGAGATCCTTGAACTTAAAATTTAATATCTTCGAATTTCACAATAAATTTGACCTGCTACTCGGATTAGACAATTTGAAAATCTTAAAAGCATCAATCGACCTCGATAACCACCTTCTCAGAACCCCAAGAGTAGACATCCCTCTCCATTACCTGAGCTCTCAATTCGCCGATGTGAACCTAATCGATGCTCGTTGCATTCAGCAAATAAAAATTAGGGTTAAAAATATCGAAAACGGTAAAGCGCTTTTGCCATACACCAGAATCGGTAAACTCGAAATTCCGGAGTGCTTAATCCAAGTTAAAGACCACGAAACATATGTCAGAATTCTAAACCCAGCCAACACTGTCGGAAAATTTGCTCAAATTCAACCAGTCACTGCCGAAACGTTAGACCTAACTGACGCTAGTGGAAAACCCAAATTTCGAATTGTGATTGACTATAGGAAATTGAACGAAAAAACCATTCAAGACAAATACCCTCTCCCTCAAATTTCGGAACTACTAAATAACAAAGACGACGTTCATGATCCCCTCGAAAAAGAATTAGACGATGCCTTGGACGACTTCTTTGCCACTTGCACTCCTAACACCCTTGAAAAAATTACCGATCAATTAGAGTCAGACGAAAATAGCTCTGTAATTGTCAACCTCGATCCCGACGAAGAACTAGATTCAAATGAAAAAATGTCCACTGTAGAGGGTACTGTCCATTCGAATGTAATAGGCCATGCCATAGTAGCCATTCCAATTCGAGACGAACCAATTAACAATTGCAACAACCAAATTATTATTGAAACCGTCAAAATGCCTGCCGAAAAACCTGTAAGAATCGAAAAAATATTTGGCAATAAAACCAGGATCACCGTCCAATTTTGTGCCTCGAAATTAGAGCAAGAAGTAGTAAAATTTGTCAAGGAATTCATTGTACCAAAAATCAAATATGGATTATTTTTCACTACCGACATTTACGAAGAATTCACCAAAATAATGACCCAACACTTCGCTTTTTCGGAAATCTCAATGACTAAATATACGAAAAAACTAGAAGAGGTATTCGATACAACCGAGAGAAAAAACCTAATCAAAAAATATCACGAAGGAACCACCAACCACAGAGGCATCGCGGAAACCTTTGAACATGTTAGGCGAACTCACTACTGGCCAAACATGAAAGAAACAATCCAACGTTGCATCAATAATTGTGAAATTTGCCTCAAATGCAAATACGATCGAAAACCATTCAAAGTCAAGTATAATGTGACACCTACAGCGTCACGCCCTCTCGAAACTATCCACATCGACACTATCACCCTTGACGGATCCAAAGTTTTAACAATTATTGACTCATTTTCCCGATATGCCCAAGCCTATCCAGTAAAATCAGCCAATGCAATAGAAATAGTGGAAGCCCTTATGAATTTCTTTAACCATCATGGCATCCCGAAAAATTTAGTAGCAGATAATGGTCCAGAATTTCAAAATTCCTTATTGAGAGAATTTACAGCCCTCCACAAAATCAACATACACTACACCTCCTCACAACACCCCGATTCACAAGGTTTGATCGAAAGATTCCACTCCACATTGATTGAACACATTAGAGTACTGAAAGAAAGAGAAGAATTCAAAAAAGATAGCATCAAAAAGAAAATATCTCACGCAATTTTGGCCTATAATAACTCAATTCACACCGCTTCCAAATTAACTCCATTCGAACTTCTTTACGGACACATCAACGACGACACACTTCTTGATTTAGACGTTGACACAATACTTGCAAACAACTATTTAGCTCTCCACAAAGAAAAAATGAAAATTCTTTACTCCCAAATTAAAGAAAAACTTCACGTTGCAAAGGAAAAAGTCATAGAAGAAAAGAATAAAGACCGCGAAGACCTGCCTGCAATACCGCCGGAAGTTTACGTAAAAACAGTCCAGAAACAGTCCAAAACTAAACCCAAGTATAATAAAGAAATTATAAAAACCGTTGATCACGAATTGAAAACCGCTCAGATAATACCTCGACATCATAACACCAAAGAAAAGATTCATTTGTCAAATATTCGTCGACCCAAAAAATTCTCGGAATCAGTAATCAACGCCTGGGACGATACTTTGGATCGTTCCGAAGTACTTACAAAAAAATTCGGCCTTAACATCACTAGAGAAGACCTTCTTACCCTCAGAGAATCCAATTGGCTAAACGATAAAATCATTAACTTTTACATGGAACTTATAGATCAAAGAAGCAGGCAAAACCACAAACTTCCGACCACCTTTTCCTTCAACACCTTCTTGTACGTTTCCCTAAAAGCCGGAGGATATACAAGAGTCAAAAATTACACTAGGAAAACTGACCTCTTCGAAAAGGACATAATTTTCATCCCAATCTTCAAAGCCGCCCATTGGAGACTAATAACGATCTATATCAAACTGCAAAAGATCGAGTACTTAGACTCATTAGGAAACGACGGTACTGACGTACTTGAAGACATCAAAAATTATTTGACAGAAGAACATAATCACAAAAAAGGTACACCACTAGACACTACTAACTGGAAATTCACACAACGCACCGACATACCACTTCAACAAAACAACGACGACTGTGGAGTATTCGTATGCCAATACGCAAAATCACTAGGTTCCTCAGAAGAAATACAAATCAAACACTCTCAAATTCCCGAGGTTAGAAAATTAATGTGTGAAGAAATACTAGCGAACGAATTACTATAAATTCAACCCCCATCTGTTCCAGGGTTATTTTCGCCATCCTCGACACTTTACTACAATGGACTTACGGACTGAAAATAGTAAACGTAACTACGAACCTAGGGCTGATACCTATAAAACTAGGACCAGCTAAGAAAACGGACTTCTACCATACAATTACCCACTATTACCAGACAGACGAATTACTTAATCAATTAACGGCCATTCGGAAACATTACGAAGACGTGCGACTCATAATCAATGACGACCCGGAGGTACAGAAAATAGTGCATGTTAGAGCCCAACTAATAGAACACATGTTTGCCCTCGTCGAACAAAAATCGAACAGTCAACTCTGCCCAAACGTAAACGCCGAGGCTTAATTAACGGACTTGGGTCAGCAATCAAATTTGTCACTGGAAACCTTGATTCCACCGACGGCGAAAAGTATGATGCCATCCTAAAACGAATTCAAACCAAACAAGAAAACCTTTCAAAACAAGTAGAGCATCACTATTCAATAAATTACTCTCTATTTCACCAAATAAACTCCACGTTAGAGTCGATAAATTACAACCACGATGTATTAGCTCGAGAAATAGAAAATCTAAAAATCACCAGTTCATTCCAGACTCACGTTCAACAAGTGGAAAACGCCTTAGAGCACAATCAATTAGCATTGCAGTTACTTACGGACATTGCTCAGGATATCGACAACTCTGTCACATTTTGCAAATTAGGAAAAATGCACCCAAGCATAATTAAACCGCAAACGCTACTCAATGCACTTCAGGAATTAGCAACTTTTTACGGCGACAAGATACCTAAATTCCATGGCGACTACTTGTGGGAACTACAAAGTCACATCAAAATTCGATGCTATATAGGTGAAAATGAAATAGTCTATTTCTTGGATATCCCCATCTTAAAACCCGACAATTTCGAACTCATACTTTTGCAACCCGTACCTTCATTCCAATCAAATTCTTACACGACTGTTCTACCGACTGTACGCTATGCCCTCAGATCGCTAGCAACTAACGACATTACTTTCCTTAATAGCGAATGCGAATCCGGCCCACATTACCTGTTGTGTCCCAACAATTTAGAACTAGCAAACGAGTACAACTGTGAGCGAGACATCCTTTCGAACGGTAGCAATAATCGTTGCGATTTAATAAAATTGGAAATTAGTGGAAATCACGTTGAATACTTAGCCTCTGCAAAGAGATATATTATCATCTTTCCTACAGAAGGCCAACTAAAGATCTCCTCCCTCGGAAATATTGAATTCCGAAACCTCCAGGGAATTTATCTGCTTGAACCGGATTCCAATATTGTCCAATACCAAAACCAAACTTTGATGGCACCTCCGACTAACACCTCCTTTAGCCCTGTTGTGACTTATCAAACTAACAAACAATTAAATTTCAACCAAAAACCATCGACTTCAATAAAACTAAAATCGATTAACCAACTGTCGGTACCCGCTTATACAACTTCACCTTCCACTAACGCTATAGTTCAAATTATCACACCTAGTGTTTGGACAATTGTATTGTACCTATTGTTAATATCCACTATTGTCTACATAATCTTCCATTATAGGAAATATAGGGCAACTCTTTTGGTCAATCCTCCTGCCAGGAGCTAAGTGAAGTATTTGTTTAAATACTCACAAACTTATGATTTTATGTAATACTTTACGTCTCCCTTAACATTGTAAATTAGTCTTGAACCTTTGTCTTGTCATTACTATTTTTGTCATAGTGTAACATCATATTGTAATGTCATCATTATTAGTGTTGTTACATTTTCATTTACAAAATTTGTCAGCCATAATTTTAATCTCAGGGGGGACGAGTTATGTGAACAATATCTGTTTATTTAGAGGCCTTGAGCCCTTTCTGCTGAGTAGGCTAAGAAAGTCTATATTAGCGATCCGCTGCCTGCGAGCAGCAGTCTTTCTCTCGTAGAGCTCATCAGAGTCGGTCTAGCTTTCGTACGTAATAATTCTTTGTGAATTTTTCTGGAATTAATAAACAACGTTTTTTAAAAACGAAATTTCCGTTCATCCGAACTTAACTTCGATGCAAATCACTCGAGTCGTAATTATCACAAAGGTCTAGCCTTTCAGGATGCATTACTGACTTCTAGCTGTCAACGGTTATGATCGATTGCACCTCCAGTTAGCGATTCTCTGACTTTTTGCCTATTTCGTCAATTATGGATCGATCGATAGCTATCAAAGCGAGACTACCTCATGGGTTAATAGGTGTTTCAGGCGGTGAGCCATCAGGCAGGCACAGCTGCTGCCAAGGCTGAATTTGGAAGCTAGTATTTCTCCCTTGCGTGCGGTGGGGACAAGATTGGAAGAAATTCAAGATGAACAACATTCTGCCACCAGCAGTGTTGTAAGCAAAGTGCTAGTTTCTTTATTTGCACTCCTGTTTTCGACCGTGTGTACTAATAACGGTTCACAGCGTGGTGGTAGGGCGATATTACTATGACCAGGTTCTTCGTCTGTTCCAATCTCTCAGCATGCTTGCGTTTCAGGATATTACGTTGTTTGCTTGATGAGCTATTCAGCTGCGGTGTTCGATCTTCGAGCAAAGCACACCCAGTCAGGCTGACACCTATATGTATACATCAAATGGCATAATCGTGGTGCTGTGAGCTGTGTTCATTTTCTTCTTTCCAAGGAAACCACTGGTGCGTTGGCAATGTCGAGTGCCTCAATTTATTAAATACTGAAGACTTTGCTGAAATAAGATTCCTTTGCAGCGGTTTATCCAATATACATTACTTACTCCGTGTATTTCGAACCTCGAGCCAACCCATACTTTACACAAAGAGCATTGTGGGAGCCGAAAGCAGTGTGCGTCGCAAATTTTCTATCGGCAAGTTCTTCGGGGGCTGTCTAAACGTGGAGCAAAGTGCACTACGAGAAAAACGAATAACCGAGTTGTATTAAAACGTGGAAGGCACTGCTCGCTCCGATCAATAGGGATCCTCGAAGTTTTCCACAAGTAAACTGTTTTAAACTCACTGGAGGGAGCCGTGAGAATGGCACCCGAATTAGGACAATGGTAAAAGAGAAAAACGCTTACTTGTTCAAATCCCGGCTGCTTAAAAATTCACCCCAAACAACAAGATAAATACACCATTAAAAAGAAAACTTATTATCATGTAAACTTCCAAGAGGGAGAATTGTGAACACACAGAAATAAATATAAGTTCCCAAGTGTTCCAACGTAGTGGGGGAAGATGAACACGAAGAGGGACGAACGAACTTGAGTTGTGAAGCCATTTAATTTACTTCTTTTATCAAGGCAATAAGTAATGGCAAAACTAAAATTTCCACTTTCATAGTCCCCAGCTACCAGCTAGGAGTAGCAAGCGTAGTTTTTAATAAAAGGGATTTCCGTGGCTTTGAAACAAAAAGAAAGAATAATTGTAATCGAACTAGAATTGAAAAATTTTAAAAATTGGGAATTCAGTAAAAACGTTTACCGCGCAAAATGAGCGTGTTTTCAACGGCCCGAAAAAAGTTGGAAATTAAATAGTTATAAGTTTGAGATGGGATCGAGATGAAATTAATATGGTGAAATCATTTTTCAGCATGCTGCCGTGAGATGCAAGAGTGTGTCAAGTTCGTATAATATGGAGGTACAGTCTGTCCTTGGCGCGGCTGTTGTAGGTATGCCCACACCATATTATCAATTATTCTGGGTTCGAAGGAAACCAGTGCCCGTGATATGGCGGTGTCAGTGCCGTTGTGATCATGTTCGATTCCTGAACCTCGACTCGTTTGGTATTGTTTCCAGGGTATTTAAATGTAAGGTATTTCCGAAGAATTTTATCTTTCTCGATGCAAACGCTTCAGACATATGCCTCCTAAGCGAGTTTGTTGCAGATTTTCGCCATTAGGGGCTGTAAGCTGCACCCTGGGACGTGGTAGCCGATACGGACGTTTGGGAGCCAACCCGGAAACACCCGCCCTCTCTCCTTCCAGGACATAGTCATTCAGAAGGGGGGAAGGAAGGGACGATAGTTGTCCTTGCTCGGGTCAAAGGCAACTTTCAATTTCTCAGAACATACCCTGCCTTCTTGGCATACCCCGCTGTGCATTCGGATTTCCTGCCTTTCAGGCGTATGTCCCTCTAAATGTAGTGCAAATTGCATGCGTTTCAAGTGTGGGGTTTTGATACGATAAGGCATATTTCCTAAGTGGCTGCACATGCCACGCTCAAGAAGGATATAAACCGTAAGGTGAAAAGCAGGTATGGACAACAGACTTGGGACGGAATTTTGGCAGTTTGACCTCATGTTCGGCTTCAGCGACCTCGAAAACCTCTCTTCCACCCATTTCCATCAAGAAATCTTAAGTCATTAATATCAAATTCATCAAAGTGCACAAAAATAATCTAAATGGGAGGGTTAAGGAGTGGGAATATGTTTGATTCATGCCTACGCCAGAAATGTTGCAACTAAGGTTGGATCAAATGGTAAGAAAGCTTGCCCGCCAATCATTCAAATTCGCAACTTTCGTTGCGCTCCTACGCCCGATCATATGTCACCTTGTTGAAATCATCAGTTCAATCAAGTGCCGAGAATTCAAATCGTTTCCCGGTCGAAGTGTTAAGAATAAGTAAGCTAAATTCAGCGTACGTTAGTCTAGTTATTGAAAATTATCATCGTTTTTTGAATGACATAATATGTTATTCATCTTATGTCATAGATATTATCTAATAATATGTCATAGATATTATCTAATAGTGGAACTTTAAAAACGATAGAATAACCAATGGATCATAATAAGTACTTTTCCTCTGAAATATCTCTATAAAATTTTCTGCTTTATAGCTGTTGGCGTCAACCCAATTTCCCTCCACGTCCTACCAGGATCCCCCGTCTCTGCCTAGCCGTTAGCTCGTTCATATATGAAGGTCGCGGTGATATTGAATAGTTTTCGGGCGTTGTCGAAGTTTTTATATATTTGGGGGCAAAAATCTTCAGGCTAAAGTAATAAAAGGACCGAAATAGATCGAATCCCTCGGTCTCCCGCAGTAGTGAAGGAGAAAAGCTCAAGTTTCTGCTGCGGTGGCGTACGGAAGGAGGATTTGTGGTGCGGATGTAGGTCTGTTGTAGAAGAGGCCGTAGTGAGGTAGTGTGTGCGAGCAAACACATTGGCACAGATCCTTGGGTCTCATCTTTTCCTCGGCCAGTCAAATAAACCCTTGGGTCTGCGGGTCGCGCACAACTAGTAGGATGTGTAAATATGCAAACGAGCAACCCACAGGAAGATTCCGATTGTGACGAATCAACAGAATCATCCAGCGTTCGATGTCATATGACACTTTATGCTCCATTTCTTCAGCTACTAAACATCACGTTATGCGTTTCTGGAAATGCGGCACTGTATAACATTTCGGTTATAAACTGCACCTATTTAGCTTAGAGGCTGTTCTCATACACACACCATAAAACGAGATATACGTGAGTATTGATCGGGATAGCCGATTGTTCTCAAATGACTTTCGTAAAACTACTTGCTTCTAAAATCCGTTTACCCAATAGGCTGAAATCGATTATTCTCGATGCCTAGTACGAATTCGGAAATATAAAATAGAGTGGGGATTTACTTTCCTCCCCACGTACTGCATGTGTACTAGAATGAGTAGGACCGGTTTCATACACTTACAACGATTTGATGATTACATGGGCCAACGTCTAGGACGCGTATTAAATCGAAATACCTATTGGTTCATCATAATGAAAATGTACGTGATGAAGTACCTACGAGTATTTTCTCGGCCACGTCCAAGGTTATTACGATTCGATTAACCATATTTGTTGCCAAGAAAACTTCTGGAAACCAACTTCACTCGGAATCCAAATTAGTTGTTTCCTAGGACAACAATAATGTCGATACTAGGATCTATGTTTTGTTTGACCCAAAAAATTTGATTTCGAACTTATCATTAAATTTTGTGAAATAAACTAGTGGTGCGCAAATAACACACAATACTGCCATAAATTGAAACGTAAAATTCCTACACAATTCGATTATATTTTGACTACTTTTGAGGGTGTTAAGGTCAAAAATATCAAAACACTCACCGTGCGATCCAAATACGTCAAGTTTTGTGAATTTATTCACACATTTTTTATTTAAAAAATATTCACGTATTCTGCAAGGTAAAACAAAGATTCTAAGACCAAGAACCCCCAAATCGGTTCATTTTCGTGGTCAGGAAAAAGTTACGTGGAAAACCTTAAAAGTGCTAATATATCGGAAGTAATCTGAGTAATTCAAATTCCAACAGGGCGATAGGTCTTAACGAGACGAACATCCCAGTTCAAGAAATTTGAAAAAGATTAGGAATTGAGGGAGCTTTTTGTGAATGACCATAGACGGACAGACGGACACACAGAAACTGGTTCAGGAAGCGATTCTGAGTAAATGTGTGAGTAGAAGTTTTTTTCTGAAGCTCATATCCGATTTTCAGTTTATGACGATTACAATACTCCCGTTTAATTCATAAATATGGGAGTAAAAAACAGTCGCGTAGCTGTCCCTACCCTAGAGAGCATCTCTATTTACGCACTCTTCAGGAGGCATGGGTTGTGTGAAATACCTGGGGGTTTAATAACCATTATTTAGTCCACGTTTTCTTTTGTAACGAGGATAGCTTCCTCGAAACCATCGGTGATAAATTTCCATCGGCAAGATTCCGCGGTGGCTCGATATTCGCTAATTGAGGCGTAAGTTACCCTTGGCCCCGGTATTCATTCGTCGACCGAGGCAAATTCACGATTATATCGGAGTTCGGTCCCTTCCAGCGGTTAGTATCGTAAGCCAAGTATTTCCCGGAAGTTAACACCTCAGTCGACTAAATTAACGTTGGGGTAATCGCACCATGTACCTATCCGAAACCAGCTTCTTTGAGTCGGAGCCGCCAAGCTAGCACAGCTGCTACAGCGAGAACGTGCAATTACAAATGCGCCGAGTTTGGATTACTAATGTCTACTAAATACCTTTGGGGCGCATTACACGCACGCTCGACAGCACGTCGCTTTTCCTGATCGCACGTTTCAATTACGCACGCTTTGGCCCTAATACCTCTCGGTTGTTTCGGTAGGTACTACCTTATCGAAACCTCCGAAAAGTATAATATAATTATCGTTATTGTTTTTTTGAGGGGAACATGCTTTGAACCACAAGATACAGTTTTTCTGGGTTTTCACTCAATGTTGCTATGAAGCTTGAGGTACCACCTCGTCGAATGTCTGCTTACCTTGGAATTTCTCAATCGAATCCTGCGTCAACCCTATAACTTGAATTTTTCTTCACCAGGCTTGTGGAAGGTGGAAACGGAGGGCCTGTCTGTGTCCTTGCAAACGCGGAAAGTCACACGCCTAAGCCATATCGGCCGACCCGACTCACTCAATAATGAGTGCTGAAATAGTTCAATGGTTCTACTGTTCGTTACCTTGGTTAATGGTGTATAACTCCAATATACGATGGATGCGGTAGCCGTAGCCTCTTCCCCTTGAAAACCCTAGGACTGTGGGCGACGGGCATGAATAGTGATGTGAAGCAGACCCAAATTCAATGCGACTCATCTAACATAGATTGAAAAAGGGTGCCAAGTCGATTAGTGACAGAGGTACACCATTTTTCTGGGTATCCCAGAAGATGAAGCTTGAATAATAAAATTAAGTAACATACTAATCATAAATAGAAGTCGAAATTGGTGTACAAATAGAGAAATTTCTTCGTAATAGAACGATAAAGAATTGAACAACGCTACCATACCCTCGATATGACTTTCACGGTCTGCGAAAATGGTCCTGAATTTCGGCCGTAAAACCGAGAAAACTGAAAAACGCCGTTTCGCCTCATCAGTGCCTCTCAAATTGACCAGGTATACCGAAGCTTCGAAAAACAATAAATTTAATGTTTTTGAGTCAGCAGGTATTCAAAGAATACCTATCTTACTGTTGCTTTTTTGCTGGGGGTTGAAACAAGGCCCCCACCTGAAAGACGAATTCATGCTAGAATGCGCAGGAATGCTAAAATAATAATATCCGAATTCCGTGAGTCAGAGGTAATAATCGAAAATTGAACTCTTGTGCAGAACTTATATAGTTCTTCGGATACAGAGAAAAACCAGTGGTGAGTGGATAACACCCAATACATCCATATTTTGAAACGTAAATGTTTGACAAAATTAGATTACTTTTTTGCTACTTTGAAGGTTGTGTGGCTCAAGAATGTCGAAAAACTCACTAGGTATGTAAGTTTAAAAAACTGTCTAAAATCAAAATGCGTTAAGTTAACGGAATATTAAAGAGCTCGCGTATTATGCAAAGTGAAACTACGAGTTCAGGACCAAGAACGCTCAAATCGGTTGATTTTTGTCACCAGAAAAAAAAGATAGGTAACACGAATGTGCTGGCATATCGGAAGTGCTGCGAGTAATCCGAATTCCGGTTAAACAGGGGGATGGGTCTTACCGAGACTTACCAGCGGTTTTTATTGCAGTTTTGTCTTCTAGGCCTTTTGAAAAGTGAGCTGTGGCAGTTTGAGGGGCGTTGTAGGAATATTTTCCTGACCGATTAGATACCTAGGTGCATTATTTTCGGAAAATAATGTACCAAAATTCTGAAAAAGTGCGGTCAAATTTATGAAAAGTAGACCAAAAGAGCAAAACCGTGCACAATCGTGTATGTGATGGTTTAAAAAACTCATTGTTTTCAAGCTGACGGTTAACAACTTTTGGGACTCAGTACGATTTTTTGATGAGAACTTCATTGTCCTGAGATCCAGGATCTTACGGCAAGTTGGAGAGCTAAAAGTTGAATTTTTAACTCGAAAGAATCAATCTCCGGATAATTTCAAACTTTCGAGAGAGGCTGCAAAAGGGTGTTTTCGTAAAGTAGTTCCGTGCTCTGGGGTCGGGGCTTCCGAGTTGCGGAAAAGTGGTCAAACATATTCATTTTTCAATTAGAATTCTAGCGAGTGGCCCGGACGTGCGAGAGAGGGGGCGTTTATATTGCTAACTTTATTCCTGACTGTTCGGTATGCACACTTTCACTCAAACTCGTAAGTCCTCTTAGCGAGATCGCCCTGGAGCAGTTATTATAAAACGAAAGGATGGAGGACAATCTCTGCCGAGGATCCACTTTCCAAACACTGAGATGAACCGATTATGGTATCCATAAAATTTAGAACTCTTTGCCTTCTTATTGAGATTCATGCCCGGTTTTTTCGAAATGGATATCTAGGTAAGCTGGTGACATACTCACGGTTAAGGAATGAAATAGTCTATAGTTTTGTAAGCGTTTGGATTGGAAATTATACTTTTTTCCCTCACACGTAGGCTTGAAAAAGCTAAAAATAGTTTTAGTATTATTTTTGTTTAATTGAAATTGATGAATTAGCAGCACCATATTTATATGGATTGTTACTATTGAGGCCATCTGTTACATTGCGACACCATGGTTTTAAGGAGTACAACACCTGGTAACACCTGTAACGGTCTAAATTATCAATTATATTTATACAGGGGACATGCTGGAATTTGAACACCTGCCTCTTTTTCCATAATCATTTTTCAACCTTAAATGCTCACATTTTTTTAAATTTATTCCTCAAATAACGCCGGTTTGTACAGAAAAATCAAAGTTTCTCTCATTACAGGGGGATTTTCTCCTCTAAATTTTGGTGCGATAGCAATTTCGACTATACCTTTGGAAAGCTCAAACCTTGGCGCATTTTTTAAGACTAAAGGCTTAATTCAACATGCACAATTGTATTAGGCAAACGGAGTTGAAAAAGCGAAGATTTTCGAGTTGGGTCCAAATTCACTTTTCCGAACAATTTTCAACCACCTCAAAAATGTTTTTGATACTGTAGGGAGATTGGGAAATCAACGTTATAACTATAAATAGTCAAAATTAAATTTTCTTGATAAATTCGAGATGTTATGGCCATTTTAGTGAATTAAGATCGAATTCACAGAAACGATCTTAAGAGCCAAAAAAGTAGTGAGAAAAAAAATTGTTATAGAATGATTTTTGTTGGAAATTAATTATAGAACCGATCCCCAGCCGGTGGCATATCAACACCCTGTGAACCATATTCAGTAAAAGCCCCTGTCCGTCGATATCACGCGCATGGCTCGATAAATAATATAGGTACTTACCCTCCTGTTATCTTCAGTATTCAATTTTGAGTTCATCTAACTACAACTATCTAGATTTTTCACCTTACAATTTAAAAGGATTTATGGGTAATGCACAACAACACTGATAGAGAATTGTTTTTCCAGATGAACCAGTAGCTGAAAGGATGAGTTGAGAGCCAAGGGTACCACAAGCGTATCCTCGAGGGTTATTTACAAGGTAAGCAAATAAGTGATGCGTTTACGTTATCCTGCGTTCAAATTTAGGCTCCCTTCCATATAGCTTCAACGAAAAATGGCTTCACTCAAGTGAATGAACCTTTAAATTCGTCTATTATTAATACTGCCAACGTCCTTTATCTCAAAGGAAAGAAAGATTGTCTGCTGCCGGCAATTCAAGTGAATGCTAAAGCACGGGCTTTAGGCTCTGATGGACTGGACTGGAGCTCAGCCGATGTTTTGAAGCTCTATCCATAAACCTTGCTTATTATTCAGTTGAAACTGAAATTTTCAAAGAACATTTTAGCTAGCTGTGTGCCCTTCTTAAAGTTAAAAAAAGTGGAAATTTTAGTAATTTATTTTTGGCACATTATAAACATTTCCGCACATTTTGGCACATTATAAACATTTCCACACATATTTCCGCATATTTTGGCACATTATAAACATTATGAACATTTCCGTTGTTCAAATGGGTCTAGAACACAAATATGCATTTATGCGCCGTACGCCAAATATGCCGTGCGCTGCAAACGCAGTGAAAGAGTGGTCTAATTTAAAAAAAAAACGTGGTGCTTTGATAACACACAAAATTTTCATATTTCGAAGCATACATGAAATCGGGACTTGTGAAAGGGTGAAGACTCCAGCCCGCAATACACCACATACACCGTTCACTTTTTTACCCCAAATGGTTGCAGGGGAAACATTTTCAATTTTCAGAAAAATCAACCCTGGCCCAACACAAGCCTAATCATTCAGCCAGATCACCAGCTCTATTCCTAACGCCATCTTTGAACCGAGGTTGGTGAAATCCATCGCTTGAAACTCTCAAATCAGTTCGTTCATGCGGCCAGCAAATAACAATATACGAAGCATAAGAAATACAGTGACAGGGCCGAATTGGAAAACCCCTAATTCTCTGCTGAATACACCAAGGTCAAGAACAGTTCTGACTAACTTATTAATATCGATCAGAAATTAAATTGCATATTGAATACAATTGCATATTTATCACGTCGGTCGTTATGGCAGGTATGGCTTCAACGCTAATCTTTATACAGATACTTTTGAAATTGAAATTTTCGAATCGTGGGGACAATGCTAACAGTTGAAAGTGCCACTAACATACTACCTAACAATAGAAATCGGTAATGGTTGAGAATTGAGATGACTCAACTCTAGGTATAGCAGATAGAGGTCGCGAAGTGTAATGGGTCCTTCGTATCATCCCTCCTCTAAACAGAAATATTATTGTAGTTTCTGACACGAGATACATAATTTATCGAAAGCTCAGTAAAACTCCTATACTTCCACGTTTCGCAGATCTTCTCATTGTTATTTAATAACTGCCTCGAGTTGTGAAGTTAGTTCACCAAACAGGGATGTTGGCTATTAACCGCTTACGACTCGTTTTGTTACATCGCTATCTTCGTGCCCTCGCAGAGGCTCGTCTATTTTTAATTCTTTCAACATACAATGAATAACCCGAGGAAAGGGGCTCCGACCACCCTAATTTTATTTTAATATTCGTGCTTTATATGCTGAGAGAGAAGAGTTATATCATTTGGGCTATTTCTCAAGGGTGTACCTCCTTCCTCCGTACCGTTAGGGCAAGGGTGGCCAGCGCTGAGCGAGACGGGTAAAGGATGGCTCTCCACCCGAGTTGGCTCGCCACAGTGCCTTCCTTGGACCCCTCGCCCTACGGGCACAGCAGCAGGCCCTTATCTGTATTCTATAGCGAGTCTCTCAGGTGCGGATAATGCCTTCTCGTCCGAGCCAGAGAATGCTCTTTCTGCTTTTGCTCGCTGCCTCACACTCGCACGCACTCTCTTTATATTATTGCTCAATCTCTGTCTCGCACAGTACATTCAACCTCTTGCACGATCTGAAGGCCTGTCTGATGCGGCTATTCTGCCGAGAAGTTTCGAGTGTATTGGTGATGGAAACACTAGTTGAAATTTGACCTAACAAATTGTTGATATGTTTACCCAACTCAGTGGGCAGCGTTCATGGGAACTTCCTCGGAAAATCATTCCAAAAACCCTTCTAGAATTCTAAAGGGACGACGTTACGATGACGTCGAATCGAAAATTCAGGAGGCTAATGAGAATAGCTTTCAACATACCGGCTCCTTTTCGTTTTAATTCTATCAGTGTAAAAGGTTCATTTTTTGGGAGTTGATACATCAGACTTGAGAATGCTGGTGCATAACCAGTGGTGGATCCAGAAATCTCATGGGGGGGGGGGAGTCGACCAGTAAACGAACTATAAATCTAGAAAGGTTACATTTTGAACATTGTTTTCTAGTTTTTTGCCTACAACTTGAAAACTATACTTCCGAAGAAAGAAGTTTATGCAGTAAAAAGAAAGCTGTTGAAATTTCCTAAACGAACCACTTTTCAGATCCTTTTTATTTTTATCCGATCGTGACTGACAGACTTTCAAAAAATGGTAATCTGTAGAGCAGTTCGAGCCAGTTACTTGGCTTCTGTAATTTTTATTACGAAATTTTTGTGCTTTTCCGCCAATGTGCATAAAACAGGTTTTTAGGAAAAAAGGCTCATTAAACTACTTATGGTTTTTAGGGTGCTGTATACCCGATTTTACCCACCGTTTGTTCAGGTGACGTCCAAATTTTCGAGTGATTGGCAATTTTCCCTTCTTTACAGCCCAGAAAATTCAAATAATCGTAAAAAAATGCAACAAAAACTCCCTTCTTACAGAAAATGTATCGCTGATTCCGAATACGTGGAGTCGGGGTGGCTAAGGCGTGTGACTTTCTGTGTTTGCGAGGCATCTTCAGTTCAATCTTCACGGCCAGCTCCACTTTCGAGGCAAAAATCCTCGGCATGAGTTGACAATCTCTGGCTAAGCCCGATGGGCTTGTTCAACGCACTCTGAGCCTATTCTAACCAAATCGGTTCAACGCGTTGGATCCGGTCCCTCTCCACTCAAGGGGGTGAGGACTTGAGTAGCCGTGTGTACATGTGTAGCATAAGTGCTGTGAGACTAGAACGACATGTCCTGAATAGTTCCGACCCTCTCCATGAGGGCGGCAGGGCACGCCCGGAACAACTGCGGTTATCGGGCGAAAAGCCAAGCCTGGAACGGCGGTTTACTTTTTACTTTTTTTACTTTTATCGCTGATTCCAAATATGTGGATAAAAAGGCTGCTAAGTAGATTAGTGACATGGGTGCATTGCTTTTCTGGGTATCACCGCAAACCGTTCAAAAAATAGAAGTCATACGTATTATAGGAGTCGAAGTTTGTATATGGATTGAGACATTTCATCGGAATCGCGCTATCGAAAATTTGATCAGTTCTACCTAATAAATTTGTTCTGCTGAGATGTGTTCTGTAGCCTCGACCATTCGAGCGCAATCACTGTGATAATAGATGTACTGAATCCCTAGGTCGGTTTATGGAACACTTTAATGGGGTAATTTGCTAAGCGAATAATCCGAGGTGGCATCCAATTTTCAGAATGAAGGAACGACGTCACCCCTCAGACTCTTCTGAGAAGAATGAGCGTTTCTAATAGGCACTCGGGTGTGCAAGCTAAGAAGAGCATGTGGCACCTTGATAGGGGTAAAATGAAGGAGGCAGCTTAAGGGTGAAAAGAGAGATGAAAGATAAACGTCACCTTAGGCTGGGGTGGAGTTCTTTCTCCAGAATGTGGAGAGCCTATTCATGATGCTAGAACATAAGAAAGTCGTTTCGTTCTCATTGCAGATGAGCGAATAAAACTGAAGGCAACGGAGAAGTGAAACGAGCATTACAGTTCTCAGAGGTTGCCACAAGCTGAACATATTATCTGCTTCAAAATCGTGCCCCAACACGTCATCGGTGGTCCATTCATTGCCGACGATCATAAAGAGAATTGAACCAAGCTGTCCCATATTGAAGCGAATGTACGCGGGACCTGCAGATTTCTGTTAATTGAGCAATTTACGTAACGTCCTCGATGGTTCAAAGGTGCTACGTGGCTGAGCATTACGATGTGCCACCCGGTGTTTCAGTTCTCATGGAAGAAAATGACTGGAATGGAACAAAGGGGAAGCGCTGTATGAGCGAGAGAGGTGGAAGCACCCGAGTAAACAATAGACGCGACCCGGTGCTTTTCGACCTATTCAATTTGCAAGCCCCTCACCCCCGCACTCCCCTATTCTCGCCATTCAATTCAATTGGTGCATGAGCCCTCAATGATGTGCCCCAAGGAAGGAGCCTGCGAGTTGTTAAGCGTGCGGTATCCCGGAACTGAGGCAGGAGTGCCACATTTGGGGATCGTCTGCGTCGATTTCGCACTATTGCCTTAAGGGTGCCGTGTTGAGCTGAGTGGCGTCTGCTATTTGTGAAATACGTGACCGCAAAATTGCATTCAACTATACGTAAATTTTCGGCTATCCTTAATTATAGTTGTTAAATGGATAGTAAATGTAAGATCTTACGTTGATGCAGTTGATAGATAGATGATTCGAGTCGGAAGTTAGCACACAAATGAATTTTTATTGTTTTGTAAATGCTGGTATTCATGGACCAAGGATTCATAGAAATTATGTAGTCCAGAACACCACAGTTTCTCCCCTCTTAGTTCTTCGTCTATTTCGGTTGGCTGTAAGCCTTTTTGACGCATGTTTGATGCATGTTTTCGACGAATAGATCCTTCATTGTCCACGTGATACTATAGTTCACTCTTTTACTTTACAATGGTACCCTTGACATAACTATTTCCTTGGTTCTTTCATACCCAGACGTCTTCTCTCTTAACTCACTGATGTTATATATCGATGTTGACCAATTTGGCAATCGATAACTCCGCAAATCAATATGATCCTGAACTGAATCGGTGGACAATAAAATCCCTGCACTCTCCCAGTTGTAGTGGAATAAAACTATCGAACATTATTTACGACGTTAAATAAACCCAATAAACATTACTCCCTCCCGGTCATTTTTGAAGAACGTAGATTTTTGGCTTCCAGCTGTGAATCGCTACACAAATTTCTGAATCAATTAAATTGAAGTTATGAGATTGAAGTTTCACCCTAATACGGCTTCTTCGCATCACAGAGTTGAAACCAATGATCGAAAATTCTTTCTGAGCCGATAATTGGCGGATATTAAGGTTCATGGGAACCCGATGCTAAAGCCTACTTTAACCCACAAAGCCAAGCGGCTTTAGGATGACTCAGCAGTAAATCCTGGACATGCCGTCGTGTTACCTCTCAGTTTCCGAATTGAGGATGATATTATGATGTAAGCGGTTGTAATTTTTACGCATCATAGCTCCCTTGTTGTGCTGAGGTTCTTGAGAAATAAAACGTTGCTAAGAGTACTGTAGGGTTTATTATTCTTTATGACTTGAGTATCATTCATGATTTTTTATCTCTATCAGTTCTATCTTTAAATATTTGATATTTTAAAAATATTGGCATTGACAGCATCTACTATACTTAGTTTATAGGTATCCTTGTACTTAACAATACGTTGCCTAACACAGTCTGTTACGTTTATACAGGTAAACCAAACAAATTTATTTTCTAACACTTCAGAAAGAGGGTCAAGCCTTGTTTAAAATCCTAAGTATTAAATACTCAAATTTTGTTTGATTCCCCGCCGAGGAGCCAAATGTTCGATTTCGGACTCAATATTGTCGACCTGACTTGTCTCAATTTATCTCTCAAGAAAATAAGCAGTACAATTTTTTTAGGACTTCGAGAATACAATAGAATTTTGTTTGGTGGAAAATGTTTTTAGTGAATCGGTTTCCAGAAAACGGTGAAATTGAAATGTTGGAGCATTGAAGCTAAACCAGTGCATCCTCCAGGATAGCAAACGTTGCCAAATTGAGTTCGGAGGGATATGTGAATATATATGGATATTCGGAGGGATGACTCTTCATGAAACCAAAATAATTAAGTGATGATTTAATGTCAATTTGAAACCCGGGTTCTTTTTTTTGTAATTTCTCGGAGGAAGAAAGGGGTTCGCAGTTAACCACTATCCTTAAACCATTCGCAGAGAACCTTTCTGGTTTAGTAGGCCCCGATAGTTTTCTTTACGCTCCCTGTGAAATAAAACGTATACCGAACCAAAGTAGTCCAACTTATTCTCTGCCAACTTTACTCACTGTCCGCGGTTCACCCACGCGACCTTTTCGAGCAGTCACTTAAATGATACGGCCCTCCTTCTCCTTCACAGACCCGAGTGATAAAGTTCAAATAACTCAGGGCAAAGGGATTGAGGGCATCTCGCGTGCTTGCTCACCCTCTTCAGGATAAGGAGAGCTGGAAAAGACTCGTATTGCCAAGCTTACTCCCAACTGGCAGATGAACGAGGATAGCTAACCTTGGTTTGCGAAATGGTTATTGCCACGATTCTACGTTCGCTTCAGCATTTTGATGAGAATAAAACTGTAAGCATAGTGTTATTGACAACCCAACTGGAAAATGGCTTTTTCTTGACAACGAATGCAGATCTAGGCGAGAACGAATTTGTCTAATTACAGTCGAAATTTCGTAATATTACATTCATTATGGGATAGAAATATTCCTTTTCAACCAAAAAAACCGGTTACTCAAGTCGACTTATCTTACGGATTTTTGGTTCATTTTTCTAAAGAAATGAACCTTTGTAATCGGTCAGGAAAAAAAAAATTTTAACACCCCCTGAAAATTTGTTGGTTTACGTTTCAAGGGGTGTAGAATCCGAATCTGCAATAAAAATTTTTTGTCCGTCCGCCGTACGCCGTACGCCGTACGCCGTCCGGGGTTTTTAAGGGGGAAGGAGTTATCGGAAAATTTTGAAATTTTTACCAAAAATCAAGTTCTGTATCTAGTTGGTCCTAACGTCTCGGCAGAACCCTACCTTAATTTTAAGGCCAGTAAAACAGCTGTTGAAGTGGGAAAAAATTCGTGCTTTTCAGGAAAAAAGCAACATAGGCATGTGAGGTATCATTTTCTATAGATTTTTCTATGCTGAATCGAATGAGACCATCGCCACGCCGGTAGCTTCAACCGTTTAGGAGTTATTGCAGTTTTAGTGAAGCATTTTTGAGTTTTTCAAAATTTCCCCAATTCTTAATAACTCGAAAACTACTTGAGCCACAAAATTCGTTTTCCACTCGTTGGAATCCCCACAAAAACTTCTGTCCTCCCGGTATCTTCAATTTAAAGAATTTGGTCGCATTACACAAATCAGCAAAACAAAAATTGGAAAAACTTGAGAATTTGGCCTCGGCTCTTAGATACGGTTGATTGATCTACTTACGACCACTAGCCTATTACACCAACAAGGTGACGCACTCACACTACGACCAGTTGCGCTTGGCAACATGAGAGCGAGACAAGCTTTAACAATGGTTCTGAAGCATTCTTGAGACATTTTTAATTTCATTATTCAGAGAATTTAATAATAATTATTATTATTATTCTGTTAATTATGAAGGTGATTAAGAACCGATTAAATGGTGAATTTAACGGAATTGAACGATCAGCTGCGTTGAAAAAATGGATAGTTAAGTAAGTATTTATCAAGCGAAGAGGATGATTATTTTTTGCCTGGCTGAAAAACGTTTTTCTAAATAACCCATCTAAAATACAAATTGATACTGAAATTATAGAATAATAACAGCTAAATTCTGTGTTTAAGGAGTACCGATATATCGTAAGGTTTGTCTTTGCAATCGAAAAATGAACCCCTGTGCAAAATTTGCAGAGTTCTTCGGACATAGCAAAAACTAATCTGCACATGCCACTGATCTACTTAGCAGCGTTTTTCACCACATACTTACGCCAATCGTCTTCCCCATACACGAGTGGTGCTATGGTATACGATCGCCGACTAAGTATATGTTAGTGTTTTCAGTGTCCTGGCCAGCCGACCCGATAGCTCTGAAGGATGACGAGGACAGGCATGAGATAAGGACACCAGAATTCCTCGAGCTAGCAGTAGAGATATGAGTGGTCATTGTTCCTGTGGTAACGTTACAGGGAACATGAAGGAACCGGTTCAAACTCCGAGCTGAGTAGACTTGCTAAAGGATAAGAGATGATGAACTAAAACTTGCATACCGTCTTGTCATAAATTTTTGCCTCCGAAAGCAATTGGTTAAATACTGCATAACCTTACCCATTCACGGTTTCGACCAACCGTGGTCGATGGTTTTTAAGAAAGAAGTCCTTCTGGGAAAATCGTTAGTTTCGTTTGCTTTACGGCGTCCCACGATCGACGGACATGCCCATTCGCAGTACTTTGGCGTTCGAGTTTTTTTTTTTTTTTTTTTTTTTATAAGGTTATTTTAAACCTTCTATTTCTAATACTTTGGCGTTTGGTTTTTTTACTTCCATATTTACAGTTCACTTTTTCTTACACACATTACTTACTCAGAATCACTCCCCCCCGAACAAGTGTCTGTGCGTCCGTCTGTCCGTCTGTCCGTCTGTGTTCATTTACGAAAATGGACATAGCTCTAATTTCTTAAATTGAAATGTTTGTCTCGGCAATACCTAACACCTTCTTTAATCGGAATTTGAATAACTCACAGTACTTCCGATATATTTGCATTTTTAGTGTTTTCTAATTTATTTTTTTCCAACCACGAAAATGAACGGATTTGAGCGTTCTGGGCTCAAACTCTTTGTTTTACCTTGAAGAATAAGTGGATCTTTTTTGTATTTCGATAAATTGGCATTTTTTTATTTTGGGCGAATTTTAAACGTTGCATAGTGAGTTTTTTGATATTTGTGACCTAAACTCCCTTAAAAGCTGTCAAAATATGATGAAATTTTGTCACACTTTTACCTTTCAAAATATGGAAGTATTGTGTTATCTACGCACCACTGGTTTACCTAAACACCCTCGAAAGCAGCCAAAATATGGTCAGCAACCGCTGAAAATTGATTCAACCTACCCTCAAAGATGGCGCTACTGGATCGAAAATTTGAAGCAGAAAAATTTAACTGTGGCTCAATTCTTTACTAATAAAAATTTCGGATTAAAAAAAGGAATAATTAATCGTAAACGATATCGGGAACGTTTAACGAATATACGGAATTATTTGGAGAGGAATATCATCGAATCCGGGGGTTGTTATAAGAACATTTGCGCCTAGCTGGTATTAAGCCTTCTTTTTATTCCTTAACGTTTTCACCCCTGAATTCTCTTTCGACGATATCGTTTATGTCGTCACCCGACGAATTCAATTGACGAGACCACGAAAGGGCTTCGCTAGCCCCACCCGTGGTCTCCCAATTGGCAAAAGAGGCGTCGTTGGCTTGTTTGTGGTTGAAGCCTTGCGATAAAAGGCCTTCCAATTCCTCTCCAATACAATACAACAATAAGTGAACTAATATCGTCGATCGCTTTCCCAGAATTTCTCTCTGCGGCTCTCACGAACCCGTCACTTAAATTGATAAAAAGAGGGGAAACAACACTTTCTCGAGATTTGGCTTTTCTGGCTTAGTTTCTTAGCCACTCGTATCGGCCAGTTGCCAGCAATTGCTCTTCAGACCGAATTTCGGTCACTTCCGTTTTCAAAAAATGTTCACCGGTCTAAAAATATTTTTTGGAACGTATGTACATGGAGAACGTTATGATTAGGATTCAATTTATACTTGTCATGGCCAGTATTAAAGAGTAAATAACCGTGAGAGAAATACCAAGGTCTGGATAACGAGTGGTTCAATTCAACACGCAGGTGGCTCGAACGAAAAAAACCGTTAAACAATTCTGTTTGAAATCCACTCCCATGTGCCCCGGGGACAATCTAAAGGTTCGAGAACGAATGAAACAGGAATTTTGAAATAACTGTTAAACCCCCTCCCATTTAGGGTGCATTTGGCATTTTCATGGAGCAACAACCGGCCAGCAAAGAGCTCTGAGCTCACTTTCCGACAAGTTCAGAACCCTTCGCCTGAGACTTGATGAGGGATAAAGTTACTCGTGTGTTTCAAATCATTGGGCCTGCGAGGAACCCAATGGGTAAGTTTTGCTCAGTCGCGCATCACTAACCCCCTTCCGACAAAACTGACTTTCTCCAGCTAGGTAATCTCATTGGAACTCCCGAGGTAGACTGAATAAAGAATCGATGCAAACGGATCAAGCATAAATCCCAACATTTATCGAACATATGAACTACCTACACAAGTTACAATAACACAAGTAACGATCAGTTTTTTTTTGGAGGGGGGGGAATTGTCCTTTTTTTTTTGAGGGACGGAATTGAAGTCCGTTTTCACTCTTTCACAAACAATGAAAAAAAAATTTTTTTTCCAGGTCCTTTTCTGTGTTCATAGGTTTTCACCCCGATCGATGAAGATGAAAATGAATCCACCCAAGTGGGAGAAATTTCATGTTTTTCACAAAAGCCACAACAATAAATTGGTATCTTTTCTTATTTTTGCTAAGGCTGCATTTGAACTTTACACGCCCTATCAACAAAATTCGGACACGAGTTATAATGTTTACAGACGTATTAACAGATCTTCATGCTTAAACCCATTGATGGTACTTGACATAAAATTTCCAAATCGAATCGAAAATTTTCCGAACCAATGCTGTTAGGAAAACTGTCAATTTGCTTTGGAAAAAGTTTAAATTTGGCTCAGAAATGCTGTAAATGCTTGGATTTTTGTAGGCCTTGCGATATTTTTCGAAAGAGGGTGGCTACCAAAACAATTTTATTGGATGTAAGTAATACCACCGATTGAGGGATTAGATTCTTCTCGTCGCCGAAAAACTCGGACGAATAATAACTCGATTCAAGCGAGCCGGAATGATAAATTTGAATGCAATTATACCTAATTATTTTCCATCGTCCATGGTTTAAATGATATTTTTCAATAATAGACTGGTACCAGGCAATGTTATTGGACGTAACTATGATCGATTGAGGGTACTTCTCAGATCGGAGAAACTTTGACGAATATAACTCGATAAAAGTGAGAGCCAGTTTGCGTTACCAGCGTTGACGATTTATTGGAGTCGGTTGGTTGCGGGTTCGCCAGTGGCCCTTGGAGATGAAGTATTTATATGGGGATATGCTGCGGTGAAGGATGTATGCTGGTTGTACAAGGTACGGCAAAGGGGATACGAGACCTTTGCGACTTCCCTACCGACATCCATCAGGCTGTTTTCCGACGTAAACTGGATGGAGGAAGATATCCGGTCATTTATCTTTCTACGTAGAAACACATTCACGACCAAACAAAACTAGCACCCGCGCGCGTCCGTTTTCTCACATTTGCACTTTTCCCTATCTATTTTCCCTGGACAAAAGTCCGAGGTTTGTCTTCCGACTGGCGATGAACTTCTCAGCGAGCCGTTGGTGGCCATCTGCCAAGCAAAAGTTCGCCCTATCACTCTTGATAGTGTCACGCCTAAATAAATGCTTCATCGAACAGTTTACCGTTTATCGGTTGGAGGCGGTATAAAAACCGCTTCATCACTCGGATAAACCGTTTCACTCTTCACTGCTTTCTCATCTTACTTTTCTCTGCACAATTCCTTTTAAGGCCGTTGATTTATGATGCGTGAACGTCGGTCACCACATCCCCTTATACCGGTGACAGGTTCCCAAACGATGAATGAGAAAAAGTGGGCTGACAGATGAAAAAAGATAAAACCAACTGTTTACTCAGTTCTTACTTATTCTATATCATCGTCAAAAGACTTTTCTCTTTCTATAATGTATTTCTGTTCACTTTAAAGAACAACAGGGTCGTTCGAAAAGTTGGCCGTGGGTCTATCAAAAGAACGAAAATATGCACGATTTACGAAAAAGTACCATGGACAATTGACGATCACACAGTGGATGAAAATAAGCGATTAAACAAGAACATCAAAAATATCTAATTTGAAGATTCGGATTTTAGTGATCAGCACGCATTTTCAATGGATTAGGAAATATCACGAGTTAGTTTAATGAATCGCTTTTGATAAAAGGGCAATCTGACATTGTTGTACATTTTCATGTTTTTTTTTATTTATGGGCTCGTGGCGGACTTCATCGTTTGCAATTAAAAGGAGTTTAGTTAAATCAACAGAACCTTGAGGAAGCAAGGGATCCGAAATCCTCGATTTCTATTGAAAGGGGCTACGAGTGTCGCAAAACCCCTTTCAATGGAAAATTGGACTTTATTCGTGTGGTTGTCGTTTAAAACAAACGCTTCTGAGTAAATTAGTCACATGAATACACTGTTTTTCTGTTCATCTGAAGAAGAAATGACTCATTAAGAGACCGCTAATCAACCGAACATTTTTTCTGGGTACCTATTCAAGGTAATAAAGCTCTAGAGAATGAGGTAATCAAATCGTATTGTAGGAGTCGAAATTGGTAATTATTAACGCCTGCTACTTCTGGTATATTTCATCGGAATTTTGGGGCCACATAGACGTCAAATCGATTGAACACGACTTCGTACAGAACCGCTTATCCGATTTTGGCGCAACAGGTCCCGAAAGTTGAGGTTTGCTCCAACTTGATGCATATTGTCCTCGAAGCCGGTCATAAAATGTTGACGGATCGAAAGTGCCAAAAAATTGTTTTTGAGATCACGACTTTTTTACCCGTTGTGGAACAATACATTTTTGGCCGTACAAGCTGCTAATTGAATTAATTCGAACCCAAAAACAGCCGTTTTCTTATGAATCGGCCTATTTGTACGATTTTCAAATGAAAGATTTGTACAAAAGAAAATTTAAAAAAAAAATCGGAAACACTGACCACACGGTTAGTTTTACCAAGCTCTGTCAGAATATAAAAAAAAATTAAAAATCGAAAATTAAGTTTTTACAGGAATGGGCAAGGTATTCGAGCTTTCTCAAACTTTGGGAATTTTTAGTAAGAAAAGCAATTCAAATATTTACACAATGAACGTGACGGGCGAGCGATTACAATGGGTTATTGATGAATAATGAAATATTATTGAATAATAAACTATTAGGTATTGGATAGTACTATTTACTTAAATAGTATATTATTGAATAATAAACCACAATTATCTTCCCCTCTCTCCTTCAGTATTGTAACGCAAACATGTAGACTCAATTCTCGTGATGCTTCCCTCTCCTGATGACAAGGGACCCCCAAAATTTCCCACCGAAAAGTAAAGAAAATTCGAATCGATCGAAACCCCAACCCCGGTCTGCGAGTCATTATTTCTGTAATTCTTCAAATCCTACATTGATTAAACCCAGGTATTTTTTACGTGGAAGGGAAACCGAATTCGTGAAAATGAAGTCACGTCCAAGTCGGTCCCGTCTGCTCAACATGGCCACGACCGTTTCTTTACTATGTTTCCCGAAGGGTTGAAAATTAATTACGAAGCGGGAGCATAGCTGGGTAGGGGAGGATAGACCGAGGAAGTTTTTCAATTCTCAAGTGCCACACCTGATTGGTTTGATTAGTCAGGTGCCATTGACGCACCAATCGATCACAAGGGTAGCGCCGGCTAGTGAAGGCTGCCTCAGCCAGCCTTTCCACCATTGCCTGCTGGCAAAGCTCGACCCTTCGGGGGCCCGCAGTTCTCTTCACTATGGTGACCCCGCCGTCTCTGCTTACATCATTATCGTGCTTCGTCAGTTCAATTCATCATCTCTTTGATGTACGATGAAAGTCACCCGTCGCTGGGCCTAGCGAGTTGAACTCGGAAACTCGGGCGGAACAATCGCTAAGCTCCAAAACCGACTCGACCTCTTACAAATTGTCGCATTATCTTGTAAAACGTGAGTGGACAGTGGAACTCGGAGTCAAATGGCGACGCGAGGAACAAGAAAATCAAACTTTTCACTCGACCTGTTGTTCCGGTCTTTGACAATACCTTTCACCTCACGGAGGTGAAATGCTTTACGCCACGGTTTTGACGAGGTATAAATTGTCTTCCGAAGAATGAAAATATAAAATCATAGTACAGAGCCTAAACCTCTAAGCACCTTTGCAGAAGCCAACAGAAGCACGAAAATAGTTTCAAGGAAAATAAATTAACAAAAAGCCAAAACCGACTGCAAACAGACGCATGACCAGTGGTGCGTAGATAACACACAATACTTCCATATTTTGAAACGTAAAATTGTGACACAATTTGATCATATTTTGACTGCTTTTGAAAGTGTTTAGGTCAAAAATATCAAATAATTCAGTATTAAAATTTTAAAATTCGCCCAAAATGAAAAACGCCACATTTTCGGAATGTAAAAAATATCCACATATTCTGCAAGGTAAAACGAAGATTTTGAGACCAAGAACGCTCAAATCGGTTCATTTTTGCGGCCGGAAAAAAATAAAATAGAAAACACTAAAAATGCAAATATCTCGGAAGTACTGTGCGTTATCCAAATTCCGGTTAAACAGGGTGTTAGGTCTTGCCGAGACAAACATTTCAGTTCAAGAAATTTGAAAAAAGGTTGAGAAATGAGGGAGTTATGGCAATTTTTGTAAATGACCACAGACGGACAGACGGACACACGGACAGACGGACACACGGACACACAGACACTTGTTCAGGAAGTGATTCTGATTAAATGTGTATAAGAAAAAGTTTTTTCTGAAGCTCCGTTCCGATTCTCGATTTTAGGACGATCACAATACTTCCATTTACTCTGTAAATATGGAAGTAAAAAACTAAAAAGTAAGCACCTACGTAAAAAATATACCAGCGTAGATAACACACGATACTCCCATATTTTGATTTGGCTACAAAGAACGAAAATTTTCGTTTATTTTTACATTTATGTAAAAAAACGCGCATGCAAATTTTAAAACCCACCTAAAATCGAAATGCATCCACATCTTCTTTACACATCACCATTTTCTAATTTTGTTAAATTCACTAACCAATTCCTTATTAGGTTATCACCTAAAACTACATGATTTCGAGGATAGTTAAATTCTTGCCACTATGAGATGCAAAAGCGTGACAATGGAAAATAGGCACATCCTGTAAGAATATGTGATGATAAAATAATGGAGGATGAAATCGCAGATCCAGGCGTTGGTTTTCAAAAGATTACCGAAGTTGCCCCAGGCGTGCCCTGCCGCTCCCATCGACCAATCGGACTAATGCACTTCCTCACCCTAGGCACGGACTACCAAAGTATAAACGAAGTTTTCGTGCGGAAGTTCGTTTTCGTTTTGAATCAGCATAAGGTTTGCAATCTCATGTCAAACAAAGGCTGTCAAGTTTTTCGGTACATAAAGTAGGTATTTCGCAAATGTCAGACTCGTTCGTTATTACAAATGAGGAAGCCTGGAGAAAATGTAAAACCAGCGAGAAGAAAGAAGTGGCAGGTGAAAAGCTTTTAAACGTTTAAGCCAACTGATCCAAAGAGACGTCCAGTTGGAATCGGTCGAAGTGGTTGTTTTAGGTCGGAATTAAGAGCAGCATCGGTGTTTTCCCTGAATTAAATCCACGGTCCCATGCATTCTAATCAGGGCGTCCCACGTTCTCGTTAGTACTCCTATACACTAATCTGGGGTCGTCAAGGCCGAACGGTTGGAGGGGCGGGTGGGGGCTGGGGTTGTAATAGAGCAGATGAATGGGAGCCGCTCCTGCAAGGGGTTTGTGGGGATTGTCCGGATGCGGAACGAACAACTTACGAAAACCAACTTCTGCCCATGACGAACGGCATTTGAAACTTCGTAGGTAAGGGTAGCTCCTTGAATAAGACGACAACTGACGGGGAGATGAGAATCACTGATGATGCTAAACCAGTTTCAATGAATTGAAGGATGCGGATCGGCGATTGTTTGTTCTTTGTTATCAAAATCAAATACAGCCTGCATGTATTTAAAATGGTAACAACGGCAATACATTGTCGAAGAAAAATGGTCAAATTCACTCGACTCGGAAAAAACCATCGATCGATCAGCTTTTTAGTGTGCTGAATCCGAATATGGTTTTTACTTCCATAGTTACGAAGTAAATAAAAGTATCGTAATCGTAAGTAATAATTTACTTACAGGACTCCGTTAGAAAAGATCATCAACACGCCAGAAGGTAAAAAGTGCCAAAAGTGTTAATTTTTGAGGAAAAACTAGTTTTTACCGTTTTAGGCAACCGCATCGCTTCTGCTCGTTTAGACGTCAAGTCATTTTATTCGGAATTTCATCACAATTATTCTATATTGATTCGGTTGGTCTCAAAATTATGGTTTTTGCCGGGACATTCGGTTTTCATTACTGCCTCGGAACTTGGGCCAAGTTCGTATGCTATTCGTTCTGAACTCCCATACCTACCAACTTATTTATTATGGACAGTGATCTCACCGAAAGCTAATGAGTGAGCTAATGAGCTATTTCTTGTGGAACTTCAACTTGAACCAGTATTGAAATCTACGCGTCAGAAGGAAATTGAATTTTTGCGGTTCGTTTTCACAAAACGAGCGATCGGCGAAAGAGATAGCGAGCGAGATTCCTATCGAGCAACTGTTACGGGACGGACGGTGTAACAGAGGATCAACGCTCATCTGCATAACACGGCAGTGATGTGACGTCCGTTGACACTTGGGGGGATGATCGGATTAGAGCCAGATGACGTCGGAGGTTCAAGACAAGCAATTGGACGTCACTTGGCCAACACGTGGACCATGGAGCCCCCCTCGGACCTCCGCACCCTCCCAGAACCGACCCTCTGCATACAGCCAGACCCGTACCGCAAACGGCTACCGACCATCAGCGACGTCGAGGCGAACGTCTGCTCCCCAGAGCCACCGGACCAGCCATCGTACACCCTCGGCCCCTTCGTCACGGCATTCGAGTCTGGGGTCCGATCTGTGGCGCCGTCCAATTAGATTTTGAGGCTAACAGACCCGCCGAGGCGCCGCGTCTGTGATGGCCTGGTTACGGCGGATGATGACCGACCTCGGCAACGTCGCTTCGTCCCTTTCCCGAAAGAAATTAATAGTCGGACCGGCTCGATTGGACTCACGGAGAATTCCGCTGTTTATTGATTCGCCGGACTGGAACGGGGCGCGGCGGAACAATTAATAATATTCAGGTTCATGACAAAAATATCGAACCAGTTGTGAGGTAAGGTGATTTTTACTTTGATGCTTACGAAGTAAATTGTGATTGTCCTAAAATCGACTATTGGAGCGGAGCTTCAGAAAAATTTTCCACTCGCACACTTTTTACTTATATATTTACAGAGTAAATGGAAGTATTTTAATCGTCCTAAAATCGAGAATCGAAACGGAGTTCTAAAAAATCTTTTCACTTTTATACGCATTTACTCAGAATCACTTCCCGAACAAGTGTCCGTCTGTCCGTCTGTGGTCATTTACAAAAATGACCATAACTCTCAATTCTCAACCTTTTTCAAATTTCTTAAACCGAAATGTTTTTCTCGGCGATAACTAATACCCTGTTTAATCGCAATTCGACTAATTCACTTTGCATTTTTATTGTTTTCTATTTTATCTTCTTCCGGCCACAAAAATGAACCGATTCGAGCGTTCTTGGTCTTAAAATCATTGTTTGCCGTGCAAAATATGTGGATATTTTGGTTCATTTTTCTATAGAAATGAACCTTTGTAATCGGTCAGGAAAAAAAAAATTTTAACACCCCCTGAAAATTTGTTGGTTTACGTTTCAAGGGGTGTAGAATCCGAATCTGCAATAAAAATTTTTTGTCCGTCCGCCGTCCGCCGTACGCCGTCCGCCGTACGCCGTCCGCCGTCCGGGGTTTTTCAGGGGGAAGGAGTTATCGAAAAATTTTGAAATTTTTACCAAAAATCAAGTTCCGTATCTAGTTGGTCCTAACGTCTCGGCAGAACCCTACCTTAATTTTAAGGCCAGTAAAACAGCTGTTGAAGTGAGAAAAAATTCGTGCTTTTCAGGAAAAAAGCAACATAGGCATGTGAGGCATCATTTTCTATAGATTTTTCTATGCTGAATCGAATGAGACCATCGCCACGCCGGTAGCTTCAACCGTTTAGGAGTTATTGCAGTTTTAGTGAGACATTTTTGAGTTTTTTAAAATTTCCCCAATTCTTAATAACTCGAAAACTATTCGAGCCACAAAATTCGTTTTCCACTCGTTGGAATCCCCACAAAAACTTCTGTCCTCCCGATATCTTCAATTTAAAGAATTTTGTCGCATTATACAAATCAGCAAAACAAAAATTGGAAAAAGTTGAGAATTTGGCCTCGGCTCTTAGATACGGTTGATTGATCTACTTACGACTACTAGCCTATTACACCAACAAGGTGACGCACTCACACTACGACCAGTTGCGCTTGGCAACATAAGAACGAGACAGGCTTTAACAAAGGTTCTGAGGCATTCTCAGAGGCATTCTGAGGCAACGTTTTTCTAAATCCCCATCTGAAATATCTACCAATTTAAACTGAAATTCTAGAATAATAACAACTAAATTCCGTGTTTAAGGAGAACATATATATCGTAAGATTTGTCTTTGCAATCGAAAAATGAACCCTTGTGCAAAATTTGCAGAGTTCTTCGGATATACCGAAAACTGATGTGCACATGCCACTGATCTACTTAGCAGCGTTTTTATAATACGATAACTTGGCGTATTTTTATTTCAGGCGAGTTTTAAAATTTGCATAGCACTATGGGTTTTTTGGCATTTTTGGCCTAAACACCCTCAAAGGCAGTCAAAATACTATCAAATTGTTTCGAACTTTTATGCTTCAATAAATGGAAGTATTGTGCGTTACCTACGCACTACTTTTTCTCATTAACTCCACCAGCCGATTGGGAATGGTGTCACTCAAACTCCTTATATCCTCGCCGACGTTTTGGTAAATTTATCACCTTCCTCAGGGGCCGAAAAACAAACGGATTATGCATCGCTACAAGAACATCCACATATTCTTGATAAATAACTGAAACCAATACATTTACCCGGAGATCACTAGTACACTGAAGTCATGGCACTCTTATTTTTCCACCTGTGAGTTGATTCTATCCTTACCTTCTCATTGACTAGGGACAGTACTATCATTCAGTCAATATCAAAATATAGCTTTTAGATAAACTCAACAAAGTTTCTAATATAGGTAAAGGCTCAGCTACAGGTGGAAAAGTATGAGTTCCATGACTTGAGTGCATCCGTTAGTATTTAGGCCCTGCAGGGTAGAATTACCTCATGAGGTAAAAAATAAATTTACAAAACATCGGCGTCTTAAAATCTTGGTTTTACCAAGCAGAATACGTGGGTATTTTCATATTCCGATAACTCGACGTATTTTGATTTTAGACGAGTTAAAAATTTGAATAGAATTTGAATTTTTTGACATTTTTTACCCAAACAGACTCCAAAATAGCGAAAATATCATCAAAACGTGCAATAATTTACGTATCAAAATATTTCAAGTATTCTGTGTTATTTACGCACCACTGATTTCCTTGGGCGATCACGATGGTTTATTATTGGATAATACCCCAAAATCATGGACATTGTCTGACGCACTGCCGAACGCATATCATAAATGAGGACAAAGTGCTGAGGTGCTGCCAATTACGCATTTTCATCTCAATCCTCAAATTGCTGTCACTCTTCAGTAATGATTAATTAACGTCATTCACCATTCATTCGTTCGGATGGAGAGCAGAATTAGAACGGAATTAATCAACGCGTCAACTCGAACTTCCGTTGTCTTCTGTACTTTGCCGAATTGTTCGCTCGGTGTACGGCTGAATACAGCGGTCGAACCCCGACCGATCGGAATCAAGAACGATTGGATATGGATATGGCAACGAGGAACATTGATTCGTGGTCTCAAGTGACATCAATTGCAAATACAACATCAATCTTCAGCCGGAGGGGAGCTTATCGTGACAGACGAGTCAAGAATATTTGGGTCACCCCCCCCCCTCCCTCGTCGTTATTGGAAACGTAATACCTCCGGTGATCAAACGGTTCGCCTAGAATGGTTCTTCTGGGACCAACAATCGTCTTGAACAAATTCCGATCTCGAAACACTTCAATACTATACTGCACATTATGAAAGTACGCGAGACATATCGATAGTAAAAGTGTTAATCCTTGTAAGTCCAAATTCAGAAATTTAACTGGATACCTACCAAAAAAACGAGATAGTTTTTGAAACACCTCTGGACGGTATCGACTTACAGGTTATTGGGCATCGCCACAGAGAAGAAATGAGACGGAAACGGAGGAATTTACTCGATGGATCTACGGCTCAAATACTACCCATTTGAGTTGATTTTGATCCCGAACTTGACGTTGATCTCGAAGTTGACTTAGATCTCGAAGTTGAGTTTGACTTTGAACTCGAAGTAAACTTTGAGTTGAGTTTGAACTCGAAGAAAACTTTGATCTCGAAGTTGACTTTGATCTCGAAGTTGAGTTTGAACTCGAAGTTGACGTTGATCTCGAAGTTGAGTTTGATCTCGAAGTTGACTTTGATCTTGATGTTGATTTTGATCTCGAAGTTGAGTTTGATCTCGAAGTTGAGTTTGATCTCGAAGTTGAGTTTGATCTCGAAGTTGATTTTGATCTCGAACTTGACGTTGATCTCGAAGTTGAGTTTGATCTCGAAGTTGACGTTGATCTCGAAGTTGAGTTTGATCTCGAAGTTGATTTTGATCTCGAACTTGACGTTGATCTCGAAGTTGAGTTTGATCTCGAAGTTGACGTTGATCTCGAAGTTGAGTTTGATCTCGAAGTTGAGTTTGAACTCGAAGTTGACTTTGACTTTGAACTCGAAGTAAACTTTGAGTTGAGTTTGAACTCGAAGAAAACTTTGATCTCGAAGTTGACGTTGATCTCGAAGTTGAGTTTGATCTCGAAGTTGATTTTGATCTCGAACTTGACGTTGATCTCGAAGTTGAGTTTGATCTCGAAGTTGACGTTGATCTCGAAGTTGAGTTCGATCTCGAAGTTGAGTTTTAACTCGAAGTTGACTTTGAACTCGAAGTAAACTTTGAGTTGAGTTTGAACTCGAAGAAAACTTTGATCTCGAAGTTGAGTTTGATCTCGAAGTTGAGTTTGATCTCGAAGTTGAGTTTGAACTCGAAGTTGACTTTGACTTTGAACTCGAAGTAAACTTTGAGTTGAGTTTGAACTCGAAGAAAACTTTGATCTCGAAGTTGAGTTTGATCTCGAAGTTGAGTTTGATCTCGAAGTTGATTTTGATCTGGAACTTGATGTTGATCTCGAAGTTGACTTCTATCTCGAAGTTGAGTTTGAACTCGAAGTTGACTTTTATCTCGAAGTTGAGTTTGATCTCGAAGTTGAATTGGATCTTTAAGTTGAGTTTGAACTCGAAGTTGACTTCGATCTCGAAGTTGAGTTTGATCTCGAAGTTGATTTTGATCTGGAACTTGATGTTGATCTCGAAGTTGAGTTTGATCTCGAAGTTGAGTTTGAACTCGAAGTTGACTTTTATCTCGAAGTTGAGTTTGATCTCGAAGTTGAATTGGATCTTTATGTTGAGTTTGAACTCGAAGTTGACTTTGATCTCGAAGTTGAGTTTGATCTCGAAGTTGAATTGGATCTTTAAGTTGAGTTTGAACTCGAACTTGACGTTGATCTCGAAGTTGACTTTTATCTCGAAGTTGAGTTTGAACTCGAAGTTGACTTTTATCTCGAAGTTGAGTTTGATCTCGAAGTTGAGTTTGATCTCGAAGTTGATTTTGATCTCGAACTTGACGTTGATCTCGAAGTTGACTTTGATCTCGAAGTTGAGTTTGAACTCGAAGTTGACGTTGATCTCGAAGTTGAGTTCGATCTCGAAGTTGAGTTTGAACTCGAAGAAAACTTTGATCTCGAAGTTGAGTTTGATCTCGAAGTTGAGTTTGATCTCGAAGTTGAGTTTGATCTCGAAGTTGAGTTTGATCTCGAAGTTGAGTTTTATCTCGAAGTTGAGTTTGATCTCGAAGTTGATTTTGATCTGGAACTTGATGTTGATCTCGAAGTTGAGTTTGATCTCGAAGTTGAGTTTGAACTCGAAGTTGACTTTTATCTCGAAGTTGAGTTTGATCTCGAAGTTGAATTGGATCTTTAAGTTGAGTTTGAACTCGAAGTTGACTTTGATCTCGAAGTTGACTTTGATCTCGAAGTTGATTTTGATCTCGAACTTGACGTTGATCTCGAAGTTGACTTTTATCTCGAAGTTGAGTTTGAACTCGAAGTTGACTTTTATCTCGAAGTTGAGTTTGATCTCGAAGTTGAGTTTGATCTCGAAGTTGATTTTGATCTCGAACTTGACGTTGATCTCGAAGTTGACTTTGATCTCGAAGTTGAGTTTGAACTCGAAGTTGACGTTGATCTCGAGGTTGAGTTTGATCTCGAAGTTGAGTTAACCTACGTCAAGTATAGTGATTTTTTTCGCTTTTCATAATTTGCATAGCAGGTGTCTGGACCCTTTTGATCGCCTCCAAATTTTTCAAAATATATTTAATAGAATTGTGTCGAATATTTTCGTATCGAATATGGAAGTACCTATTGTGTGTTGTCGCCCGGTTTTTTCGTTAAAATACATAGCAGGTGTAATAATTATGTAGGAGGGTGATAAGTATCCTCGTTAATCTAATACGATCTAATACGGGGTTGAGAGGCATCTCCATGGTTAATAGCGTGTTACTGCCATAGGGTAGATCCAAACGGCTGGAAAAAAATTACGGGTTGCTACTACACCCCGACAAATATTTCCTCAAAATTTCCCGATTGTAGGACGATTTCCCTCCAAGTTAGAAAATAGGGAACCTTACTTTTGAGACAACCCTCGTAAGCAATACGAGTCGATCGGAAAAATCTAAGTAGACATTAGTTAAGTTCGAAAGTTTAAAAAAATACGATTTTCTAGCTTTTTGTGCTGAAGTGCTGGTTTGAGGACTCCTACTGGTTTTACACCGAAAACTTTTGCTGATTACGGTGGGTTTTTTTTGTACATCGGTAAAAATGCGCTGGAAGGGCTCTGTCACCCACGGATATTTTTTGAAAATCCGCTTGTCCCATTGTGCCCCCCTCTCCACTATTCGGATCCTGGACGGCATCGGCAACATCCCAGCACAAAGACGGCTGAGAAAATATTATTTTCACCGCCCAGGTCGTGATGTCGAGTATTATATTCTCTCAAGGTCGAAGAGGCAATTTGGCCGTCCGTTCGATGATCACGGTCGTCAGACGGTCTGTGGGCGAAGAGCTGCTCCCTAGAAATAGCAGGACTTCTGGGGGTGGAAGTCGGCAGTAGGGGTGGGAGCGGGAAGGGAAACTGGATCCGAACGATACGATTGGTCGAAAAAAGCGAAACGAAAGGGCGGGGAGGGAAGCGTTTTTTGTAGCGGTTTGCACCGATGATGTCGGATGATTGCCTCAATGTTTTCACGAGGGAGTACGAAGCGGCCGGAGATGAGCTGTAGACCGTGGCAGACAGGAAGATGGGAACGGACGGTGCGGAATGGTCGGTTGATGTTATTTGGCAGATTGCCACTTGACGAAACAGTCAAAATGCCGGCGATCCCTGCAATTCTCCGGCTTATCGAAATGACCGATGTGTTTCTGTGCGCTATGTGTTCCGCGGAACGATCGTGTTCACAAGTTGTGAATCTGAAATTTTCACGCGTGCAACGTCGATTGGTCGGAAATGATTAATACGACGATCCCCTCACAGAACGCATGTCCGTAAACATGGGAAAAACCCATCCATTTCCAAAAGCGAGAGAACACTGTTGAATTGTACCGATGCTGGGTGGATTTCAATCAATGATACTCTTGATGAGGCGATCCGTATTAGAGTTTTCGCGAATCGCAGTCATTAGAAAGTGGCACTCGACGTTCAGGTATTAACAATAAATGAAAAAGCCGTTTATGTTGAATAAAAACTCAAAAAATGAGAGAAGAGAAATAGTCTATTCCACTATTAAGGTATAATTGTAGACCGGTTTTGGTTATTCATCAGTACTTAACAACGACTGAGGTACATCGAGAAATATCTAGCTTATATACTAAAGCGACAGTACAAGTGAAAGGTGAAAGTGGACGGTGGAAGTGAAAGGTACAAGTGGAGGTTCTACCTGAGTGAAAGGTCGAAGGAGTGAAAACACCTTAGTGGTACCCCTGTACATGGTTCCTATTCCTAATAGAAAGTAAAAAGGCTTTAACATTCTCATTTTTTGAGCTTTTATTCAAATTTTGGGATTCCACAATTTCTCCGCGAGTGATTTAGTAGCTACTACCGTTTATGTTTCCCGGCTTGAA